>CM055128.1:162233322-162760822 GCA_029206835.1 Rana muscosa | reverse complement strand
TGTTCCCGATTGCCTCAGCACCCGAACCTTTACAAGAATGGGGAGATATAGTCTGCTTCAACTGTGGGGGAGTTGGCCACATTGCAGCCACATGTTCTAGTCCGAAGAAGAAGAGACCAGACAACCGCAAGCCGGCGGGAAACTCCAGAGGGCCCCGGTGAAGGAGTCAACCGGGTGCCCATCTTCAGTAAACTCCAAGCTGAATGCGAAGAAAAACAAAAAGAGAGATAGAACACCAAAGGGGAACGCAATACCCCTCAACAAAGCTATACTCCAGGAGGAAGGGGGGAGACCCCTCAGAAGAGGCACAGCACTCCCCAAAGGGGGTGCCCACCCAAGAAAAATAATAGTACCCCTCAGCGGGTTCCTACACCCATTAAAAGGAGGGAAGTCAGTGTATACCAGGCTCAAGAAAGGTTCAAGTCCAAAGGGAATAGGACAAGAGAGTCCAAAGGGAAAAGGTCTGAAGAAGGCGGCTCCTGCCGGACCATATCCAGAGAAGCTGGTAGGCCCATCCCCTATAGTGCCCATTCAAGTGGAGGGAGTCTACACCAGGGGCCTCCTGGATACCGGGGCACAAGTGACCCTACTATACCGGGACTTCTACGACAGGCACCTGAGTCATCTGCCTATCCAGAAGATAGAAGAGCTGGAAATATGGGGAATTGGAACCCAGAGTTTCCCTTACGACGGCTACCTTCCCATCAAAATGACCTTTGACCCATCCGTGGCTGGGAAGGCCGAAGTGTTTGACACCCTGGCAGTTGTGTGCCCTAGGCCGCCTGGAGCCAACAAGAATTCCCTTATAATAGGGACGAACACGGACTTGGTCTGAAGACTCCTGACCCCTCTCGTGACAAGAAAGACAAGCAGCTACCAAGATCCATCCCATGCTGAAGACAGCCTACCAACGGCTGGTCCAAGAGCGGGAGACCCCTGGAGAGGGGATAGGGAAGGTGTGGAGACTTGGAAGAGAAGGGGTAGTGTTGCAGCCCGGCGAAGTAACCTGTCTCAGGGCCACTGTGAAGCTTACTTGGGAGCAGCCTGGTCCCTTTGTCATGCTGGAGTCAGACCCAAGGGGTGAGTCCTCAGGCCTGGAGGGGATACCGGAAGTGATTCCACTGAAGGTCCTGAAGAAGGCCCATTATAGAGTTCCAGTGAGTGTTAGGAATACTACCAAAGACCCCATGGAAATCCCAGCCAGAATGCTGCTAGGCCAGGTGAGCCCGGCGGCCCCTGTTACCCTGTCAGAAGTGAAGAGGACAGGTGGAGGAGGGGATGTTTGGGAGAAGCTGTCCATGGAAAACCCGAATCTGTCCAGGGCTTGGAAAGAGAGCCAAGGCCCAATTGAATAGATGGGAGAAGATCTTCTCTAAGGATGAGTTTGATGTGGGGTGTGCAAGGAGTGCCACCCATCGGATCCGCCTCCAGGAAGATAAGCCCTTCCGAGAGAGGGTCAGGCGGGTCCCGCTAGCAGATCTGGAGGATCTAAGGGAACAACTTGCAGAACTCAAGAGGACTGGTGTGATACGGGAGTCCAGAAGCCCCTATGCCTCTCCCATAGTGGTGGTCCGAAAGAAGAATGGATCATTGAGGCTCTGTATCGACTACAGGACTCTCAACAGGAGAACCATACCTGACCAATACACCACTCCGAGGATAGAGGATGCCCTACAGAGCTTGTCTGGAGCCAAATGGTTCAGCGTTATGGATCTCAAGAGTGGGTACTATCAGATTCCGATGCACCCAGTAGACAAGGAGAAGACAGCTTTCATAACCCCAGTGGGGTTCTTTGAATTCGACCGGATGCCCCAAGGTCTGTCTGGAGCCCCAGCTACTTTCCAACATCTCATGGAGAAGACAGTAGGAGACATGAACCTGATCGAAGTCCTTGTATACCTGGATGATGTCATTGTCTTTGGGAGAACCTTGGAGGAACATGAAGAGAGGCTGGAAAAAGTGTTGAGAAGACTCAGTGAGGAAGGACTTAAGCTTTCACCTGAGAAGTGTCGGTTCTACCAGTCTTCTGTGAACTATCTGGGGCACATAGTGTCTGAAGAAGGGGTGGCCACAGACCCTGAGAAATTGGAGGCAGTTACCTCCTGGCCACGGCCCACCACAGTAACAGAACTCAGATCCTTCTTGGGCTTCTGCTCCTACTACAGGAGGTTTGTGGAGGGATTTGCCCGAATTGCTAGACCATTGAATGAGTTGCTCAAGACTGAAGGAGAAGAGGATGGCTCGGGGCCCAGGAGGCCAGGAGAGTCCATCAGAGATCAGTGGAATCAGAAGTGTGAAGAGGCTTTCCAGGTATTGAAGAGGAGCCTGACCACTGCACCAGTCTTGGCCTACGCAGACCCAACCAAACCCTATGAACTGCACGTGGATGCTAGTCATGACGGTCTGGGGGGAGTACTTTACCAAGAACACGAGGGGCAATTGCGGTCCGTTGCCTATGTGAGTAGGAGCCTGACCCCCTCTGAGAAGAACTACCCCACTCACAAGCTGGAGTTCCTGGCCCTCAAGTGGGCGGTAGTAGACAAGCTCAAAGACTACCTGTATGGAGCGGAGTTCACTGTGAAGACCGACAACAACCCCCTTACCTACCTGTTCACCACGGCCAAGCTGGACGCCACTGGACACAGGTGGCTGGCCGCACTGTCTGGATTCAACTTCAGCCTTAAGTATAGACCAGGAGTGGGGAATCGAGACGCAGACGCTCTGTCCAGGAGATCTCATTCCCCCACCATTGAAATAGAAGATTGGACCCAAGTGGCACCGGACGGGGTGCGGGCCCTTTGTCAAGGAGCTGAATTCCAAGCCCGGGGAGGCTCCAGAGCAGAGGAAATAGGAGTTACCACGGTGGGAGTCCCCAAACACTACTGTGGAGTAGCTCAATTGGAAGAGGACAACCTACCAAGACTGTCCAAGAAGGAACTGAGGTGTGACCAATTGGAAGACCCCATGGGGAGATTGGTCCTGGAGGCCTTGGAGAATCAGGATCCAAACAGACTCATGCGTCAACCTTCAAAAGAAGCTCGCCTGCTGAGGAAGGAGTGGGATAGGTTGCAGTTACATCAGGGAGTGGTCTACCGAAGGGGCCCCTCTGATGACTCAGAAGATAAGTGGCAGCTGTTCCTCCCAGAGAAACATCGGGAGACTGTTCTGATTGCCCTGCATGACAATCATGGCCACCTAGGGGCTGAAAGGACCTTTCAACTTGTCAGAAGTCGGTTCTATTGGCCCTGCATGAGGGCAGAGGTAGAGGAGTACTGCCACTCATGTGCGCGATGCATCCAGAGGAAGACTTTGCCCCATCAAGCTGCCCCAATGGGCCATCTACAGAGCCAAGGGCCCATGGACCTGGTGTGCATTGACTTTCTCTGCCTCGAACCCGACCTGAGTGGACTAGGAAATGTTCTGGTGATAACCGACCATTTCACCCGGTATGCCCAGGCTTTCCCCACCAAAGACCAGAAGGCCTCCACCGTGGCCAAGGTACTTATGGAGAAGTACTTTGTCCATTATGGGCTGCCACAGAGACTCCATTCAGACCAAGGGAGGGACTTCGAGAGTAAGCTGATCCGGAAGCTCTTGGATTCTTTGGGAATTAAGAAGACTCGAACTACACCTTACCATCCTCAGGGAGATGCTCAGCCGGAAAGGTTCAACCGAACCTTGCTCAACATGTTGGACTCTGGAAAGCGAGAAAAAGCAACATTGGAGCCAACACATAGCAGCCATAGTACATGCTTACAACTGCACCATCAGTGATGCTACAGGCTACTCCCCATATCGACTCATGTTTGGGAGAGAAGCGAGACTACCGGTGGACTTGGCTTTTGGCACCTCACTGGACCATTCCTCAGCCACATCCCACAAAGGATATGTGGACAGGCTCACACAGCCTGAAAGTAGCCTATGAACAAGCTCAAGCGGCCTCAGATCAAAGGGGAGCTCGGAATAAAAGAAATTTCAACTTGAAGGTCCGGGTACAAGACCTACAGCCCGGGGATCGAGTACTGTTGCGCAATCTGGGAGTCCCCGGAAAGCACAAACTTGCAGACAGATGGAGATCTGAACCCTATGTCATCTGCAGGAAGTTGCCGGGCATACCTGTCTACAAGGTGAAGCCAGAGGGAAAGGTAGGCCCACTGAAGACATGGCATCGAAACCACCTGCTCCCACTTGCGGAGGCAGTTAGAATACCTCCCGTGGGAGACTCCCCTGAACCGGCCTCTATCTTGGATACTCCTAGGCCGAACACTCGGTCACAGACCTCCCGAGCTGAAAATGGAGAAGCCTCCCAACTTAGTGGAGATGAGGAGGGAGAACTTGATTGGCTGTGGCCTTCCCCAACTCCTGGAACTTCTATCATAGATCTTCCAGTCACCCAAGATACCACAGATGAAACACTGAACCCAGAGGCTACAGAGTTCATCCCCTTTAGTCCTTCAGCAGATTACTGGGAAGATGCCCATGATAGTTGCTCCGAGGAAGAGGAGCCTGTGGCGCCAGAACCAGAGATTCCAGGAGAGCAAAGGGCTCGAAGATTCATTCGACCTCCTAAGAAGCTGACCTACCCTCAGATGGGGAACAGTTCGGAAGACTCTGTAGTCACTGCTAGGAGAAATGCTGAGATTCCGGATCCCTCCACTGTCCATTTGGTGGAGGGCAACCCCAGCTCACTCTCTGGCACAGTTAGGCAGGCCACCGATAATGTGACCTGTGGGCAAGGGAATTCTACCCCTCAGTTATGGTGGGAATCCCCTATCCCAACATCGTTTTCAGAATTGTCCAGTGTTATATATAGTTGTTGTAAAAATTTATCTTTGGGGACCAAAGAGTTTAAGTGGGGGGAGTGTGTAGCGGGGTGTTCCCCTATAATGGGAAGAGACTACATCACCCATAACCCCATTCTTCACATGTTCCACCGCAGAGACTCATGGGAGGGGTTATAAAAGGAGGCGAGGCCGGGCTCGGCCTCTTTGGGACACGAGACTTCACAGACGGATCCTCAGGTGCGGATGTGTCGGAGTGCAAGGCCTGAAGCCTGAGGCCTTGCTCAGCACCAAAGAGCCTTCCACCCCCCTCTGCGAGCCTGGGTGACATCTGACTTTGTGCACTACAGCCTTGTTGGTTCGGGGACCCGATCGTTGGAGAGATCGAGTGTGTGTGACACGGCCGGTGGAGGTTTCCCGGACTGGATCCGTAGTCCGGCGGGTGAGAGGGCATAAGCCCAGCTAAGATACTGTTACTGCATATAGGCCTATAGACTGCCATGGCCTACAAGTTATTTTTGATACCCCTATTGAAGAGCCTTGTCAGAACTGAGCCTGCGGCTTTATTTAACCAAGTTCTATACCCCTTGGATTACAAAGTTATACTGTTTAAAGTGCACCACCATTACAGACCTGCCGGTGAAGAAAGAAGGACTAAGTTAAATATTAGAACCAGGCCTGGTGGGGATTCTAGCGTGTTTGATTACTGCGCCATAGGGCACTTAGTTAACGGTCGCCCGTATGGCGCACCTGTAGCGTGTGTTACTACATAGTGTGTTAGAGTGGCAGGACGCTGCCCTTAGGAGTGATTATCTTGAACTGTGATTACTGTTACCCCCCTTTATCCATATTGAGAAAATAAGTAAAACACTTTACCTATTACAATTCATTACTGTGTCCTTGCTTAGTTATTATATTGCATAGGATATATCATTGATTGTTAGTACTAGCTGTGCCAGAAGGGGGTAGAGCCTATTGCCGGGGGTTGGCGGAGCTGCACTCAGGGCCCAAATTTAATTCTGCGGCCTCCTTAGTGGGAGGTATCGCTACATACACATACATACATACATACATACTGTGACAGCAGGAAGGTAAAGTCACCTGGTTGCATCCAGGGGGGTAGATATATTTCGCCCAGATTCAGGCTTTACGCCGACTTATACAACTAGGTGGAGAGTTGTATAAGGCTAGTGGGCTCATGGATGACTCATACCTCTAGGGAGAGTGTGGGGCGTCGTACAGACAGGGAGTTGATGAGACCAGCTGAAGCTTGTCAGCTCATTTAGGCCTCTATAAGAACTCCCAGCTTCATTAGATGTTAGCTCATGCCTGGAACCAGACCTGTGTGGACTGTCTAGGGAGAGTGAACCCCTGTGCGGTGAGACAAAGCCTGTGTGGCTATTTGCTTGGACATTTAAAACCAGGGACTTAGGGACTAGGACAGCACTAGGCTGATCCCAGTTGTTAGTTAGGAAACCTGTATGTTTAGCCAGAGGTCAAGTTGACCAGGATTTATTTTGTTTATGTTTCTTTTGCTTTGCTGTGTTTTGTCACTGTAAATAGAAAATAAACCGCACCTTTTTGATTTTGAAAACCACAACCTCCGTTTGCTGGGCCTGTTTTTGTGTGGGGAGCCCATCTCGGGGGTCACACACACCCGCTGCCGAGCTAACCCCCTCACAGTTGGTGGAGAATGCGGGCAGTTTTTTTTTAAGCCAGCATGGAGGAGATACTGAAGCAGCTGGCTCTAGCAAATGCCAATCAACAGCAGACAAATGCAGGTTTGCAAAAGAGCCTTGCAGCTCAACAACAGAACTTCGCAGCCCAGCAGCAAGCTCATCAACAGAGCCTTGCAGCCCAGCAGCAGACAAACGCAACTTTGCAACAGAGTCTGGAGGCTCAGCAACAAGCCCAGCAGCAATCTGAGGCCCGCTTCATAGACCTGTTACAGAAGCAAGAGCAGAGACTACAACAACAGATGGAAGCAGCAATGCAGCAACGTCCGCAGACCAGTGAGGAAAGCCGTCCCACTAATACCGCGTCCTTTGGGGTGAGTCGTTTATTGACAAAAATGACTGGAGAGGATGATCCAGAGGTATTTTTGACCACATTTGAAAGGACCGCTGAAAGAGAAAAGTGGCCTGAGGAGCAGTGGGCTGGACTGGTGGCTCCTCTGTTAACTGGTGAATCGCAGAAAGCTTACTATGACCTAGAGCCTAACCAAGCAAAAGACTATGCAATGCTAAAAGCTGAAATATTGGCAAGGCTGGGTGTCACCCAGGCTGTCCGGGCTCAGCGTGTGCATAACTGGACTTTCCAGCTTGGAAAACCCCCCAGGTCTCAAATGTATGATCTCATTCACCTGAGCAGAAAGTGGCTACAGCCAGAGACTTTGTCCGCACCAAAGATTGTGGAACGTGTTGTAATGGATCGGTTTTTGAGAGCTCTTCCTACTGCCATCCAAAAGTGGGTAAGCCATGGAGACCCAGAGACGGCCGATGGTCTTGTGGATCGTGTGGAGAAATACTTGGCTACAGAGAACCTGACGGCCTCTTCCAGAGACACTCGGACTTTCCACCCTAAGACCAGACCATCCCCAGGGGCAGATAAGAGTATTCCAAGGGGTGAGGGTGGAGAGAGTGAGAGGGTGGGAGCTCTACCCCAAGTTTGGCGAGAACAGCCTGGGAAATCAGCGGCTCAAGAGGCCGCAAGAAGGATCGTTTGCTACCGCTGCCGGCAAGCGGGACATATTGCAGCCAATTGCCCGGTTGTGGAGGAACCCATGCAGTGTGACTTTCTGACGGGCAGACGTCAGTCGCTGTGTGCGACAGTCGCATGCACTGCCATTCGAGGAACTGAGAAACATTTATGCAAAATGTGTGTTAATGGTAGAAATGTTGTGGTATTGCTGGATTCAGGTAGCCTTGTGACCCTGATAAAGGCTGAGTTAGTTAAAACAGAGGTCTCTGGGAATAGCAAGGTAGCTGTTATTTGTGTGCATGGGGACACCCGAGAGTATCCAGTGACTACAGTGTGTTTCGAGACCCCCAAAGGTACCCTCTCTCATCCAGTGGGCTTAGTATCTCAGTTACCGCATGACGCCATTGTGGGAAGGGATTTTCCGAAGTTCTGGGAACTGTGGGATGATCCTGAGCCCCCCACTGGTGCCCCTAGGTACCAGGAATGTGATAGCCAGAACTCCCCTGAGAGTGGTGAGGACTCTCCGGAATTTCCCTTATCAGTATTGGCAGGGGAGACACAAGAAACTGGAGAGGAGCCCACCTCCTCAGACGAAAACCTACCGTCTGTGGAGTTTTCTGATCTTGAGGTTCACAGGGAAAACTTTGCCACAGAACAGTTGAAAGACCCCGCCCTAATAAAGGCACGGGAAAACGTAGTGAAAATAGATGGCGAGTTAGTGAACCCAGATAATACCTGCACTTACCCATACTTCAGCGTAGAGAAGGACCTACTGTATCGGGTGGCAAAAAGGGCAGAAGAAACCGTTGAGCAGCTTGTGGTGCCCAAACCTTACAGGAAGTTGGTGTTGGAGTTGGCCCATGGGCACATTCTTGGAGGTCATCTGGGGACAGAGAAAACCCGAGAGAGGGTATTACAGAGATTCTATTGGCCGGGGGTGATGAAGGACATAGAAAATTATTGTTCCTCCTGCCCTGTGTGTCAGAGGTCGGCCCCGATGCCACATTTCCGTAGCCCGCTGGTCCCTCTACCCATCATTGAGGTCCCGTTTGAGAGGATCGCCATGGATTTGGTAGGTCCTATAATCAAGTCCGCTAGGGGGCACCAGTACATATTAGTTATAATGGACTATGCCACCCGTTATCCAGAAGCGATCCCTCTCCGAAATACCTCGGCCAAAACCATAGCCAAAGAGCTATCTCTTGTGTTTAGCCGGGTGGGTATTTGTAAAGAACTGCTTACGGACCAAGGTACACCCTTTATGTCCCGGGTTATGAAGGAGCTGTGTAAATTGTTCAAAGTGACGCAATTACGTACATCTGTGTATCACCCCCAAACCGATGGGCTGGTTGAAAGGTTCAACAAAACCCTAAAACAAATGTTGAAGAAAGTGGTGGATAGAGATGGAAAGGATTGGGACTGTCTACTTCCTTATCTGATGTTTGCTATTAGGGAGGTGCCCCAATCCTCTACGGGATTCTCCCCCTTTGAGTTACTGTATGGGAGACACCCAAGAGGGCTGTTGGATATTGCCAAGGAAACTTGGGAAAGTGAGAGTTCTCCCCACAGGAGTGTGATTGAGCATGTCGCCCTGATGCAAGACCGAATTGCGCAGGTAATGCCCATCGTGAAGGAACATTTGGCCCAAGCGCAGTTAGCACAGCAGAGAGTGTACAACCGTGCAGCCAAGACCCGTACCTTTTCCCCGGGGGATAGGATACTGGTACTTGTCCCTACGGTTGAAAGTAAATTCCTTGCCAAATGGCAAGGCCCCTACGAGATAATGGAAAAAGTGAGCAAAGTGAATTACAAGGTCAGACAACCAGGAAGGCGAAAGCCCGAACAGATCTATCACGTTAATCTGTTGAAAGCCTGGAGGGATAGAGAGTCCCTAGTCGCAGACACTTGGTCACCAGCTCAAACTGGTTGCGTGATTCCGGAGGTTGGAATAGCAGCCACCTTGTCACAACCCCAACAGGAGGTTAAGGAGTTTGTGCTTCGCAACAAGGAGGTATTCTCTGAGCTGCCGGGACAAACATCTGGGGTAGAGCATAACATCATTACCCCGCCCGGTGAAAGGGTGAAGTTAAAACCCTATCGGATCCCAGAGGCCCGACGGGAGGCAATACGGGAGGAAGTACAGAAAATGCTGAACTTAGGGGTGATAGAGGAGTCCCAAAGTGATTGGTCTAGTCCCATTGTGTTGGTGCCTAAACCGGATGGGAGCTGGCGATTTTGTAACGATTTTCGACAGTTGAACAAAGTTACAAAATTTGACACCTACCCCATGCCACGTATAGATGAGTTGATCGACCGGCTGGGAACAGCCCGATACATGACGACTCTTGACCTCACAAAAGGGTATTGGCAAATCCCCCTGGCCAAGTCGGCCAAAGAGAAAACCGCATTTGTAACCCCAGACGGGGCGTTCCAATATAAAAGAATGCCGTTCGGGTTACAGAATGCGCCGGCCACATTCCAGCGGAAAATGGACCAGATGCTGAGGCCCCATCGGAAGTATGCTGCGGCTTACCTGGATGACATAATTGTCCATAGCACAGATTGGGCCTCACATCTGCCAAAAGTGCAAGCAGTCCTGGACTCTGTTCGGGAAGCGGGGTTTACGGCTAACCCCAAGAAGTGTACCATTGGGCAGGAGGAGGCCAAATATCTTGGGTACACCATTGGGAGGGGAGTAATAAAACCCCAACTCAACAAAGTCGAGGCCATCCAGAGTTGGCCACGTCCCAACAGCAAGAAGCAGGTACGAGCCTTTCTGGGAATCGCTGGGTATTATCGGCGATTCATTCCCCACTTTGCTTCTAAGGCTGTGCCCCTAACCAACCTGACGAAGGGGAAAGGGTCGGTCATGATTAAATGGACCCCCGAGGCTGAGGCAGCATTCCAATTCTTGAAACAAGCCTTATGTAGCCAGCCAGTGTTGTACTCACCCGACTTCTCTAAAGACTTTGTCGTACAAAGTGATGCGTCAGATGTGGGGTTAGGAGCAGTATTGTCCCAGGTCTGGAACGGGGAAGAGCACCCAGTCATTTACCTCAGCAGGAAGTTGAAGTCCCATGAGGTAAATTACGCCACCGTTGAAAAGGAGTGTTTAGCGGTGAAGTGGGCTCTAGATTCCCTTCGGTACTACCTGCTAGGTAGGCACTTTGACATGGTTACGGATCACGCTCCGTTAAAGTGGATGGCTCAAAACAAGGAAACAAATAGAAGAGTGAATAGGTGGTTCCTGGCCCTCCAGGAATTCAACTTCACAGTAAAGCATCGCCCTGGCGTTCAAATGGGGAATGTGGATGCTTTGTCTCGAGTACATGAATGCCTGATTGCTGGTGTTCCAACCCCGAGGTTAAAACAAGAGGGGGGGGTATGTGACAGCAGGAAGGTAAAGTCACCTGGTTGCATCCAGGGGGGTAGATATATTTCGCCCAGATTCAGGCTTTACGCCGACTTATACAACTAGGTGGAGAGTTGTATAAGGCTAGTGGGCTCATGGATGACTCATACCTCTAGGGAGAGTGTGGGGCGTCGTACAGACAGGGAGTTGATGAGACCAGCTGAAGCTTGTCAGCTCATTTAGGCCTCTATAAGAACTCCCAGCTTCATTAGATGTTAGCTCATGCCTGGAACCAGACCTGTGTGGACTGTCTAGGGAGAGTGAACCCCTGTGCGGTGAGACAAAGCCTGTGTGGCTATTTGCTTGGACATTTAAAACCAGGGACTTAGGGACTAGGACAGCACTAGGCTGATCCCAGTTGTTAGTTAGGAAACCTGTATGTTTAGTCAGAGGTCAACTTGACCAGGATTTATTTTGGTTATGTTTCTTTTGCTTTGCTGTGTTTTGTCACTGTAAATAGAAAATAAACCGCACCTTTTTGATTTTGAAAACCACAACCTCCGTTTGCTGGGCCTGTTTTTGTGTGGGGAGCCCATCTCGGGGGTCACACACACCCGCTGCCGAGCTAACCCCCTCACAATACATATACATACATATATACATATATACATATACATACATATATACATATACATACATACATATACATATACATACATACATACATACATATACATATAAAAGATAAATAATAATAAAAAACACACTATACATGCAATGGGTTAAGCAAAGAACTTAAAACTATGATTATAATTTGTAAATGCAGTCTTGGTGAGTCAACTGAAACAGAGAAAATTGAAAGTAAAGGTTGAGCATTCAAATCTGGAGGACAAAAAGGGAAACAGGATGTAGCGTCTCGAATTAGAGAACTAAAAGGGATAAGGTGAAGCCCTGAGATTCTTTAGAAAGGGTGAAAAAATAGTCAATTTCACAGTTATAGGAGCATCCTTCAGTCCATAGAATCATTTCGTTCCTGAGGAGGTGATGTGTAGCGACCTCTTGTGAGTTGGATGGGTACCATTGTTCAGGTTGGGAAGGGTTTCCTGTGGATGAAAGAGATGTTGATCTCCTGCGGGTTGGGGTATTTCGTGGGACTGGTTCCATGAGATTCAGGTCCAAGAGGGTTTGCTGGAGTTCATCAAAGGATCTACAGGTGTATTTCTTCCCTTTGTAGGCAAAGCGTAGGGAAAATGGGAACCCCCACTGATAGATGATGTTGTGGCGCTGTAATTCCAGGAGAAGGGGCTTCATTGCACGCCTTTTTGCAATCGTTATCTGGGACAAGTCAGCAAATAATTGAAAGTCATTGCCATGGAAATTCAGCTGCTTTTTGTCCCTGGCAGACGCTAGGAGCTGTTCCTTTGTGCGATAAAAATGTAATTTCACTATATCGCGTGGGGGGCCATCAGGCTTTTTTGCAGCCAGGGCTCGGTGGATCCTGTCAAATTCTAACCTCTCAGTAGGAATGGCTGGTTGCAATTCCTGGAACAAAGCAGTTATGGTGGATTGTAGGTCAGTGATAGTTTCAGGAATTCCCCTGATACGTAGGTTAAACCTTCTGGCCCTATTCTCATGGTCTTCAAGTTTGGTTTGAAGCAATAAGTTTTCCTCTTTGAGGTTCTCTATTTCCATAGAGTGTTCAAGAGAAATTTTTTCCAAATCATCTACTTTAAATTCTAGTGTTGCTGTGCGCTTACCAAGTTCTCTTATTTCTCTGGTGAGATTAGCTGTAATTTGATCTGATGTTTGTTTTAAGGCTTTGTTCAACATGTGTTCAAATTGCTTTAATACAGCTGGAGTTACATGAGAAATCTGTATGGGGTCTTGTGAGGTAAATAGTTCACTGTCAGAATCAGCTGGGGAGTCAGGTTGTGTCAGGCTTTGTCTGTGAGCGCATAGAGGCTGTGTATGAAGAGGGGGGAGGTGCCATTTTAGCTGCAGTTTTCCCCTTCATGAGGGGATTCTTTAACTTCGCACGGCCGCCTCCCAAAGCCATAGTTTCCCCCACAAATTGACCAGAATAGTCCCGGGTACTAGCTTAACCCCGTGGGTATGTCCAAATACTTGCAGGTTATGTGGAAATATTGGCTCTCCTCCCGAACGGTGTGGAGCTCTAACTCTGCATGACTGCACTGCTAGACTCCACGCATGCCAACCGCATTTTTTTTATACAAAGTTGTCCATTTATAAGATATTACCAACACATAGCATGTACATAGCAAAAAGGACACCCCAAAATACATTCTGCTACTCCTCCTGAGTATGGCAATACCACATGTGTGAGATTTTTACACAGCCTGGCCACATACAGAGGCCTAACATCTAAGTAGCACCGTCACGTGTTCTAGGAGCATAAATTACACACATAAATTCCTGACAACCTATCACATTGTTGAAGGCCCTTCATATTTCTAACACATAGCATGCACTGTACATACCAATTATAAACCAAAATACATTCTTCTGAGAAAAGGGTAAAGAAAAGATTACCTGCGGTTTTAGTTGTGCAGTGGTCCAAAGAGGAGAGCATTGGTCCAGGCAGCAGGCAGGAACGTGGACAGCGACAGCAAAACAGGCAGCAGGCAGGAATAGTCAGTACAGGTAGAGATGTCAGCACAGCCAAAGCATTGGTCCAGATAGCAGGCAGGGATGTGGTCAGCAGCAGCAAAAGGAACAAAGGATCGTCCATGCAGCAGGCAGGAATACTGTCCATAGTTAGTACATGCAGCAGGCAGAGGTATGGTCAGCACAGCCAGAGTATTTGTCCAGGGAGCAGGCAGGACCATCAAGCTTAGGGCATTGGTCAGGAAAGAATGGGGACAGGGGTAGAGGCTTCTCCCACCCAAATCGCTTTGAAGCCTCCGGACAACCAGACCCTGTTCTGGGAACACCGAAAACCAAAAACTGTTTTTCTGAACTCAGAACACTATTCTGGAGCCCCTCACATATGTGAGACCCCTGTGTAGCAGGGTGAAAGATCAGTCCAAGGGGGCAGGCAAAAACATGGTCAACAGGCCGAGGTCAGTGCAGGTAAAAGGCAGAAATAAACGGTAGGCAGAGGCATAGTCGATACAGTCCAGGGTCAGTTCACGTGAAAGGCAGAAACATGGCGGATAAACAATGCAGACGGTAGGCAGAGGCATAGTCGAGAAACAGGCCAGGGTCAGTTCACATGGAAGACAATGATATGGTTGGTTGAGGCAGGGAAATATTCAGGACAAATTGAAAACGGGGAAATAGCAATATTAGAAATATGGGCTAATAGTTTTCGAGAGTGTGATATTGCTTGAAGCATTCTTCGATGCAAAGGCCAGGTTGGGAGGGACAGTCGGGACAATGGAAGCTGGTGTCTTTCCAAATTCCTATTCTGGTGCACACCCGACATTTTTTTTGGCGCTGTCTTCCGGATCCTGATGGTGGAATATGGTCTGAAAAATGGCGTTCATGTAGTCTGCTGACACAATCTGAGTGAATGCTTTCTGGGGGGGATGTTTGTTGGTAGATCAGGGCAGTGACAATGTCTTCAATAAACCTCATGATGGTGGTGGGTCTTTCTGTTGATTTTTGGTAGATTATGAAAGAATTTAACAGGGCTAAATGAAAAAAGTTAATTGCAAATTTTTTATACCAGAAGAGGGATTTTCGGGTTGAAAGATAGGGCTACAACATTTGATCATTTAAATCCACACCACCCATGAATTTATTGTACTCATTGATGCAGGAAGGCTTGCGAACGGTACCGCGTCTTCTGTGAAGTTCCACCGAGGTGTCATCATGGATGGTGGACATGGTGTACACGTCTTTCCTATCCCTCCACTTCACAGCCAACACTTCCTCGTTCCTCAAGCTTGCCAATTCCCCCTTTTGAATGGTTGTGGTGACAAGACGCTGTGGGAAGCCCTTTCTGTGTTTTTCTTGTTGTACCACAGGCCCGAGTTTTTTTAGGTAGAGGTGGCGGAGAAGGGGCAGGCTGGTATAATAGTTGTCCATGTAAATATGATACCCCTTTTGGAGGAGTGGCAATGCCAACTCCCAAACAATTTTTCCACTTATTCCCATGTGCGATGGACACTCGGGGGGCTGGAGCTGGGAATCTTTGCCTTTGTACACAGGGAATGAGTGCACATAACCAGTGGCACTTTCAGAGCTTGTTGAGCTTCAAGCCGTACCTCGCCCGCTTACTGGGGATATATTGCTTGATTCCCAGCCGGCCTGTAAAATGCACCAGGGATTCGTCCACAGAAATGTTTTTATCAGGGACAAAGTTCGACAAACTTATTGGAATTTTTTTTTATTAGGGGGCGAATTTTATATAATTTGTCAGTTTGGGTTATTTCGGTGTAAAAATTGGCATATGGTGGATGGGTTTCTTCGATGGGTTTCTTCAACCAATACCTATTCATTTCATTTTTTTTTGTAAGCCCCATGTTAAACGTTAGGCCTAAAAACAATCTAAGCTCCACCACTGTTAGGGGTCTCCATTCGAAAGGGCGGGCATAGCTGGAGCTGGGGTTGTTTTCAATAAATTGTTGAGCAAAAAGGTTAGTTTGGTCCACAATGCCTTGAAGCAATTCATCAGGGAAAAATAAATAAAAAAAATCAAGTTTGAAAAAACCTGCAGTGTTGACCTGCACACCTGGCTGTGCTGTACAAGGGGGGATCGTGGCTGACCCTGAGGTAGAAGGCAGCCACAATGGGTTTGCCAAGCCATCTGGAAGCAGGGTTTGGGCCCTACTTCTTTGGCGTGCACTTGCACTAGGCCTTTCCTCCTGGGGTCTAGCAGCGCTTGTACTGGGCCTTGCTTCCTGGGGTCTACCGCCGTTGGCACTGCTGGTAGCTGCCTGGTGTTCAGACCGTCTTCTTTTTGGACGGACTGTGTCCTCCTCTAATTCGGATCCAGATGTGCTGCCTTCGGGGGGCTCATATTCCGAACCAGAATCAGAACTGAGCGATGAGAGCTCCCCGTTGCTCTCATCGGACAGACTGAGTATTTGGTATGCTTCTTCTGGGGTGTACACCTTTCTGGACATAGTGGCTGTATGTACTCTGGTGGTGGGTACTTTGGTGAGGTGGCGAGTACTCTGGTGGACAGGTACTCCTGATGACTGGTGGCGGGTACTCTGGTGAGGTGGCAGGTACTCTGAGGGACAGGTACTCCTTATGGACTGGTGGCAGGTACTCTGGTTAGGTGGCGGGTACTCTGGTGAGGTGGACGGTACTCCTGGTGGACAGGTACTCCTAATGGACAGGTACTCCTGATGGACTGGTGGCGGGTATTCTGGTGAGGTGGCGGGTACTCCTGATGGACAGGTACTCCTGATGGACTGGTGGCGGGGTACTTTGGTGAGGTGGCGGGTATTCTGGTGAGGTGGCGGTGAATTCTGGTGAGGTGGCGGGTACTCCTGATGGACAGGTACTCTGGTGGCAGGTACTAGATGACAGGTACTCTTTATTTAGGGGGGCAATCTGGGCACAGTGGTACATATGTAGTGTGTAACTCACTGTTGGCTGATCTCCTCACACTGGATCGGTGTGTGAAGAGGAGAACCCAGCAACAGTAAGTTACACACATCAGTGTGTTTTGTTTACATTTAGTGACCGGCTGTGATTGGACACAGCTGGTCAGATGGTAAAGAGCCAATTTCATTGGCTCTTTACTCTGATCGGAGCTGGGCTGTATCAAGGGAAAAGCCTCAGCCCTGATCACCACCGCGCTGCGCGCCCCCGGGGCTGAGCGGGCGCCATGCACGCCGCTGCGCAGCTCTGCATCATCGAATCCGGTAAGTAATACCGGAATCTCCGACGTCCGCCGACCACATTCTTCCCATCGGGGATCGGCTGTGTCCAGAGGGACACACCGGATCCCCGATCGCTGCGCTGCGTGCCCCCGGGGGCGTGCGCGGGCGCCGTGCATGCCGCTGCTGCAGCAGCTCTGCATATAGGAGCCGGTAAGCCGCATGGGAAGCTCCGCTGCCCGCCGCCGCTGCTCCGCCGCCACTCCGCCGCCACTCCACTCCCCTGGGGGCCCGCAGTAGTGGCAGAAAGCAGAGGACGTCATATGACGTCCACCCAGGATGGGAGATCCCATCTGTGGACGTCATTTGACTATGGCTGTGTAAGGCAGTGGTTAAACAAACATGAGCCAGGGCAAAAGTTCATAGATATGTTGCATAAATGACAAACTTTACATAGAGATAAGTACATTTCAAAAACCTTATGTGAGTTTTAAACCTTAAGTATGAGTTTCAACTTTTTTTAACCCATGACATGGCGTCCTGAACTCAAAATGGAGGTTGTCATGCTATGCTCCTTTACAATCCCCTCTTTGAGACAATTTATATGGCTCATCTACCTTTCATAGTTATGTAATCTTCTATCATAATACATACTCAGAAAAATCCTATTCGCAGCAGCAGGATCAGGGGTCCGGGATGCCTTAACAACTATGCACATTATAAGCTTATAACAAACATATAGGAAAAAAACAAAGAATAATCATAATAATGGTTATGGCAACACTTTTTAACCATGTCAGTATTCCTACTCCAGAACTTAGGTTTGCCAAAGGATCCCATGTCTTGGCAATATTTCTAGCTTCATCTTGTAATTTGCTTACTTCCTTTCGGTGTTGTGAAATTATATCATAATAATCTGGTACCTCAATACTTGTGTTATGAAACCAGGTAAAACACTCATAATCTTCTGTGTTCTCACATAACCCCGTTAAAGCAGCACTCATGCTTTCTATGGTTAACTAGTGTAGTTCTAATTGTTTTCTAATTGCTCTAGTTTCTATATGTAATTTAGTAATATCAGAATTATTTTCAATGATTTCATCAATGATTCCAGTGTAATTATTAAACCTTTTCATTAAGTCTATTCCCCACCCGGTCCATGAGGCAAACCATGCCCATGCCATATCCTTTTCTTGGAATAAATCCCATCTTTCACGATACTTAAGGGGGTATCTGGGATGCATACTGGCCTCTAACAGGTGTCCTCCCTTATCATCCCCCAACACTCCCATTATACTAACCAGAGAGGCTAAGTAACACCATCCTCCTACTGAGTTCCGGGGAATCCAAGGATAGCACACCTTTCCACAGCAGACATATATTCTTTGTCCTAATGCAAATGGTTGCTCAGCAACAATTTCATGAGTATATTTGTCTTGTACTGCATTTGCAAACTGGTGTAGTATTTACCCTATATTTTCTGGGAGGGAAGAAAAATTCTGCACGGCTTCGTGTAAATCAGGATCAGTTATATGAAAAAGTGAAATAGGTATTTCTTTCTCGTACATCACGGGACACAGAGCGACATAGTCATTACTAATGGGTTATATAGTTACCGTCAGGTGCTGGCACTGGCAACTTCCAAAACCGGAAGTACCCTCCCCTATATAAGCCCCTCCCATCCGGGAGCACCTCAGTTTTTTGCCAGTGTCTAAGGTGTTGGCCAAGAAGAAACATGTGTTTTTCACTGAGCTTGCGTACAGGTTCTTTTGGGCCTCAGTAAGCTATTCCGGATCCGACCAAAAAAGCTTCATAGCTAAACGGTCGGTACCCGGGCCTTGCAGAGAAGAGCAAGGTTCTGCCTGTAATGCTTCTCTTAGGAGAGCTGGACCCTGGGATCCAGAGCTCTGGTCATACCCACGACCAAGATGTTTTCTGTGCAGGGTGCTATACAGGTCCAGGGGAGTGGAATCCTTGGGAACCCGGTCCCTGAAGGTTTGATTACAATGCCTGCCGTGATAGGTGAAGTTTGGGCTTTTGTGGACCAAACAAAGTCCTGCGGCGGGGAACAGGTAAGTGGGGGCCCCCAGGAACTTGGTTCTATTGGGGGACCCCCAAGCCTAATTTGTCTTTCTGTCTGTTACCTAACGGTATTCCCGCTAATATCTGTGCATGCCTGTAACTACTAAAAAAATGTAATAATTTTTAATGGTGGTCAAGAAAAAAAAAAAAAAAAAAAAAAAGAATGTTTTTTTATATATGTTTAGTATATTAAACTGCGGTACCTGTGTTTGTCCACTAGAGGCCACTGTGGAATGTTTTTCTTGTCATATGGACTAGTTTCTTCTCAGAGAGCAAAGTCCAGGCAGCTGGTGAGTTCTCCTACAGGAAACTGTTTCCTCTGCCATGTTGCAGTGTTCGTCTATCCCCCGGCCTGCGGCAAAGGGGGCCCTGGCTCCTGTCCCTGGTTTCCATGTTTGAAAATTAGCGCCGAGGCGCACGTGGCCGCGCGCGTGCGCGTGCACGCGCCTCTATATATAGAGGTGGCCGGAAAAAGGGGCGGGGCCTGGGGGATGACGCTCTGTGCGCGCCGCAGCGCTTCTGCGCATGTGCGGGCGTCCCAGCAGGTTTTTAAAAAGCCACATTATTGCAGTAAGCTGGCTATGAAGTACAGAGACAGAGCTGGCAACATTTAAAGGCATACAGCAAGCGGTTGATACAGGCATCCCCTAGAAAGGCACATTAGTAGACACCAACTGTGATATAGCAGCAATTGTGCTAGACTATTCTCAGTAAAAGTGGTGTATTACGGCTGGAATACCTCAGCTTTAGGCTTAGGAATATGCCGTCCAGTAGCTCCGGAACTGAATCTTCCAGGAAGCGAAGGGGGTCTCATCGGGCTCTGAGGATCTTGGGCATACTCCTGCTGCACCAGTCTCCCCTGAAGTTCAGAGGTAAGTGACCGTAGAGACCCCGCAGGGGTACTTGGTACTGTGGCTGTCCTCAGTCACCTGCTCCTGTGTATGTAACAGAGGAGGTTTTTTTCCTCAGCTCTGGGAGGATTAGAGAGAGATTGTCAAAATTTATCGCTGCCTCCCTGTCAGGGAAAGCACGCCCGATCTCCGTCTCCTCCTTCAGAGTGCCTGTTAGCAGAGCAACAGTCCCATACAGGGATCGACCTGCCTGAAGGGGATCAGGATAAGGTTGATTCTGTTATAGAGGAATCAACAGTGGGGGAACCTTTTCTCAGCATCTCAAGCTGAAAGATTATGGGTTCAGTCTCTGACTAACATGGTCCGATCAGCATTTAAAAATGCACCTTGCGGAACCATCAACCACTACTGTATCCTCGTTGGGGTCGCTAGAAGCCCCCAGACTGTTTGTTCTTTTCCACTTCACCCTTTACTGAAAGGGCTCATTTACCAGGATTGGGAACGTCCTGAGAAAATATTTATTCCCCCAAGAGATTTCCGGTGGTCTATCCCATGGAGGATAAGTTCATCAAAAAAAAAAAAAATGGAAGGTCCCTACAGTGGACGCAGCCATCTCTTGTATGTATAAATCACTGACATGTCCAGTGGATAATGTCCAAATGTTCAAGAACCCAATAGATAAAAGATTGGAGTCCTTATGAAAATCTGCTTGGTGATACAACCAGCAGTAGCAGCTATTGGGGTCTGCTAAGCAGTGAAGGATCAGTTGAAACAGGTCTTGAGGGACTTGACAGATCAGCAGGCTTTGCCCTAGCTGATCTACCTAGAGCCTTAGGCTTTGCGGTTGACGCCATAGAGGATTCAGTCCATCAGGCCTCCCGCCTTACGCTGTCTATAGTACATATGCGTAGGCTCCTATGGCTCAGAAACTGGTCTGCTGAAGCTCCCTGTAAAGAATGGCTGGTTAGCGTCCCATTTCATGGTGAACGCTTATTCAGGGAAAACCTGGACAAATATATCCAGAAAATTTCCAGCGGTAAAAATACGCTCTTGCCGGTTAAAAGCAGAGTTAGAGGTCCCTCTTTAAGAGGCCTGCTTCTCCAGTCCCTGGGGCATCGGCTGTGTAACAGTTCCGACGGCCTCCTCGGTCAAATCCCGGGGGTAAAAAACAGGGACAGTAGCAGGGTAATGAGAAACCCTGGGTCAGGGGAGGTACAAAACCTCCCCCAAAGTTAAATTCATTGAAGCCCCCACTCAGTCGGGTGGGGGGAGGACTCCAGTTGTTCGCAAAGAGACCTGGCGGGACACGATCAAGACAGATAGGTGCTCTCCGCAGTAGGTTTGGGATACAGTTTGGAGTTAAAAGACTCTCCTCCTTCCCATTTTGAGGTCAAACGTGCCAAGGGATCCCCGGAAGAGAGAGTCCCTCCTGTTGGCACTAGAACAACTATTGCTCCAAGGAGTAATTATGGAGGTTCCCCTGGAAGAATGAGGGTTCGGGTTTTACTCAAACCTCTTTACAGTCCCGAAGCAAACGCGGACGGGAGGCCCATATTAATTCTAAAAGGGCTATACAAATTCCTGTATATCAGGACTTTCCGATGGAGTCGATCCGATCGGTGGCCACTGCCCTACAAGGGGAGGATTGGTTAGCCACGATCGACATCAAAGATGCTTATTTGCACATTCCCATCTTTCCAGTCCACCAAAAATTTCTACGCTTTGCAGTAGAAGGGCGCCATTTTCAGTTCAGAGCCTTACCCTTCGGTTTGGCCACAGCACCAAGAGTGTTCACAAAAATTCTGGCCCTTTATTGGCCAATCTAAGAACACAAGGTGTAATGATAATGGCATATCTGGATGACTTGTTGCTGATAGACCACTCAGTGAAAAAACTAGACGTGGTCGTTCACAAGACGATCAAGTATCTGGAATCTCACGGTTGGATTATCAACCGAGACAAGTCAGCCCTAAAAACCAGTCAAAAGTCTGGAATACTTGGGGCTAAGGTTGGATTCAGGCCAGAGAAAAATATTCTTGCCTCGAGGAAAGGTGTTGTCTTTGAAAGATTTGATCCACTTAGTGGGTACAAAAAAGACAGCCGTCCATACGCCTGTATATGAGGCTGCTGGGAAAAATGGTGGCATCATTCGAAGCAGTACCCTACGGTCAATTCCATTCAAGGAATTTGCAAGGGGCCATACTGTCAGCCTGGAACAAAAAAGTTCAGGCCCTAGACTTACAATGTCCTTGTCCCCTTCCGTTCGCAAGAGCCTCCGTTGGTGGTGGGTTCCCCAGAATCTGGAAAAAAGGAAATCCTTCAGTCCGATTTCTTGGAAGGTGGTCACTACAGATGCCAGCCTTATAGGCTGGGGAGCAGTACTGGAGCAATAGTCTCTCCAGGGCAGATGGTCGGATGCAGAAAAGGCCCTGCCCATCAATCTCTTAGAGATACGAGCAGCCCGGTATGCCCTAGTAGCATGGACATCCAAACTCCAAGGGTCCCCTGTCAGAATTCAATCAGACAATGCCACAGCAGTGGCATATATCAATCATCAGGGGGGCACCAGGAGTCGTGCAGCCCAGAGGGAAGTAAATTACATCCTGAAATGGGCAGGAAAAATATGTCCCAGCCATATCTGCGGTATTCATTCCAGGAGTGGAGAATTGGAAGGCGGACTTTCTAAGTCGCCAGCAATTAGGCCCAGAGGAAGGGTCCCTTCACCCCGAGGTTTTCTGGACAATATGTCAGCGGTGGGGAACATCGGATGTAGATCTTCTAGCATCCAGATTCAACGCAAAGGGGGATAGGTTTGTCTCTCGGACAAGGGATCCCCTAGCTTGCGGCTCGGATGCCCTAGTGTTCCCTGGGGATCAGTTCAAGCTGATATATGCATTCACACCGCCACAATGGTTACCTCGATTACTCCGCAGAATCAGGGTAGAAAAGAAACCAGTGATTCCGGTGGCTCCAGCGTGGCCCCAAAGAGCGTGGTACGCGGAGATTGTAAAATTTCAGTGGGGAATCCTTGGACTCTCCCACGTCGTCCGGCTTTCGCAAGGACCGATATACCACCCTTCCTTACCAGCCCTAGGTTTGACGGCCTGGCTATTGAAGCCCACATTCTAAAAAAGAGAGGGCTCTCTAATGCTGTGGTATCTACCATGATCAATGCCAGGAAGCCGGTATCCAGGCAGATCTACTATAGAATCTGGAAGGCGTACATCGCGTGGTGTGAGGCCAAGAAATGGCATCCACATAAGTACGTAATAGGTAGGATTCTGGACTTCCTACAGTGGGCTGTAGATAGGAAGCTTGCCTTGAGTACTATCAAGGGTCAGATTTCGGCCTTGTCAATATTTTTTCAAAGGCCCTTGGCTTCGCATTCACTAGTCAAAGCCTTTATACAAGGAGTGATGCGTATTAGGCCTCCGGTTAATATTCCCATATGTTCATGGGATCTAAACTTGGTTCTGTCGGTTCTACAGAAACAACCATTTGAACCATTACAGCATATTTCCTTGGTGCTTCTCACCAGGAAATTGATTTTTCTAGTAGCCATTTGTTCGGCTAAAAGAGTATCGGAATTAGCAGCTATGTCCTGTAAGGAGCCATATCTGGTTATCCATAAGGACAGAGTAGTGTTACGTCCTCATCCAGCCTTTCTTCCTAAGGTGGTATCGAGGTTTCATTTGAACCAAGATGTGGTTCTTCCTTCTTTTTTCCCCAAACCTACTTCGGTAGAGGAAAAGTTATTGCATTCTTTGGATGTAGTGAGAGCAGTTAAAGCTTATCTAAAAGCCACTGCTCAGATTCGCAGAACGGATACTTTGTTTGTTCTGCCGGAAGGCCCCAGAAAGGGTCAGGCAGCGTCAAAGTCTACTTTAGCCAAGTGGATTCGACAGGTCATTATGCAAGCTTATGGCTTGAGAAGGAGACCGCCTCCGTTCAAAGTTAGAGCGCACTCCACGAGAGCAGTTGGAACTTCATGGGCAGTGCATCACCAGGCCTCCCTGGCTCAAATCTGTAAGGCCGCAACATGGTCTTCGGTACACACGTTTACTAGGTCCTACCAGGTGGACGTTAGAAGTCAGGAGGATGTCGCCTTTGGGCGCAGTGTGTTGCAGGCCGCAAAAGATCCTCATGTCTGATAGCGCTCAGCTTATATATGGTGTATCCCCCCCCTCATTTGGCATTGCTTTAGGACATCCCATTAGTAATGACTATGTCGCTCTGTGTCCCGTGATGTACGAGAAAGAAAATAGGATTTTTATAACAGCTTACCTGTAAAATCCTTTTCTTGGAGTACATCACGGGACACAGAGCTCCCGCCCCTCTTTGGGGACACTTATTGCTTTGCTACAAAACTGAGGTGCTCCCGGATGGGAGGGGCTTATATAGGGGAGGGTACTTCCGGTTTTGGAAGTTGCCAGTGCCAGCACCTGACGGTAACTATATAACCCATTAGTAATGACTATGTCGCTCTGTGTCCCGTGATGTACTCCAAGAAAAGGATTTTACAGGTAAGCTGTTATAAAAATCCTATTTTTAAATTGCTAAATTTAAAATCTAATTGTTTTGTGGGACTTTTAGTGAGGCTGTGGCCATCCGACACACAGACCTCCATCCCCGATAATATGAGAAGGAAGGGACTAATGGAGAAAAAAAGTGGGACTTTAAATGAAACAAAACACTAGGGGCAAGTTGAATCAATCAATGAAATAAAATATAGTATTTATTATTGACATATTTGGATATAGTATATTGCAGGTATACATAGTGAACCAATAAGTATGTTACAGTGTATAATAGAGACATAATTGGTGAAACCATATATTGTTCTAATAGTAACATGATAAACATAGTAACACATGGTGGACAATGAACCCATTCCAACAGTATATCCAAAGTAATAAAAAGTCATAGTATATAATAAATTACAATTCATGATTAAAAACAACATCAAGCCCATGATAGTATGCATGATTACTGTGACACAACATCGGTAAAGTAAGCTCGACGCGTTTCGTGGAATATATCCACTCATCAGGAGCATCTAGGAACTGGGGGTACCTATAATGAATAATAAGTTACTAATTAATGATAATTAATTAGAAAGGGAAGAGAGGGAGCACAGCTAAGTGGTCCTAGCACTCTTACCTAGGATTAATGGGTAAAGCATGGTAGATAATGTTGGTGGGAGGCATAGGAGGGAAGGGAAGAATCTCCCCGGGAGCTGACACATCAACACTCTGCCTTACCACGGCCTTGTGTTCCTACTTCAGGTATACATTCTTATCAATTTCAATATGAATTGACACACCATGCATTATCTTCTATGCTCTACTTACACACATGTTCACCAATGTATACTACTTCTTTCTTTACACACTCAATGCTTCACCTCTATGGTTTTGTTTTTTATCAGCTCAGCTTATTTTAATGCTTAGTATTTTACATTATTTGTTACAGAAACCCTTTGGGCTCATACCTACCACTGCAGCTGTAGAAAAGGCACCCACTATTTCACAATTCTTATCGTATTACCCTAAGATTGGGCCTCCCCGCCGCCACTCTGCTTCCACTTCAGCTCCCGGGGAGATTCTTCCCTTCCCTCCTATGCCTCCCACCAACATCATTATTATCTACCATGCTTTACCCATTAATCCTAGGTAAGAGTGCTAGGACCACTTAGCTGTGCTCCCTCTCTTCCCTTTCTAATTAATTATCATTAATTAGTAACTTATTATTCATTATAGGTACCCCCAGTTCCTAGATGCTCCTGATGAGTGGATATATTCCACGAAACGCGGTGAGCTTACTTTACCGATGTTGTCACAGTAATCATGCATACTATCATGGGCTTGATGTTGTTTTTAATCATGAATTGTAATTTATTATATACTATGACTTTTTATTACTTTGGATATACTGTTGGAATGGGTTCATTGTCCACCATGTGTTACTATGTTTATCATGTTACTATTAGAACAATATATGGTTTCACCAATTATGTCTCTATTATACACTGTAACATACTTATTGGTTCACTATGTATACCTGCAATATACTATATCCAAATATGTCAATAATAAATACTATATTTTATTTCATTGATTGATTCAACTTGCCCCTAGTGTTTTGTTTCATTTAAAGTCCCACTTTTTTTCTCCATCAGTCCCTTCCTTCTTATATGAAAAAGTGAACCAGTGGCGTTTTGAAACCCACTAATGGAAATGTTGAATATAGATTTGCTGCATGTAGAGAGGTTAGTCTGTGTCTGATCACCTAAACAAACACCAGTCAGGGAAGTTACTCTTACCCGCTATGGGAAATGTGACAGTACTGTTTTCATATGCACTTGATATGTGGGTTAGAGCAACTGGAGGAGTTTGGTTAAAAAAAGGATGGATATTTAAAGGTACAGCCATGAGAGGAATACTAACGGTGGAGGGGTGTAATTTACTACATATCCAACATTTTTCATATCCTGATTTCTGTGCATAGGCATATTTAAACTTCAATCACTGTTCAAGGATTTGTATCACCTTCTTCACCTCCTTTATCCTTGGCTTGCTTCTTAGGTGTTTGGTTCACCTTCTTCACACGACTGGCATGGATCCAAGCCTGTTGTCCCTCTACCAGGGATGAGCCGAACATCCCCCTGTTCGGTTCGCACCAGAACCTGCGAACAGACAGAATGTTCGCGTGAACTTTAGAACCCTATTAAATACAATGGACTCAAACGTTCGAAATCTAAAGTGCTAATTATAAAGGCTTATATGCAAGTTATTGTCCTAAAAAGTGTTTGGGGACCCAGGTTCTGCCCCAGGGGACATGTATCAATGCAAAAAAAAGTTTTAATAAGTGACGTTTTTACAGGAGCAGTGATTTTGATAATGCTTAAAATGAAAAAATAAAAGTGACATTTTCCTTTAAATTTCGTACCTGGGGGGTGTGTATAATATGCATGTAAAGTCGCGCTTGTTTACCGTGCTTAGAACTGTCCCTGCACAAAATGTCATTTTGAAGGAAAAAAAGTCATTTAAAACTCACTCGCGGCTATTAATGAATTGTCGGCTCCCGGCAATACATAGAAAAGTCATTGAGAAAAAAAAAAAGCATGGGGGTCCCCCCAAATTCAATTACCAGGCCCTTCAGGTCTGGTGTATATATATTAAGGGGAACCCTGCCGCAAATAAAAAAAAAATGCGTGCTGTTCCCCCCAAATATCCATACCAGGCCCTTCAGATCTGGCATGGATTTTAAGGGGAACTAGACCCCAAATTTTAAAAAAAATGGCGTGGAGTCCCCCCAAAAATCCATACCAGACCCTTATCCGAGCACGCAACCTGGCAGGCCGCAGGAAAAGAGGGGGGACGAGAGTGCCCCATCTCCTGAACCATACCAGGCCATAGGCGGGGTCTGACATACGAGGGGGCGGACCTGTTGGGGAACTTCCTTCACTGTGTAATACATGAATAGACCCGCCCCTTCTAAAGTTCTCCATCAGGTCCGCTCAGCCAATGACTAGGTGTAAGGCTAAGCGGACCAGATGCGGAACATGAGAAGGGGCGGGTCTATTCATGAATTACACAGTGAAGGAAGTTCCCCATCAGGTCCGCCCCCTCGTATGTCAGACCCCGCCTACGTCATTGGCCTGAGCGGACCTGATGGGGAACTTCCTTCACTGTGTAATACATGAATAGACCCGCCCCTTCTCTCGTTCCGCATCTGGTCCGCTTAGCCTTACACCTATTCATTGGCTGAGCGGACCTGATGGGGAACTTTAGAAGGGGCGGGTCTATACATTTAATAGACTGCAGAGGAAGTTCCCCATCAGGTCCGCTCAGGCTCAGCCAATGACAGACAGCGCTGGACATCGGATTGCCGCGGGACACTGGATTTCATCGCTGGAATGTGTTTGTTTTATTAAAAGGAGTTCCCCGTAATATCTATACCAGACCTGAAGGGCCTGGTAATTGAATTTGGGGGGACCCCCACGCTTTTTTTTTTTTTTTTTTTTTTTTTTTTTTATCAATGACTTTTCTCTGTATTGCCGGGAGCCGACAATTCATTAATAGCCGCGAGTGAGTTTTAAATGACTTTTTTTCCTTCAGAAATGACACTTTGTGCAGGGACAGTTCTAAACACGGGAAACAAGCGCCACTTCATATGCATATTATACACACCCCCCAGGTACAAAATTTAAAGGAATATTTCACTTCTATTGTTTCACTTTAAGCATTATTAAAATCACTGCTCCCAAAAAAACAGCCGTTTTTAAAACTTTTTTTTGCATTGATACATGTCCCCTGGGGCAGGACACGGGTTCCCAAACACCTTTTATGACAATAACTTGCATATAAGCCTTTATAATTAGCACTTTAGATTTCTCCCATAGACTTTTCGAATTTGCCGCGAACACCCCAATTTGTTCGCTGTTGGGCGAACAGGCAATGTTTGAGTCGAACATGAGTTCGACTCGAACTCGAAGCTCATCCCTACCCTCTACCAGAATAGCTGTTCGGGTAACCGCGATCACTGTAGTCGGGGGTCCAAATGGGTACTCTTCCTTCTTGGTATGCTTCAGTTGCTGGACCACTACGACATCTCCCACTTGGCAGGAATGAGTAGGTTCCTGTGAAAAAAAAGGAGGTGCGAGCGACATTCCTTTCAACTTGATCTAAAGTTTCAATAAGTTTTCTTACATATTCTTCCTGATTAAGATCTAGGTCCCCTGTTTCTAACATACGTGGCTATCTGGCCCATGGGGTGGGGAATGACCTACCCATTAAGACTTCAAAAGGGGAGTATCCTGTCTTTTTAGAGGGTGTCATTCTTACCTCGGCTAGTACAGCTGGTAGGACCTTATTCCAATTTGCATACGTACCTCCAGTGGCTTTCCTGATCTTATCTTTAATGGTTCTGTTCATCCTTTCCACTATACCTGAACTCCTGGGGGTGGTAAGGAATATGAAACGTTCATTCTATTTTCAGTGTTTTTAACAGGTCTTTCCACCCTCTGTGACCTATCCCATGGTATTGTGAAATGCCAGTTTCCGGGCTTGTCTGCACACCTATTGTCAGGGACCTGCCAGAAACAGAAGACAATTCTTGCTTCCCTCGGTACCTGTGCGTCGGCACGCGCCAATTGCGTGCACGCGCCAATTGCGCGCATGCGCAATGTGTGCACGTGCACGCTAACGATATGGCGCCATTAGGCCTTTAAAAGGCCAGTAGTTACAACAGTGCATTGCTGTCTGATCTGCAGCTTTGTAACCCGAATATCTACATACCTGCTACCTGTTACCAGTACCGACCCGGCTTGCTCGACCACCCGATACATCTCCAACCCTGACCTCGGCTCGCCTTGACCCTGCTCTGTCTCTCACCTGCCTACCTGCTGCCAAATCTTGCCTGTGTTCCCGACTACGTCTAAGCCTGCTGATCCATACATCTGACTACCTGCTCTGACCCGGCTTGTCTGACCCTCCTGCTGCCTGCTGTTGTGTGCAACCTAACCAGGTTTATCTCACCTTGCTCCAGCTTCCGCTGTTCCAGTATCCGCCAGCTTCCGGGTCGCTGACCTGCAACCACCTGCTCTGCTGCCTACAAGCTCCAGCCACCACAGGCACTCCTACCTCACTGCGCTCTCGAGTTCACTGTTCCCACTCCAGTGGCTCCTGAGCCAGGGCTGTAAGAGGTCTCCTCCTACAAAGTCGGCTCTACGATCAGGTACGTTCTGTACATAACAGTATCAGACAGCCATGACAGAGCCTGCAGGAGAAGTTCCTGCCGTGGAGGAGATTTGCAAACACCTGGCAGCCCTCACACAAGCAGTGAAGAGTCTACAGGAAGGCTACATCCGGCTGGAAGGACAAGTTCAGAACCTCGCTGCCTCCGGTGATGCGGCCCCTGCACCCTCTGCCAGGCCTTCGTCAACCGCCTCTGCTCCTTCAGTGGTGATGCTTCCACCCGAACCCAGAGTTCCTGTCCCAGAGAGGTTTTCAGGAGACCGAACAAAATTCCAAGCCTTCCGTAATGCCTGTCAGCTTTATTTTGCCCTACAACCCCGGACTTTCTCCTTAGAGGCCACCAAGGTGGGATTTTTGATCTCGTTACTCCAGGGTGAACCCCAGACCTGGGCCCATCGGCTACTAGGAGAGAATAATGTTCAGACTCAATCCCTGCTATCCTTCTTCGGAGCCATGGCCCAGCTTTATGATGATCCCCAACGGACTGCCACCGCTGAGTCTGCCCTGCTTGCGCTCCAGCAAGGTCGCCGAGCGGCCGAGGACTATGTTACGGACTTTAGACGCTGGAGCACAGACACTCAGTGGAACGACGCAGCCCTGCATCACCAATTCCGCTTGGGCCTTTCCGGGGGTCTGAAGGACTCGCCCGAGTGGGGGTACCAGAGACCCTTGAAGCCTTAATTACCACAGCCATCCAGATTGACCGCAGACTTCATGAACGCCGGGCAGAGCGTTCCTCCCAGCAAAGTCGCCCAGTATGGATGACCACAAGAGCTCCCATGCCTGCTTCTCGTTACCTGCCGCCCACCTGTTTAAATCCTGCCAATCCCAGTCCGGACACCTCTGAACCCATGCAACTTGGGATAATGCGACCAGCCCTGCTACCTGAACGGGCACGCCGTCGCAAACTGAACCTATGCCTCTATTGCGGTGAAGCCGGTCACTACGTGCGCAACTGTCCTGCCAAGATGCGCAAGTGCCCTTCTTCCCTTCCTGCTAATCTCGCATCTTTATCTGCCAATGCAACCCACCTTGCCCTCTCTCTCGTTGCAGCTCCAGGGAAGGACAGTCCCAGTCAACGCTATCATTGACTCTGGCGCATGTAGCTGTTTCATCGACTCCAACTTTGCCAATCAATATAACATCCCTCTTCAGGAAAAGACTCATGGACTTTCTGTTTACTTGGCCGATGGCTCCCGTATAAAATCAGGACAGGTAACCCAGGAGACCCTTCCTCTGCCTGTCACCTCTACCGCTCAATATAAGGAGTGGCTGACTCTTGATGTTATCTCTTCTCCCCTGGTTCCCGTGATCCTGGGGATACCCTGGCTCCAGGCTCACAACCCCCAGATCAACTGGGTGTCTGGAGAAGTGTCCTTCCTGTCCCCTTACTGCCAAGAAGTACTGTCTATCTGGATCCCTCAGTCCATCCACCACTCTGTTATGTATAGACTCTGACCAGGACCTGCTTCAGTCCGTTCCAGGACCGTACCATGAATTTATTGATGTCTTCAGTAAACGGGGGGCTGACTCCCTTCCGCCTCACCGCCCCTATGACTGCCCCATCGAGCTCCTCCCTGGGGCCGAGATTCCCTTTGGGCGCATCTTCCCCTTATCAGAAAAGGAACAAGAGGCTCTGAAGGTCTACATCAATGAAAATCTGGGCAAAGGGTTCATCCGCCCATCTACCTCACCAGCGGGCGCCGGAATATTCTTTGTCACCAAGAAGGATCAGACCCTCCGCCCATGTGTGGACTACCGTGAGTTGAACAACATCACGGTCAAGAACCGTTATCCGCTTCCCCTGATACCTGAACTCTTCCAAAAATTAAGGGCTGCTGTCATCTTCACCAAGTTAGACCTAAGGGGGGCCTACAATCTGGTCCGCATCCGGGCCAGGGACGAGTGGAAGACAGCTTTTCGTACCCGATTCGGCAACTACGAATATTTGGTCATGCCCTTCGGCCTGTGCAACGCTCCTGCCACCTTCCAGCACTTTATCAATGATGTGTTCAGAGACTTTCTTGATATCTTTGTCATTGTCTACCTTGATGACATTTTAGTCTTCTCTGGATCACTTGACAGACATCGGGAACATGTTCACAGGGTACTGGACCGCCTCCGCCAACACGGACTATATGCCAAGGCGGAGAAATGCGAATTTGAGCAGCAGACTATTCAATTCCTAGGGTTGGTAATCTCCCCCACCGGGATCAGGATGGATCCTCAAAAAGTGTCCGCTATACTGGACTGGCCTGTACCTTTTGGATAAAGGAGTGCAATGCTTTGTGGGGTTTTCAAATTTTTACAGGAGATTCATCAAGGGATTTTCTGCAATAATCACACCCATCACACAGCTGACCAAGCAGAACTTACGTTTCCATTGGAACCCTGAGGCCCAAAGAGCCTTTGACACACTTAAAGGACTTTTCACATCAGCTCCAATTCTCAGCCATCCTGATCCTGCACTGCCTTACATTCTTGAAGTGGCTGCATCTGAAGTTGCACTTGGGGCCGTCATCTCCCAACGCCAAGGTAATAAGGACTTAATGCACCCTGTGGGGTTCTTCTCTCAAACTCTCCCCTGCAGAGAGAAATTATGATGTTGGTGACCGGGAATTACTTGCCATCAAAGCCGCCTTAGAGGAATGGAGGTACCTGTTGGAGGGCGCTGCCCACCCAGTATTAATTTATACCGATCACAAGAACTTAGAGTATTTAAGATCCGCTAAACGGTTGAAACCTCGGCAGGCCCGTTGGGCTTTATTTTTCTCATGCTTCTGCTTCCACATCACCTACCGGCCAGGTTCAAAAAATATCAAACCAGACCCACTAACACGCATGCATGACAACCCCAAGGATTTATCTGTTCCGGACACCATTCTACCAGCAGGTAATTTTTTACTTCTACAGACTGATCTGCTCTCTCAAATCAGACAAGCATCCACGGACTCTTCCAAACCCCCTGGTACCACCTTGACTTCCAGAGATGGATTATTTTGGAGGGGGAGCCAAATTTTTGTTCCAGGAAGCACTCGGGTTGAGGTACTAAAGCTCCTCCACGACCATCCGCTGGCAGGACATTTTGGAGTCCGCAAGACTCTTGAGCTAGTACGGCGCACATTCTGGTGGCCGGGTCTGGAGGAGTTCTGTAAATCATACGTCAGTGCATGCCCTGTCTGTAACCAAAACAAAACATCAAGGAACCGAGCCTGGGGACTACTGAAACCTCTACCTGTACCTGATAGACCATGGAAAATGATTGCTATGGATTTTATAGTAGAACTTCCATGTTCCGAGGGGTGTACAGCTATCTTTGTGGTCGTAGATCGCCTGTCTAAAATGGCCCATTTCTTGCCACTAAAGGGCACCCCATCCGCTGCTGAGACTGCCCGTGTTTTCATTAAGGAAATCGTCAGACTACATGGAGTCCCTTCAAACATCGTGTCAGACAGGGGGGTCCAGTTCACTTCACGTTTTTGGAGAGCTCTGTGCGAAGTCTTGGAAATTGAACTTGCCATGTCCTCAGCTTACCACCCCCAAACCAACGGGCAAACTGAGAGGACAAATCAGACTCTTGAACAGTATATCGGATGTTTCTCGTCCTTTGCACAAGATGATTGGGTGTCCCTATTGCCCATAGCAGAGTTTGCCTACAATAATGCCAACCATTCGGCCACTGGACAATCCCCCTTCTTTGCTAATTACAGCTTTCATTTAACATTTTTACCAGATTTTCTTCCAGAATCTCCAGTCCCGGCAGTACAGAGCACGGTGGATTTCCTCAGCCGTAACAACCGGGTGTTGCAGGAAGCAGTAACCAAGGCCCAAGCGGACAGCAAGAAAGCCTATGACAGGAAGAGGAGAGGGGAGCTGGACCTTCAACCAGGTGATCAGGTATGGCTCTCCACGAACAACCTCAAGGTGGCCTGCCCATCCAAGAAGCTGGCACCCAAGTTCATGGGACCCTTCCCGGTAAGAAGGAAAATCAATGAGGTATCATACGAATTATCCTTACCTGATTCTCTAAAGGTTCACCCAGTGTTTCATGTTTCATTGTTGAAGCCTGCAGTACCTGACCCCTTTCCTGACAGGGGAGCCAGACCACCAGAACCAGTTTTGGTTGACGGTCTCGAGGAATACGTGGTGGAGGCCATCCTTGATTGTAGGAAACGGCAAGGGCTAACCCAATTCTTAGTTAAATGGAAGGGGTACGGTCCGGAGGACAACTCCTGGGAACCTGAAGGCAACATCCATGCCCAGAGGTTAATCCGTGCCTTTTTTCTTGCCCATCCTGAGAAAGAAGCCCGGTTAGGCATCCGGAGGCTGTCCCTTGGGGGGGGGCAATGTCAGGGACCTGCCAGAAACAGAAGACAATTCTTGCTTCCCTCGGTACCTGTGCGTCGGCGCGCGCCAATTGCGCATGTGCCAATTGTGCCCGCGATGTGTGCACGCTAACGATATGGCGCCATTAGGCCTTTAAAAGGCCAGCAGTTACAACAGTGCATTGCTGTCTGATCTGCAGCTTTGTAACCCGAATATCTGCATACCTGCTACCTGTTACCAGTACCGACCCGGCTTGCTCGACCACCCGATACATCTCCAACCCTGACCTCGGCTCGCCTTGACCCTGCTCTGTCTCTCACCTGCCTACCTGCTGCCAAATCTTGCCTGTGTTCCCGACTACGTCTAAGCCTGCTGATCCATACATCTGACTACCTGCTCTGACCCGGCTTGTCTGACCCTCCTGCTGCCTGCTGTTGTGTGCAACCTAACCAGGTTTATCTCACCTTGCTCCAGCTTCCGCTGTTCCAGTATCCGCCAGCTTCCGGGTCGCTGACCTGCAACCACCTGCTCTGCTGCCTACAAGCTCCAGCCACCACAGGCACTCCTACCTCACTGCGCTCTCGAGTTCACTGTTCCCACTCCAGTGGCTCCTGAGCCAGGGCTGTAAGAGGTCTCCTCCTACAAAGTCGGCTCTACGATCAGGTACATTCTGTACATAACACCTATTGAGTTCCATTGTTGGATGTCTTTGTCTGTAGCATATATTTGGAGATCATGCAATGTTTGATCTAGGAGTGGGATTTCAGGTGAGAGCAATGGCATTTGGATGTCTGCTGGTTGTGCGGATTCTGCCTCTCTTTCTGCCTTGTCAGCTAAAGCATTTCCTTTGGTTATGTCATCTTGTTGCCCTGTATGTGCCCTACAGTGTAGTACAGCTATGGACCTTGGCAGTTGTATGGCTTCTAACAGATTTGTGACAAGTGTGGAATGTGAAATTGATTTACCATCTGCTGCTATGTAGCCCCTCCTTTTCCATATGACCCCAAAATCGTGCGTGACACCATGTGCGTATTTTGAGTCAGTGTAAATGTTTACATCTTGCCCTTTAAAAAGCTGACAAGCTCTGGTAAGCGCAATTAGTTGAGCAGCTTGGGCTGACTGGAACGGGACTGGATTTGCTTCTAGGATTTTATCAGGTAATTTCACAACAGCATACCCAGCATGGTATGTGTTGTCATTCGTCCTGGAACAGGATCCATCTACAAAGACATTCTGTGCATCTGGAAGAGCCACAAAAGACATGTCTGGCCTTGGGGATGTATCCTGATGTATGAGATCCGTACATTTATGTTGTGGGACAACCTCATCCTGTTCTCCTTTTTAACCCTAACAAAGCATTCAGAATTGGGGCGGGGCCAGATGTAGGAGAGGTTTATTTCAAGCTGTGGGTTGGACAGAAGAATAACCTCATACCCACTCAGCCGTTGGGCTGACATATGTTGGGTATGGATATTCTTTAGTAAAATTGATACATTGTGTGTAGTATGCAGGGTGGTGGGATGTCCCAGAGTGAATGATGTAGCCATTTCCACCACCATCGCACAGGATGCCAGAGCTCTGAGACACGCTGGCATGCCCTGTACTGGCATAGGCACAACTTTTGAAAAAATGCAATAGGGCGGAGTTTGCCCCCATGCTCCTGCGCCAGGACCCCCACCATAGTTTTACAACTGTCCCTTGCAAACAAGTGAAACATCTTCCCATATTCAGGTAGTCCGAGTCCAGGAGCTGTGACCATTGCAGTTTTAAGATACACAAAAGCATTGTACATTTCATCATTCCATTTCACACAATCTGGCATGTCAGTACCTGTGGCTTGCCTCAGGAGATTATCATAGTAGGAACAATCAGGTATCCATTGGTGGCAGTAACCAATCATACCAAGAAAGGATAGCATGTCCTTCTTAGTGAGTGGGCAGGGCAGACCCATGAGAGCCGCAGCTCTCTTGTGACTGATTTTCCTTTCTCCTTTGGAGAGTACAAAACCAAGGTATTCAACAGTTTCCTGACACCATTTAAGTTTCTTTTTGGAAACTTTATGACCATTATCTGCCAACCAATGTAGCAGATCTGAACCATCCTTTTTACATGCTTTCTGGCTCGGACTACACAACAACAAATAATCAACATATTGTAGTAGGACGGAACTATGGCGGAGTGTCCAAGACCGCAAGGTTGCTTGGAGGGCTACTGTGTATACTACAGGGGAGTCTACATAACCCTGGGGCATTCTACACCAGGTCATTTGGCAAATTTTTGAAATTAAATGCAAAGATAGGCTGTGTCTCTTCGTCAAAAGAAACGCTAAAGAATGCATTACAAAGGTCAATGACCGAAAAATACTCTGCATCGGATGGTATGGAGGTTAGGAGTGATGGCATGTCAGGCACTATGGGTGCAATGGGCACCACCAGGTTGTTTATAGCTCTGAGGTCTTGTACAAACCTGTAAGAGCCGTCCATTTTTTTTACTGGGTTGATGGGGGTGTTGTAGGGTGACAGTGTCTCTTTAACCACCTCAATACTGGGCACTTAAACCCCCTTCCTTCCTAGACTAATTTTCAGCTTTCGGTGCTCTCGCACTTTGAATGACAATTATTCAGTCATGCTACACTGTACCCAAATTACATTTTTATCAAATAGAGCTTTCTTTTGGTGGTATTTATTCACAATTTCATTTTCAATTTTTTGCGATATAAGAGAAAAGAGCGAATATTTTGAAAAAAAAAAAAATTCTACTTTCTGTTTTAAAAGAAATCCAAAAACTAATTTAGGCTGAAATTTAGGCCAAAATGTATTCTGCTACCTGTCTTTGGTAAAAAAAATCCTGATAAGTGTATGATAATTGGTTTGTGTGAAAGTTATAGAGTCTACAAACCAAGCTACGCATTATTGCAAATTGATCAATCCTAATGCACTGATGGCCTATCTCACTTCTTGAGGCCCTAAAATGTCAGGACAGACATTTCTTGAGGCCCCCAAATGACCCCTTTTTGGAAAGAAGACAGTCAGAGGTATTTAGTAAGAGGCATCGTGAATTTTTTGAAGTTGCAATTTTTTCCCGCAATGCCTTGGAAAATTAAAAAAAAATATATATATATATATATATATATATATATATATAATAATTTTTATTTTTTTCTTCACAAAGTTGTCAATTTAGAAGATCTTTCTAACACATAATATGTACATAGCAAAAATAACACCCCAAAATACATTCTGCTACTCGTCCTGAGTATGGCGATACCCCTTGTGTGAGACTTTTCCACATCCTGGCCACATACGGAGGCCAAACATCCAAGTAGCACCATCAGGCGCTCTAAAGGCATAAATTACACATTTCATTTCCTGAGTACCTATCACATTTTTGAAGGCCCTGGAGAACCAGGACAATGGAATTGCCCACAAAATGACCCCATTTTGGAAAGAAAACAACCCAATGTATATTCTATGAGGCATAATTAGTCTTTTGAACATGTCATTTCTTTCCAAAAGTTTTTGGAAAGTGTGGAAAAAAAATTAAAACTTATATTTTTTTCACAAAGTTGTCAATTTAGAACAGGGATATGCAATTAGCGGACCTCCAGCTGTTGCCAAACTACAAGTCCCATGAGGCATAGCGAGACTCTGACAGCAGCAAGCATGACACCCAGAGGCAGAGGCATGATGGGACTTGTAGTTTTGCAACAGCTGGAGGTCCGCTAATTGCATATCCATGATTTAGAAGATCTTTCTAACACATATGTACATAGCAAAAACACCCCAAAATACATTCTGCTAGTCTTCCGGAGTATGGTGATACCCCATGTGTGAGACTTTTCCACAGCCTGGCCACATACAGAGGCCCAAAATGCAAGTATCACCTTCAGGCTTCTAACACATAGCATGTACACACCAAGAATTACACCCCAAAATACATTCTGCTGAGCAAAAGGTAATAAAAAAAAGGCTCACCTATGGTTTTAGCAGGCAGGAATACCGTTCCAGAGCAGTCAAAGCATTGGTCCAGACAGCCAAAGGAAATGTCCAGGAATTGTCCAGGCAGCAGACAGAGATATAGAAACGTATGAACATGGTCCATGGTTTAGCAGCCAGTTCAGGTGGCAGGCAGAGGCATGGCCAGTTCAGGTGGCAGGCAGAGGCATGGCCAGTTCAGGTGGCAGGCAGAGGCATGGCCAGTTCAGGTGGCAGGCAGAGGCATGGCCAGTTCAGGTGGCAGCACTATAACATTTAGGCCTTGGTCAGGTAAGACCTAAGGACAGGTTTAGAAGCTTCTTCCCACCCAAATCTCTACGAAGCCTCCAAGTCTCCAGACCCTAATCCGAGAAAACCAAAAACATTTTCTCCACTCGGAAACTCTTTTCTGGAGCCCCTCAAATATGTGAGACCCCTGTGCTGTAAACAAATGATCAGTTTAGGAGGCAGGCAAAAAGCATGGTCATTTAACAGGCCGAGGTCAATTCGCGTTGAAGGCAGAAACATTGTTGGCAGAGGCATAGTCGAAAACAGTCCGGGTCATTCACAGAAATGGCAGATGGTGGAAACTGGAAAAAAAAATCATCTTTACTTTACTAATAGTTTAGTAAAGTATGATAGCTCTGAAATCACTTTCCAATACAAAGGCCTGGCTGGGAGGGACATTGGGGACAGTAGTATCGGGTGTCACGACGAATTCCTCTACTTGAACACACACGACACTTTTTTTGCGGTTTGCGACCTGTTTGGGTAAGAGGGAGGATTTCGGAAAAGTGCCTTTCGTGGAGTCTGGCTACTGCATCGGAGCGAATTAGTTGAGGGGCTTGGCTATGGGGATAGAGAAGGGCTTCGATCACGTCTTCTTGGAATTTTAGATAGGTTAGGGAACTTTGGGTGCACTTAGAAAAAATTATATAAGAATTGAACAGGGCTAGTTGCATCAAATAAATGGCAACTTTTTTTGTACCAAAACAGTGATTTCCTGGTGGCCAAGTAGGGCTGCATCTGGTCGTTCATATCCACCCCCCCCCCCCCCCCATGTAAAGATTATAGTCATGCACACATTTTGGCTTCTGGACGGGGCCTCTTCTCTGCAGTTCCACCAAGGAGTCATCATGCATTGTGGAAAGGATGTAGACATCTTTTTTTTTATCTCTCCACTTCAATGCTAGGACCTCTTCAGTCCGCATACTGGCCATTTCCCCCTGTTTCAATTTCTTGGCAACCAATCTCTGTGGGAAGCCTTTAAGGTTGGTCCGTGCTGTCCCACAGGCCACAGTTTTCTTTTGGTACAGATGGCGAAAAAGTGGGAGACTTGTATAGAAATTGTCTACGTATAGATGGTAACCTTTCCCAAGTAATGGTTCAATCAGCTGCCAGACAATTTTGCCACATGTTCCCATGTAGGTAGGGCATCCAGGGGGGTTTAGCTGTCTGTCTTTTCCCTCATAAATGATAAAATCATTTGTGTAACCCGTGGCCCTGTCACATGCCTTATAAAATTTTACCCCACGTCTGGCTCTTTTACTGGGGAGGTATTGCTTTATTCCAAGTCTTCCTGTGAAGTGTACTAATGATTCATCTACACATATATTTACATCAGGGGTAAACATCTGCTTGAAGCTGGCGCAAAAAAAATTGATTAGGGGCCGAATTTTGAATAGTTTATCATAATTGGGATGATTTCGAGGGAGGCATTGGGCATTGTCGTTGAAGTGTAGAAACCTCATTATCTCGTAATGGGTTCTTTTCATAAAAGATGAATAGATTGGCATGTGGTAGATAGGTCAGGTAGACCAGTAGGAATGGAGTTCATTTATTTTTGTCAGCCCCATGTTGAGGGTTGGGCCAAGGAAAATTTTAAATTCTTCCACGGTGAGGGGTTTCCAAACAAAAGGACGGGCATAGGAAGAATTTGGATTGTTGGCAATATGTTGACTGGCGTATAGATTACACTGCTCCACAATGTAGGTTAAAATATCATCAGTAAAAAATAAGTCAAAATAATAAATCGGTAGTATTTTCTGACTGTATCTGAGGGCCTGGCTGGGCTGTAAAAGGGGGAATGATAGGTTCTACTGACATATCGGGCAGAAATGTTGGATACAGTAGAAGATCAGGGAGACTAGTATGGGCCCTGCCTCATTGTTGATGGGACGCCCCGTTGCTAGCATTTGGCCTATCCTCTAGGGAAGTTGCAGAACTGCTGGTGGATGCCTGCCTATCCTGGTGTGCTGCGCTGCTGGTGGATGCCTGCATATCATCATGGAGTCCTGCGCTGCTGGTGGATGTCTGCACCTGCTCATAACTCCTGAAATCACTTGTTAGGATTCTATCCTCAGTTTCTATTTCAGAGCCACTACTTTCCTCTGGATAATATTCACTATCCGATTCTGACAGAGTTCCCCGCTACTCTCGTCCGACATATCCTGGAGTATCTGGAGAGCCTCCTCGCTGCTATAGAATCGTTTAGCCATGTGGGCAGCTGTTGGCGGGCAGCTGTTGGCGGGCAGCTGTGGCAGATGTTGGCGGGCAGCTGTGGCAGCTGTTGGCGGGCAGATGTTTACTGCCAGATGTTGGGGGTCAGATGTGCCAGATGTTGGCAGGGCAGATGTTGGCGGGCAGATGTGTCAGATGTTGGCGGGCAGATGTGGCAGCTGTTGGTCAGATGTTGGCGGGCAGATGTGCCAGCTGTTGGTGGGCAGCTGCTGGCGGTCAGATGCTGGCAGTCAGATGTTGGCGGGCAGATGTGCCAGATGTTGGCGGGCAGATGTGCCAGATGTTGGCGGGCAGATGTGCCAGATGTTGGCGGGCAGATGTTTACTGGTATGACTGGTGTTTTCACTGTTTTGGGGACACTGTTTTGGGGACACTAGCTGGGTGATCAGTGAGTAAACAGCAGACAAACAGCTAAAAACTCACTGATCTCCCAGCTGCAGCACAGATTGTCTCTTCCTCTCCTCACTGACAGGCTCTGTGTGAGGAGAGGAAGAGATGAGAGCAGTTACAACTGCTCTGTGTTTACATTACATGACGACTGTGATTGGACAGCCGTCATGTCATCAGGAGGGCCAATCACATGGCCCTCCTGACGTGCACACCTTTTCGGTCTCGGGTGCACAGGCAGATCGGGATCGCGCCGCTGCGCGGGCACGTGGCGGCACGATCCCCTCACAAATGCCAGCCCCCACCTCTTTGTTTACATCACGATGGCTGTGATTAGACACAGCCATCGTGCCGATCAGGGGGGCAAATCACAGTGCCCTCCTGCTGTTTCGAGATGCGGCGTGTCCCGCGCGCATCGGGATCGCGCGTGCGCCCCCCGCGATCCCGCTCCTTCTGAGGGACGTTCGGGAACGTCCACTCAGAAGGAGAGAGCACCCACCCGGCCGTATATGTACAGTGGCCGGGTGGGAAGTGGTTAAGAATTCCTTGCTGCAGGAATTTTTCTACCATTGGGGCAACTCCTTCCTCTTTTTCCTTTGAAATGGGGTATTGTTTGTGATAAACCTGCTGTGCCCATGATTTTAAAGCTGCCCTGTATGGGGTACAAGAAATAAGACCTACATCCAAGGAGCTTTTAGACCATACTGGATCATCTGGTGGAGGGAGATTACTATCCTCAGTGTAATATTATGGTATTACCTTGGATTGTACGGAGACCCCTCCTTCAGTGGTCATTTTCAGTGTTAGACCCAATCTTCCCATCAAATCTCTACCCAAGAGATTCACAGGACAGTTTGGTATAATCCTGAAACAATAATGCAAGACTGTTGCACCTCCCCTTTCAACATCACTTACTGGTAAAGGCGGTGTTTTGTATGTTTTGGTAAGTATCCCATTAATTCCCATAGAAGGTTCAGCAATTTTGGTCTCACCTCTGTAGTAGTCCTCACTGAGGGTGCTCCGAGTTGCCCATGTATCAGTTAGAAACGGAACAGGCCTATATTTAACATATAGGGTCACAATTGGTTTCTCATTGTAAGAGTGTGAGATCAAGGGAAATGCAGGGATACTACCTCCGGGCAGCTTCATTTCAGTTGTTCTTGATTCCACTGTATAGGGAATCGGGGACCCTGTTGCTTTAGGGCAACTTGATTCTGTTGGCTAGATTGGGGTCCCTGTGTATGCATTTAATCTTGACCTTGAGTATTTGGGTTATTACATTCATAGGGACATTTATTTTTCCAGTCCACAGTTAAAACAACATGTGCGGGACTGCTGGGGTGGTCTGGAAAAATCACGCACTCTCCCTCTTATTCTTCCTCTGCCTCTGTTTCCACTGTCCCATTGTCCACCATTATTTTGGGGAGGCTGGGTTTGCACTCCACCCTGATAATGGGTACTTACTGCTTTATCTCTTATTACATCGAAACACCCTGCTGCTTCTTTCTGTATTAAAGTTTCCTGAAATTGGTCAATCGTCTTTGTGGTCCATTCAGATATCATCTGTTTGACCACCAAGGTGAACTGGGGTTTTAGATTATTCATATAAATTTGAATAAACAAAGCTCCCACATCAGTAGTTGTAGCTAATCCAGCTTCTGTTGTCCAATTTTCATGAAACCTTTTCCAGAACTCAACTACAGATTCTTCTGACTTTTGTTTGCATGCTATGGCAGTAGGAAGGGAACTTTTATTTTTAAATACTTTCATAATTTCAGCCTCTAATTCCGTCCACATGGTGTTACTACTTGCTACTGTGCTTAACCCATATGCTCCCGCATTTCCAGTGTCAATAGTGTTTATACTTGGAACATTTGCCCAGCTCCAGGAACAGAGTCCTGGAGCAAAGACAAAAGAGAAATGAGTGGAGGGACGGCATGACAGGTGGGGCAGGCAGCAGCCTAATAGGCTGTGGTCCCTTTAAGGAAAGGGGGGCAGCCGTGGGGTGAAAGGGGAGGGGGAGCACAGTTCAGTCAGGGAGGAAGTGATGTTTTTCTCACTTCCTCCATCACTCACGAGGTAGAAAGCTTTACTGCTGGTGCTATGGCTGCTGTGGCTGAACTGTTGGCGCAATTGCGGGCCGCAGTGGCCGCGCAGGGGGCTGAGTGGCTGCAGGAGCAAGTGACTGCAGTTCTAGATGAGCGGGCGGCGGCGCCCGCCGGGGGGGGGTCGCTCCAGCGCACGCTAGGCGGTCCAGGCCGCCTGAGCGATACAGTCCGGACGCATCCCCGAGTTTGGCGACTTCCGTCCGGAGACCCGACAGGGGCCCTCCAGTTACATCCCCTGGCCGCACGCAGCCGGTGTTGGCGGGGGGGCCGGGAGGAATCCGGGCCGTGGACGGAGTGGGGGAGACGAGTGGCCCTCTTGCCACTCCCCCTCCAGCGCGGCGGAGATGCGGTGACATCACGGCCGAGGCTGCGGGTGATGCCCAGAACAGCCGTGCGGCCCAGTGGCCCGGGAGTCGGTGGCGGTCAGGGGTCCGGCGGAGTCAACGGGACGATCGGTTGAGGAGTTCGGCGTCAAGTGTGACGGATGGGAGTCGAGCCGATGACACCCGTGCCTGGGGGCGGACCCGCAGTCCGTCGGTGGAGGTCGCGAGTGGGTCGGGTGTGCCAGGATCAAGAGGGCGGGATGCACAGCCACGACAGCCCTTGCCACGTGGGTTGCGTCCGCACGGTGTGCAGCCAGCGCTTGTGTCGGCAGAATCGGATGACAACAGGTCGGAGGGGGAGCTGTCCGGGTCAGACGGTGGTGAGGACTCGGGACAACGGGCTTCGGTGGAGAACAATTTGGCGGCTGGCGGACCCAGTCCTAGGCAGCCCGGTAAGTCCAACTCTTCTCTTGTTATTTGTAATCTATTGCAAGATTTACTGGGTCAAGGTGGTGTTGGGGGGGGGTTTAAGCGCGGCACATGGGGCACGTTCTTCCCCGCCGAGGCAGAGGGCAGCGGGGGAGATGCAGGATTTGTGGTCTGGGTTAGAGGATTTGGTCAGGCGTTTTAAGCCGGGCGGGGGCGACACGGCGTCGCCCGCGGCGGCGTGGGGGCAAACAGGGGGTTTGTCTCAGGTAGCGGGGCTTTCAGCGGCACCGTTGGCCCCGGGCGTACAAGTGGTGGAGGTGTCAGGGGAGGTGCAGGCCTCATTAGAGGGGGGGGCTGCCACGGCAAGTGGGCAAGTTGTTACGGGGGAGAAGAACAAGGAGGCGATCAGGCTGGCGGATGCCGCTAAGAACGAGATGTACATTTGTTTTGAGGCACCGTTAGGAGCGCACCTCAAGCCGGAAGTCAGAGAAAAGCTTTGGAAGGGTGAGTATGTTGAGATCTTCACGTTGCTCCCCTTGGACAAATTCAACCTGGATAGGGTGAGGCCGGAGGAGAGCAAGAAGGAGGATGAGGAAAAGAGGCGTTATCGTCTTATACCCCGTACTTTCACAAATTGGTTGCAAGCATTTGCGATCATGGCCTGCGTGATAGGGGAGAAGGCCCCGGAACATTGTTATGGGCTGTTCATTTATTTGGAGGCGGTTAGCGAAGCGTACAGGACATATGGTGGCGTAGCTTGGTTGAGGTATGACGAACAGTTCCGGCAGAGGATGGCCATGAGACCGGGAATGCGATGGGATCACAAGGACATCAACTTGTGGATGCATCTGATGACGGCGTCGCGGGCCTCCAATCAGTTTTTTCAGGGGGGGGGGGGGTCGGAGGTGCTGCGGCCTTAGGACAACCGACCGAAAAAAGGTGGTGCTACTGCTGGCAGTTCAACGAGGGCACGTGCAAGTATGGAACGAGCTGTCGCTTCAAGCATGTGTGTTCAGGATGTGGGGGTAGTCATGCCTTTTTCCAAATGCTTTAAGCGAGGCAAAGGTCGCTCCGGAGATTCTGCAGGAAAAGGGAATGACGCCTGTCCGGGTGGAAAGGATGCTTCCCTTTCTTAATAGGTATCCCGACAGGGGTGCAGCTAGGTTGTTAGAAGAGGGTTTCGCCAGTGGTTTTAGGATTCCTTGTGCGCCTTTTGCAGTTCCCCCGGCAGCCAAGAACCTCCGGTCCGCCATGCTCCACCCCTTGGTGGTTTCTGAGAAACTGGATAAGGAAGTACAGTTGGGACGCATGGCTGGACCGTTCACGGATGCGCCTATGCCTGATTTGGTGGTTTCTCCCTTGGGGGTTGTCCCTAAGAGGGAACCTCAATTTTTTTTATTCATCACCTTTCCTTTCCCAAGGGTGGGTCGGTTAATGATGCTCTTGCGCCGGAGGACTGCACGGTATCCTACACCTCCGACGCGGCAGTGGCATGGGTACGCAGGTGTGGAAGGGGAGCGGTGTTGGCAAAAGCTGATGTTCAATCGGCTTTTCGGTTGCTACCGGTACACACGGACAGCTTTCGTTTCTTGGGCTGCATGTGGGGTGGGGCTTACTACGTGGATCGTTGTTTGCCCATGGGTTGTTCCATCTCTTGCGCGCTCTTTGAGACTTTTAGTTCGTTCCTAGAATGGGTGGTCCGGGACGTGTCGGGGATCAGTTTGATCATCCATTATTTGGATGATTTTTTGTGTGTGGGCCCTCCGGGGTCTAACGTTTGCAGTGTCCTGCTTGGGACGTTGCAATACGTAGCCGATCGTTTTGGGGTCCCTTTGGCTCCCGAGAAGACGGAGGGCCCCACGTCGTCCTTGGTTTTTCTGGGCATAGAGCTGGATTCTGTGAGGATGGAATGCCGACTGCCAGAGGATAAGCTGGAAGCGTTGAAGGCGGAAGTGCGCGGAGTTATCGGCTGGCGCAAGATTCAGCTGCGCCAGATGCAGTCACTATTGGGTAAGTTGTGTTTCGCCTGCAGGATAATGCCTATGGGCAGGGTATTTAGCCGCAGGCTGTCGGCTGCGACAGCCGGGGTGCGGGTTCCTACTCATTTTGTGAGCCTAACTAGAGAGCTTCGTGAGGATTTGGTAGTGTGGCATGGATTCTTGGAATCTTTTAACGGGCGGGCTTTGTGGATGGCTGGGCCCGTTAGCAATTTCGATCTGGACTTGTTTACGGATGCGGCAGGTTCCACGGGGTATGGGGCGTTCTGTCAGGGCAAATGGAGCGCGGCTCCGTGGCCAAAGGAGTGGGAGGAAGGGGGGTTCTTGAAGAACCTGGTACTATTGGAACTTTTCCCAATTGTGGTGGCGTTTGAACTTTGGGGGGATTCCTTCCGGAATCTCAAAGTGTGCCTAAACTGTGACAACATGGGAGTGGTTCAGGTAGTAAATCGAGTGTCGGCCGCATCACAGCCAGTGGTGCGTTTGCTGAGACATTTGGTTTTGCGCTGCTTGCATTTGAATGTATTTGTGTACGCAGTGCATCTTCCTGGCGTGGATAACACCCTGGCTGACGCTTTGTCTCGTTTTCAGTGGGACAGGTTCCGGGAGTTGGCACCAGCAGCGGAGCAACGCGGGGTTACCTGTCCCGACTGGATGTGGGACATTGCTTTGACAGCGCAGCACAGTGGATTAAACGGTCGGTGAGTGGGGTCACGTGGAAAGCCTATGCTAAGGTTTGGCAGGAGTGGAGGTCATTTGTTCGGGGGCTGGGAGTTTCCCCGGTGGGGGGTGAAGCGGGAGTGGCCCTGCTTTATTTTCTTACATTGAAAATGGAGCACGGCGTTTGTGTCCGCGGTGGACCGTACACTAGCGGGTTTGGCTTTTCTTTTCAAATGGCATGGTTGCAGGGACTATACAAAATAATTTTGGGTGAAGCAGGCAGTGAAGGGGTACAGGAAAGGCCGGAAGGCGGCTGATAGCCGCAGGCCGGTCTCGTTCGGAATGTTACAAAAACTGTTCCTGCATTTACATTCCGTGTGCAGTTCGGAATATGAGTGTCAGTTGTTCCGGGCAGCATTTGCGCTTGCCTTTTTTGGAGCCCTGAGGGTTGGAGAGCTGGTTAGTTCTTCCAGATGGGCGCAGGGGGGCTTGTTGGCTCAGGATGTGGAATGTTCGGGAGACTCGGTGGGGATATGGGTGAGCAGGTCCAAAACGGATCAAGTTGGAAAAGGTATGCGGCTTCAGTTGTTTCGCATCCCGGATGCGTCAATCTGTCCTGTAAGGAGCGGTGGAATCCTTTTGTTCCATGCGTCCGGGACTCGAGGGTTCTTTTCTTATACATCGGGATGGGTCAGCGCTGTCTAGGTTTCAATTTATAGCAGTGTTCAAAAAGTGTTTGGTGGCAGCGGGGTATGACCCGAAGGGTTATGCCTCTCACTCCTTCCGCATTGGGGCAGCTACAGAGGCGGCTAGGGCAGGACTGCAGGCGGATGCGGTGAGGAGGATTGGGAGGTGGGAGTCTGATAGGTTTCGACTTTATATTCGCCCACAGCTGTTACAGGATTAAGGTGCATTGGGTAGGGGTTGTGTGGGGACTGTGGTGGACGGATTGAACGTGCCAATAATTCGTTGTTTGTTTTATTTCCATGTTTTTTCAGGTGGTGAACCCAGACTAGTTTGGATTCTGGGTCACTCGTACGTGTTCTGGGGGGCAAGACGGGCCGATGTTCGGCCCAATGGAAGGCAGTTGGGGATTTCCCTACGAGAAGCCCAGGTCCGTTGGTTTGGGGTGCCAGCATGATATGGAGTGGGGTTATGCCGGAAATACAGAGGTTCGCAGGTCGGGAGAGGGCACCGGATATCCTGGTGCTGCATGCGGGGGGTAACGACATGGGGGCCAGATCAATGCACCAACTGATACGGGATATAAAATATGATTTTTTAAGATTGCGCACAGCATTCCCGGGTATGGTTGTGATTTGGTCGGATATGGTGGGCAGGAAATCTTGGCGTTGGGCATGGTCGGTGGAAAAGGTTAATAAGGCCCGGATAAAAGTTAACAAGGAAGTGGGGAGATTTTTTATGAGGAATGGTGGCCTCGTGGTGCGCCACCGAGAGTTGGAAGTCGATACTTGGAGGTACCTAAGGAGAGACGGGGTCCACCTGAATGCCGTGGGCATTGATCTGTGGAACATGGGTTTGCAGGAGGGCATTCAGCGGGCCCTGAGGGTGTTGGGTTGCACGCAAGGGTAAGGCTTTACCCCTTGCGAGCTGTGGCAGTGTTTGGTTGCTGGAAGAGGAGGTAAAAGTGGAAGTTCTGGAGAAAAAGGTGGTACCCATAGGTGGTATGGGGTTATGGAGTACCTTCCGGTCAACAAGGGTTAACCAGGAAGGGGGAAAAATGGTAGGGCACTGCGGCCAGGTGTACCGCCTCCGAGTCGGTGTCTTGCGACTGGAGGCCTAAGGGATATGTTAGTCCCAGTGCCCAAGTTGGGAGTTGGTGGTCTATAAGACCACCAGGGGTATTGTAATGCCCCGTACACACGATCGTTTTTAATGTCATTTTTTAAACCAACGTTTTTCTCCTCGTTTTTTTTCATGTTTCCTCTCAAGCCTGCCTTGCGTACACACCATCATTTAAAAAAACGATCAAGCAAAGCGCAGTGACGTTCAACACGTACGACGGCACTATAAAGGGGAAGTTCCGTTCGAATGGCGCCACCCTTCATGTTAGTAAAGTTTGTTGAGCGACGATTCGCGCTTTTCAGTCCGTTACTGTGTAATGAATGTGCTATCTCCAGTACGAACGCTAGTTTTACCAGAACGAGCGCTTCCGTCTCATACTTGATTCTGAGCATGCGCGTTTTTTTTCACGTCGTGAAAGCATACACACTATCGTTTTTCACGTCGTTAAAAAAAACGACATGAAAAACGACGTGAAAAAAGAGAGCATGTCCGGAATTTTTAATGGCCGTTTTTCACGTCGTTAAAAATGCTCTGGAGCCTACACACGATCATTTTTAATGGCCATTTTTTAAAATGGCATTTTTAACGGCATGAAAAACGATCGTGTGTATGGGGCATTAGTGTTTAAATAACATTTTAACGGTTATTTATTTCATATAGAAGTTGTTAAATAAATAGGCCGGAAGGCCAATTTTACTCCACAACCTTGTCAGTCGTTATTTATTAGGATTGGTACAAGGGGTGGGTAAGGTATATAGAGTTTAAGATTGGAGGATCGGTCCTTAACATGTCATGATGTGTCCTATGATTCCATCAATGATAAGGCGCATGTCTTCCTGTGTGTAATTTCTACCATTACATGCCTTTTTTAAGTAAGTTAAAGTACCTCCTGCGGAGGCGGTGGGTTTGGGGCAATGTTTCACTATCCTGTCAATGTCCTCAATGTCTACTACTTTTTTCAATATTTTATTTCCAATGGTCATGAAAGGCGCTTGAAGGTTAGTGTTACTATATACAGTTCCACTCTTTGTTTTAGGGGGACTAAATTTTTTTACCAATTACAGCATTTTCCTTTTCTTCCTCCTGCTCTTGGCCAGGTGGTGAAACTACCCCTCCTATAGCTCCCTGATCTTCTGGTTCAGCTACCTTGACTCTGGCTTCCTGTCCTTGCCTCTGTAGGCGCTGTCTAGCTTGTTGTGGAGCGGGAGGGATCTGCCGTTGTGGTTGTGGAGCAGAAGGGACCTGCCGTTATCTGATTGCATGATGTCCAGCCAGAAGATCAATATCTTCCTTTGTTAAACTTGGATAGACATGTACATATGAGGGTGGAGGATGACTGACTATTGGCAGGGGTGGGGCTGTTGGGTCAGGGACAACTCTCTTTTTATCGGCTTTTTCTCTGTGTCTGGTCATAATCTTCCTTACTTTTTTTTTTTTTTTTTTTATACATTTGGTGGGCTTTTTCTGCTTCTTTTTGTCCCTCTGAAACCAATATGGGGCATATTTTAACCAATTCTCTCCTCCCTTTTCCATATAATCCATATCCCATTGAGGGTCCCCGGGGTACCAAGGGAAAGATCTCTTATCTCCTAAACACAATCCTTTTACCATATCCATGTGAAATTCATCATTACTACCATCCCAGGGGAAAGGGGTCTACACTGTGTATGGCTGTGGTCCATCCTGCTAAATTTGAAACCCATGGGACTATAAATTCATAATCAGTACCACAAATTCTGGCTACAAAATCCATACACTTTTCTCCTGGGTTGGGAAGAGGGGGAGGATATTCTTTACCTTGTTTCTGACCCATATTGACAGTGGGAAACGACTGTTTTACCACGCAGTCTTCTGATCCACACAACAAATTATTCTTAATACTTCTATTATCTTAATACTTCTATGCGACAAAGAAAAAGCAAAGGTTTTGGGGTCACTGGAGTCTTTTTCCTCATTAACCACCTCATATTCCTTGCCAAAAGGAATGTATCTATATGCAGTTCTGCTTATCTTTGTGGGTTTTCCTAAAACCCTTCTGTGGGTTTACCAAAAACCCAATATTAACCTCCTGGCGTGGTTCTTATCCCCTACTAATTTATGGGACTAAAAGCTTTAATCAGAGCTGAGGAAAAAAAATATTTTGTCAATAGACAAAAAGATTGTACTCACCACAGATGATTTGCTTTTCCCGGCAACGAGCACCCCAGTTTCTGTTAGGGATATTCAGTTGTAAGACTACTCAGGCAGATTCAGGTTCAATGCAAGAAAAGGCTTCAGCGACCCCCACAGGCCCGGAGATATCAATTAATGGCACAGGAGACAGCTTTTGCAATGTGCCCAAAAGATATCTAGTTTTAATCAGCTTCAGACACTGGTATATATATGCAGGTCTAGGGGACAAAGGTGGGGATAGGAGGAGTTCACTAAGCTCATACGTGTTACAGTAAAGAAACAAATTCAGGTTAATAATTTCCTATTGGCTAGTACGTGTTACAAGTTCAGTTTCAAATTTAGCTGATGTAATATGAGACAAAATCTTACATAGATGTGAAATTCAACATATGTATTATAAATATATGCTTTCTGTGTTTACACAGGTGTTGTAGAACCATACTTAATTTATCTTAAACAAACATGAGCCAGGGCAAAAGTCCATAGATATGTTGCATAAATGACCATGAAAACTTTATCATAAAGTCGGGGCCACACTGCATACAGATATTCGAACACCTTATCCCAGTTATATATAGAAGACATTTTTTGGGGGGATTGAGCAAATACTTGCTCAGGGATTTTTAAGCGGTGTTCATAACAAAATAGTTCATAAGAAAAAATTAAGTAAAATATAACAAAAATTTTATTGATAAATACATAAAAAGCATGATAATATGCAAATTAAGAGGGAGACCATTAACAATCATAAAAGACAAAAACAGTCACAGTGGATGACAAACTAACATTCTATGTCACTCTACTAGTTTCGCTCTTAAACGAGCTTCTTCAGGAGTTTGACATTACACGTAGGCCATACTGAAAGATAAGAATTTGCATATATGTGAAAAACAACATCAATTTAGGAACATGCCCACAATATATATATGCCCATGCAGTTGGACAGACTGTACAGACAATTTGATAATGTCATATTGATGTAAAGTAAAAAGTATATGTGTACATATAATATACAGTCAGGACCCATGTTGCAAAACAGAACTCACCCAAGAGCCACAAAATCGCACACACATGCAGAGGTCATATGAATGCACTAAACATTCAAAGTTCCCCAAATCAGACAGGACCGACCGCCAAGGAAAAAGAGAACCATCACAGAGTGTTCCAGGCCATAGAGAGTATAAGGCTGATAGAACCTATAAAGTGGATAGGATGAATCCCAGTGTTACTGAATGCACAAGAACATAGGGTATTGGATAATTGGCTCAAGATCACCATCCAATAATCATGCAAATAACTAAAGGAAAGAGAATGTAGAGGCCAAAAAAAACCTACCCGCTGCTTAGTAGATCAGATATCGATGGTGCCAGTCTAGTTTCTTATATAAAGGCCAAAGTTTTTTTCCCATGTTGGACCACAGACATGGAATACTGTTACAAAGTAGAACAATCCCAGATGTAGAGTTAGCTCCCAAGAGGTGGGGGCAGACGCCCATGCTGCAACCAATAAAAAGAAAAGGGATTTCTTGCTAAATACTACCAATGTTTATAAAGAATCTGAGTGTTTCAAAACTTCATAATGAATCAATAGAAGTTTGAGGTTTGAATAGCATCTGTCCTTGAATGCCATAAGAAGGGGAGGAGAAGGCTTACCTATGGACCTCCACCATAGGTAAGCCTTCTCCTCCCCTTATGGAATTCAGGGACAGATGCTATTCAAACCTCAAACTTCTATTGATTCATTATGAAGTTTTGAAACACTCAGATTCTTTATAAACATTGGTAGTATTTAGCAAGAAATCCCTTTTCTTTTTATTGGTTGCAGCATGGGCGTCTGCCCCCACCTCTTGGGAGCTAACTCTACATCTGGGATTGTTCTACTTTGTAACAGTATTCCATGTCTGTGGTCCAACATGGAAAAAAACTTTGGCCTTTATATAAGAAACTAGACTGGCACCATCGATATCTGATCTACTAAGCAGCGGGTAGGTTTTTTTTGGCCTCTACATTCTCTTTCCTTTAGTTATTTGCATGATTATTGGATGGTGATCTTGAGCCAATTATCCAATACCCTATGTGCTTGTGCATTCAGTAACACTGGGATTCATCCTATCCACTTTATAGGTTCTATCAGCCTTATACTCTCTATGGCCTGGAACACTCTGTGATGGTTCTCTTTTTCCTTGGTGGTCGGTCCTGTCTGATTTGGGGAACTTTGAATGTTTAGTGCATTCATATGACCTCTGCATGTGTGTGCGATTTTGTGGCTCTTGGGTGAGTTCTGTTTTGCAACTTGGGTCCTGACTGTATATTATATGTACACATACTTTTTACTTTACATCAATATGACATTATCAAATTGTCTGTACAGTCTGTCCAACTGCATGGGCATATATATATTGTGGGCATGTTCCTAAATTGATGTTGTTTTTCACATATATGCAAATTCTTATCTTTCAGTATGGCCTACGTGTAATGTCAAACTCCTGAAGAAGCTCGTTTAAGAGCGAAACTAGTAGAGTGACATAGAACGTTAGTTTGTCATCCACTGTGACCGTTTTTGTCTTTTATGATTGTTAATGGTCTCCCTCTTAATTTGCATATTATCATGCTTTTTATGTATTTATCAATAAAATTTTTGTTATATTTTACTTAATTTTTTCTTATGAACTATTTTGTTATGAACACCGCTTAAAAATCCCTGAGCAAGTATTTGCTCAATCCCCCCCAAAAATGTCTTCCATGAAAACTTTACATAGAGATAAGTACATTTCAAAAACCTTATGTGAGTTTTAAACCTTAAGTATGAGTTTCAACTTTCTTTAACCCATGACATGGCTTCCTGAACTCAAAATGGAGGTTGTCATGCTATGTTCCTTAACAGTATCCACTTTTCAAATCCATCACACTGAACTACTTGGCCACTGACAAACTCTGCAAAGCATCTTCTATTCGGGGAGTGGTATACTGGTCAGGTATAGTCCTCTTGTTGAGTGTCCGATAGTCGATACACAGCCTCAATGACCCATTTTTCTTCCGGACTACAACTATGGGGGAGGCGTAAGGGCTCCTGGACTCTCGGATAATGCCTGTCCTCTTGAGCTCTGCCAGTTGCTCACGCAGATCCTCCAGGTCAGCCAAAGGAACTCGTCGGACTCTCTTTCTGTAAACGGCCTATCTTCCTTTGCACACCCCACATCAAACTAGTTTTTAGAGAAAATCTTCTGCCATCGAGCGAGTTGGGCCTTGGCCCTCTTCTTCCATACTGGTGGGGGGGTTGTGTCTTCAGAACATAGCTTCTCCACAGTGACTTCACCCCTTTCTTCTCTCTTTAAGTCAGATGGGGCAACCGGGGTGGCCTGGTTCACTTGGCCCAGCAGCATTTTAGCGGGTACCTTCACTGGTGTGGTAGCAGTATTCCTGATGCTTACTGAGACCCTCCCATGACTTTTCTTTAGGGCCTTTAAGGGAACCACTTCAGGAATGACTTCGATCCATGTTTGTTTTTCCTGTGGGTCCGGTTCAAGGACGACAAAGGGGCCTGGTTGTTTCCAGGTAAGTTTAACAGAAGTTCTCAAACAAGTCACCTCTCCTGGTTGTAACACTTTTTCCGTTCTGTCCAGCTTCCAGATTTTTCCAATTACTTCTGCTGGGGCCTTCTGCTCCATCACCAGGCGTTGGTACACTTGCTGTAACATGGGGTGAACTCTTGTTGTGGAGGTATCTTGCTCCTGGGCTAGGGGGGGTCAACAGTCTCCTGACTAGGTCAGTGTTGGTCCCTATGATGAGGGAGCTCTTGCTGGCTCCCGGCGGGCGAGGGCAGACCACTGCCAGGGTGTTAAAGGTCTCTGCCTCTCCCGCCACCGAGGGGTAACTTTGAGTCCCGATGCCCCATATCTCCAGTTCTTCCAGTTTCTGCAGTGGCAGATGTTTGAGGTGCTTGTTATAGAAGTCTCTATATAAAAGAGTCACTTGAGCTCCAGTGTCCAGAAGGACCTTTGTATAAATCCATTCTACTTGGATTGACACTATTGGGGAAGGCCCCACTAAGTTGGCAGGAAGTTCTTTTCGAGTAGCCTTTCTGCTTGCTGTTATCTGCACTCTTACTCCTTTCCTTTTGAGGTTTTTACTGGGCCTCAGCTCCTACTGGGCCTGGTGTGCATTGATCTCCCGCCGTTGAGCAGTTTGAGTTGTGAAACGGGAGGCATTGGGTCGCTCAGAGATAATAAAGGGGGTATTTGGCAAAGGTCTGCGTCCCCGACGTTGGCTCCTCGCATCATTGGATTTTTTGGAGTTCTTTGAAACTGGTGGGCGCCCGGTTGACTCCTTCACCGGGGCCCTCTAAAGTTTTCCGCCGGCTTGCGGTATTGGGATGCGGCTTTATCCGGGCTTGGACATACTCCTCTGACATGTCCGACTCCTCCAATTGAAGCAAGTTATCAGTCTCTTAGGTTTCTGCACTGGTTCAGCATTGGAGTTAAGGGGCTTCTTGGGCTCCTCAGTTGTGTTTATGTTGGGTGGAGCAGTTGCCTGGCTGGTCAGAAGGGACACCATTTCTCTTAACTGCGACACCTGAGTCTTTAAGAGCTCAACTTGAGTCACCCTCTTCAGCACTTATCATTCTGACTCGGGCAGTTGGCTCGGATTGTTAGCTCTTCCTTTTGTTATCCAGCATGACTTCTTCTTCTCTGACCATCCGAATCAGGTCAGGATACTCCAGAATGCCCCCGTCCTGACGACGGGTTCGCAACAGTATGGCAATGGGGTCTAGAGGTTGGGCTCCCCTCAAAACCTGTTGCGCACGGGTCTCATCCACCCTCCGAGGATCTATCCCTTTTTTTAACAGGATCTGATGCATGATCTTATCCAGGCGCCTTATGAATTCAGACAGTTTTTCTCCTTCCTTCTGGTAACAGTGCTCCAGTTGGTAGAGAATATCAGTAACTTTTTCAGTCCGGCCAAACACATCCTGCAGGATATCCAGATAATCCTGTGCAGTGCAGTCTTTCCTGCTTAGCTTGAGGTTACGTATGGCCTCCAGGGCAGGCCCCTTTAAACTCTCTGTGATCCTTTGCTTCTTATGCTGTTTGGGTATTTCCCACTCCTCCAGAGCCTGAGTGGCGTGATCTAGCCACTCTTCAAATCTGTCTTCCACTGAAGGCACAGCCTGCTTCCCAGAGAAAGTCCTGAGCTTCCTGTATCCAGTCATCAGGTAGACTGGGGAATCCATCTTACATTTAGCTACAATTTCCCTGAGAACAGCTCATAGTTCTGACCCAAGGGTAGTCAATGGTGATGAACCGGAACTCTTTCTGGCCATCCGCCCCTGTGCTGGGCCCTGCTTGGCTAGTGGAGGTGGGACCTTCCCTGGGTCCTTCTGGGTGTATCAGGAAGAATTCTACTTGGTTGGCAGTCTTTATACTGGTGCCTTTAAAGTGGTCTGAAACTCCCTTCTTCCATTCACACAGTGCATAGGTGTGTGGGTTGATGGTGTCTGTTCTCATGTCAATCACTCATGGTTTCCGGTCTGTGGACAGTGTTATTAAACTGGGAGTAGCTGCTCCTCTGTCCAGACTTCTCTTTTGATTTCGATTACTAGACCGTTTCCCGGAAGGATGTTTCCTCCAGACACCACTGGGCTGCAGCAGTAGGATCCATGGTTGTACTGACAAGGGTCCTGTCTAGGGGGGAGTTGATTGCAGAACCGTAGGAATCCCGGACGAGCCCCCACATGTAGCACTACCCCCGTAGGAGCTGCTGGTTTTGTTTTGGGTCTACGTTCTGCCTATCAACCCCTTGGAATTGGCTCAAACCCTCCCTTGGCACAACTGGCATATACAAATATTGTGGAACCCACTGATTGCTGGGAACACAATGAAAAACCCCACCACAGTAAAATTGCCATATAGATTGTTACCTTGAATTGGCCACTTCTCCTTCCACAAGATAACAGAGAAACTACACACAGGTTTGCACTTAACCAAGGGTGAACTTTACTTGGTAAGAGATAAAGGTAAAACAAGGTTATACGTACAGTTGACTCTGCAGGGCCCTGCGAGAGTCAATAATAAAATAAATAATTGCTATCAGACAAAATATCTTAACTTGCAGTGGTAATGTCTATTATTTGACTGAACTGTATTGCTTGCGAGCTCCCCCTAGTGGGCAATACCACCCCGTGTCCCGTCACTATACGTTCCATTCAGGCCTGACCATTATTAGTGTACAAATTCCTCATGGGATGGAGTCTTCGCTAGCAAACGTTGGTGCACATGTTAATTGTAATCCAAAGGGTGTAGAAGAATAAACAAAACTCCTGCAATGCTTTTGGGAGTGTGAAACTGTCAGACGGTGCAAACGCCAACTTTAAACTGCACACTACAACACTATGCACTATGTTCTGACGTGTGTGTGTCGCACTATTCTAGTGATGGTGGGCCTTAACAGTCACAGGCCTATAAAGTAACTGATAAATCCTGGGCAGGTGCCCGCTCACCCAAATAGGCCTAGTCCGCCTGGCAGGTTCCGTTGCTGATGCTCCGGTACACGATCTCTCCACTGTCCTGGTCTTCCGTCCCTCACTCCACCACACGAGACGTCGGTAGGAGGAAGATGTCTGGACACTTGGGGAGAATCATCTGGGCTTCTCAAAGGAGGATTCTTCTCCCTTCAGCAGGCAGGCCTCTCTGCAGACAGTAGGCCCAGATTATGCGGCCTACATACACACAGCAGGCCTCTCAGACGCTCCTCTTGCTAGCAGGGCGATGATCAGAGAGAGTTTCCGTAGCTCCTCCCCTCTAAGTAAGCAGTCCCAGAAGGCCAAGCGACGAGGCAATGCACATTGGGAGTAGAGTTGCACTGTGGGTACTATAGTCTATTTACTATCCATGGCAAATGGAGTCTCTTTCTCCCTGTACTACGAGTTCCAGCATGCCTTGCTTTGATATCATTAAAACAATAAGTAGATGCAATATAAAGACTGAACACCGGAGGGAGCTAAGTTCCTTCTAGTTTGTCAAACTGTAGTCTGTATCTACATAGAAGAAACTGGAAACCGCGCTACATGTACACACGCTCGGAATTTCCGACAACAAGTTTTGTTGTCGGAAAATTCGAGAACCAGCTCTCAAAGTTTTGTTGTCGGAAATTCAGACAGCAAATGTCCGATGGAGCCTACACACGGTTGGAATTTCTGACAACAAGCTACCATCGAACATTTGTTGTCGGAAATTCCGACCGTGTACGCGGCATAAGCCTTTCCAATTCCTTATCCATTATCCTATCGTCCTGACACTCCACATTACTCATCTGTTTTGCTGTGGACAAAACCTCTGCCATGTACGCGCCCTTTTCAGATCCTTCCAACTGGAGAGGGTTAACTTCTGCAAAAGCCAACGCACCTGTGTCTACTGGCCCTGCAGCCTCTCCATTTGTCACAGCAGCAATAGTGTCCACCTCACTATTACACAACATAGCCTGTTGGGGCATAGTTACTTCAAATATTGCAAGTGCTTTCCTGTGCCACCCCTTTCAGTCTATCCTGTCTGTGCTCCAATCACCAGCACTCCCTAGTACTGCTCCATCTGCCTCAGGTGCGTTTTCAGTGAGTGCGCCAGTCCAAAACTATTTTTTAAGGGCATGGTGGCCCACTTTTATTTAAAAGCATGGAAAAGTTCACAAAGACATCAGTAGCCCACACAGGGGGTTCCGCCACTACTGTATTTTTCACAATCCGTATACTTCAACCTCCTGGCTTACTCTCTTGCCACATGGCTGCTTCAGGCCTCCAGCCTAGGCCTTAGGTCTGCTCCTCAGACCAAAAGAGTTTCTTAGAGTCAACCTCTCTCCTAGCTTACTCCCGATCAGCTCCTTGCTGCTCTGTCACAAACTACATCTGTAAAAAAGCAGTGCAGCCAAACATAAAAAAAAACACAAAATATTTAATAACTGAAAGGATAGAAACAGTCCAAAAAGTCTTTCATAGGTAGAGAAAACACCAATCAGTGTTCAATAGGTGGCTTCTAGATTCTTATGAGTGACTTGTGTGAAGACCTCCACCACTGACAATGGTTAGCAGCTCACCTCAGCAAGTGGACCCCTGAGCTAGTCAGGTCACTTAAGCAGTTCCCTTTCTGGGAAAGATAGATATCAGAACTGTAGTGAATCCACACCAGGTAGAACAGATGTAATCAGAGCGCTGGTGGTCAGTCTCACACCAAGTAATCCAGATAGTCAGATCCAAGGAGCCAAATATAAAATGAGAAGCAAAGACATCTAGTGCTCTCCGTATATAAAAGCATTTATTGATCATAAAATTGAAAATAAATTTACAAAAGTAGCACTGTGCCTCAGTGCGGAGGATGTGCGGCATGTCTAAGTGTATCCAACGAGTGTCAGCATGGGACGCGGGTGACGTCACGCAGAATCACGTCGTTCCGTACGCGTTGCGTCCAGGGTGCGGGACTTCATCACCGGTGACGTGACGACGTGAGTCAACCGCTATTCATACCAAAAAGGAGCTGACGTCCGGCCAATCACAGAGGGGTAAACACTACAGCTCCATAGCAACTTATTATGCAGGTATGCAAACAGCCGGAGGACAAGGAGAATATAATCGGCAATGTATTTATAAAGAGAACAGCCTAATGATGGTAAAAAAAACGTACCAATTATTTTAAAATACACTCAATATAAAATTTTAGAACCTTATGTAATAAAATTGAAGGTTCCCACAGGGAACTGAAAAACGTGTAAAAAGACGCCCGCGTCGCAGCTGACACCCTAAGAACAAATGGAGACAACATAGACACAGCAATAATATAAAGACAGAAATATATATCAAAATATATATAAAATTACAGGATACACGCGACACTAAAATCTATCGATCAGAAATAAAACAGTTTACGTCAAAGTCAACGTTTAAGCCAGCAGGTACTAAAACTTTTGTCTCATGAATCCAATGAGATTCCCTGCGGCTTAATTGACATATGAAACTGCCACCTCTCCAATGCTTATTAACCCTTTCAATACCCCAAAAATGTAACCCTTTCGGGTTTTGGTTATGCATTGATTTAAAATGCCTTGACACATTATGTGTCTTAAGTCCCCTCTTGATGTTGTTTACATGCTCTCCCAACCGAACGTGAAGTGGTCTAGAGGTCCTCCCAATATATTGGAGACCACATTCACATTCGAGCATGTAAACAACCCCAAATGGTGGTACAAGTAATTAATTGGTCAATCTTATATTGTCTATTGGTGGCCGTAGCAAGGAATTCCTTTTGCTTTTTAATATTACACTTAGAGTGTTTTACAAGCTGTGCAACGTCCACATGCGTAGAAACCAGAGAGGAAAGAAAAAAAGCCTATTCTCAGACTGGACCGGTGGATCAACTACACCAGGTGCCAGTTTGTCACGTAATGATGGGGCCTTCTTGTAAATAAAAGATGGTCGTTCAGGCAATAAAGGTCCCAACACTTTATCCTGTTTTAACACAGACCAATTTTTTGATACAAGTCTCTCAAATTTCTTATGCTGGATGTTATAATTCAATACCATCTTATAATTGGAAATACTAATATTAGTTTGTTTAATCTTGTTAGCCACCAACAAACCCCTATCCATATTCCATACCATCTCAATTTCTTTATCAAGAGAACTTTTGTCATAACCTTTCTGTTGAAATCTAGATAACACTTGTGACAGACAGGAAATCATCTTCTCGTGTGCAATTTCTTCTGAGCCTAATAAACTGACCCTTGGGGATGTTGCACAACCACGACTTGTGGTGGCAACTCCCCAAGGGTATAGAAGAGTTTCGGTCAGTAGGTTTCAAATAATTGCACAACCGGAAATGCTCATTATCCTTCCAGATTTCCAGGTCCAAAAATACAATATGTTCCATACTAATTGTCCAGGACAAATCGATGTTCTTAGTGTTGTCGTTCATGGTCTGGATAAACCGATCAAGACTTGATCGATCGCCCTCCCAGACCAGGATAAGATCATCGATGTATCTTTTATAGCAAACTAATTCAGGGGGGCGATTTTTGAAAACCACATCCTCCTCCCAGTGGGCCATGAATAAATTGGCCACACTGGGAGCAAAACGAGCTCCCATTGCAACCCCCCTTGTCTGCAAAAAGAACTCTGTTGTACCAGAAATAATTTCTGGACAAACAAACTGAGGCTCTGCAGGAGAAACTTCTTGTGCTTAGATGGAAGATCAGATGAAGACAAAGCCCACTGTACAGAGGATAAAGCATCCTCATGCCCAATAATGGTGTACAGCGAGCTTACATCTGCGGTTACAAGGATGCTAGATGGAGAGCAGGTGACTGATTCCAATAGCTGGATAATATGTTTAGTGTCTTTAAGGAAGGCATCTGTTTTGGAGACCAACGGTTGGAGAAATGAATCAATATACAATATCGATGCCATTTACGATAGGCCTCCCAGGAGGGTTGACACTATCTTTATGGACCTTTGGTAGACAGTATATGATCGGTGTCCTACAAAACAGAGGCTCCAAATATAGTGCCTCTTTTTTATTTAGAACACTGCTAGCCTTCCCAGACTCAACTAATAGGTGTAATTCATCCTTATAAGCCAACATTGGGTCTTTATTAAGAACTTTATACGTATCACGATCACTCATAATCTGCTAATTTCTGCTGTATAATAAGCCTTATCCAAGATAACCAGCCCTTCTCCTTTATCAGCAGGACGAATGATTATGTCCTTTCGCTTTTCCAAAGATTCCATACCATTTCTGATGTATTGGGGATCCACCACCTTTCTGATCCTCATTTTATCCAAATCATTGAACATCATGTGTTTAAACACTTCTAAGTATTTATTATCAGTGTTCAAAGGATTGAAAGTGGACTTATTACGAAGGTTAGAGTGGACACCCTCCTCTATAGTGGAGGATCTAATGGGGTTAGAAAGGAAATATTTTTTCATGTTAAGGTTTCTGACAAATTTATGGATATTGACATAGGTCTGGAATTAAGATTCTGAGTAGGGGCAAATTTTAAGCCCCTATCCAGAACCCGCAGTTCATCATTTAATGAGCAACTGCTCAGATTGTAAATACCAGTACCTATTGGGGTTTTGGCCTTTTGTATTCTCCCACCCCCTCTCCTTCCTCTTTCCTTTCTTTTTCATGGATGGCCACTTCCCTGTGGGGTTTCCTGTGATTGGTGCCTCCACCAATTGTCTGGATTGGTCTGGTATACAGGGGGACCCCTCCTTGGTCCACTCTGGGCTCCTGAAAAATCCCCCCCCTCTCTTATTGCTTGATTCTGCAACGGTGCAAATCTTTTAGAGATAGGTATTTGACCTCCACGTGGAAAATGGAGTTTCCCTCTACCTTGAGTATACGAATAGGGACCCTGATCCTGTCTCTGATAATCCCAGCCACGAGGAGACTCATAATGATCTTGATATTGAGGGGGACTGGTATGGACCCCTTCTTCCCCTACACCTTCCTTTTTTGCCCCTTTGGTTATTCCCTCTGTACGAATGACCTTCCCTTTGGGGTAAGGGACCTTGATCAGGGTAGTCATAACTGTGAATAGAGTTCCTAATTGGAGTGGGTGCAGGTAAAGGGGTAGTAGCATGATTAGGGATATTATCTGGATCTGACTGATTGGGGACACTAACAGTCTGCCATTTAAAAATATTCCTACTGTTAAAATCATCAGAATCCCTGATAATTTTTTTCTTTTTCTTATTTTGGACTTCTAGGTCCCATTTGGTGAGTTTGTTTTTCAATTCTACTGATAGCCTTAAAAATTCCTCACTTTCTTTAAATGGTTCAATAAGATTTTTAATATCTCGAATCTGGTATTCTAAGACTTTCATTTTTCTCTGTTTACGCATTAGCAAAAACTCAAGTAGTTCCAGACCCTTTGACACAAAAATCACCCCATTCCTTCATGGATTCCTCATCAATGAGTCCATCATATTATTGGGAGGACCTCTAGACCACTTCAAGTTCGGTTGGGAGAGCATGTAAACAACATCAAGAGGGGACTTAAGACACATAATGTGTCAAGGCATTTTAAATCAATGCATAACCAAAACCTGAAAGTGTTAAAATTTTGGGGTATTGAAAGGGTTAATAAGCATTGGAGAGGTGGCAGTTTCATACGTCAATTAAGCCGCAGGGAATCTCAATGGATTCATGAGACAAAAGTTTTAGTACCTGCTGGCTTAAACGTTGACTAAACTGTTTTATTTCTGATCGATAGATTTTAGTGTCGCATGTATCCTGTAATTTTATATATATTGTAAAGGACTAGCATCAAATGTAGAACTTGAAGGACACCGCCACTCGCTGGTTCTTCTTTTTAAGGGCTTTGTTTGCCCATTTTTATTTAAAAGAAGTTCAAAACAAAATGAAAGGTTTCCCTCGCAGGGGTTTCAGCACTCCTATTCATCTACAAAATGTCATTTTAGCCTCCTGGCTTATACATACAGCAGTGCTGCTCAGGCCTTCCACTTCAGGCTTTCATCTGTCTCCTACAGACTTTTCCCTTGGCAACACCGTCCATTTAGATAGCAGCCCCTCACTGCTCTGATCCTCAGACTTGGGTCCACTGCTCTGACCCTCAGACCTGGGTCTCTGGCTTCCAGTGTGGAGACAAGCACTCTCTGGCTTCTCCAGTGCACACTTGCACTCTGTGGATTCTCCAGTGCACACCTGCACTCGTCGGGAGGGTGGAGCCCAGAATGCTGATCCTGACTCTACTATCAGGCCCACACACACCTGAACAATCAGTGTGCAGTTGAGTCTCAAAACCCGGATCCAGGACTGGGGATTTCATCCCACCCGGATCTCTAAGAAATCCCCAAGCTCCAGGTCCCAAAGTGGACTTTAGTAAAACATGAGGAAATTGAAAAGCCAGTTTCCTCCAAAACAAGCAAATACCCTGGAGCCCCTCAACCTGCCTGGTTGAGAATCCTGTATTTATACACTGGTGGGGTACCACACTACCACAATATTTTGATATATATTTCTGTTTTTATATTATTGCTGTGTCTATGTTGTCTCCATTTGTTCTTAGGGTGTCAGCTGCGACGCGGGCGTCTTTTTACACGTTTTTCAGTTCCCTGTGGGAACCTTCAATTTTATTACATAAGGTTCTAAAATTTTATATTGAGTGTATTTTAAAATAATTGGTATGTTTTTTTACCATCATTAGGCTGTTCTCTTTATAAATACATTGCCGATATTATATTCTCCTTGTCCTCCGGCTGTTTGCATACCTGCATAATAGGTTGCTATGGACCTGTAGTGTTTACTCCTCTGTGATTGGCCGGACGTCAGCTCCTTTTTGGTATGAATAGCGGGTGACTCGCGACGTCACCGCTGATGAAGTCCCGCCCCCTGGACGCAACGCGTACGGCACAACGTGTTTCTGCATGACGTCACCCGCGTCCCATGCTGACACTCGTTGGATACACTTAGACACACCGCACATCATCCGCACTGAGGCACAGTGCTACTTTTGTAAGTTTATTTTCAATTTTATGATCAATAAATGCTTTTATATACGGAGAGCACTAGATGTCTTTGCTTCTCATTTTATATTTGGCTCCTTGGATCTGACTTTCTGGATTACTTGGTGTGAGACTGACCAGCGATCTGATTACATCTGTTCTACCTGGTGTGGATTCACTACAGTTCTGATGTCTATCTTTCCCAGAAAGGGAACTGCTTAAGTGACCTGACTGACTAGCTCAGGGATCCACTTGCTGAGGTGAGCTGCTAACCATTGTCAGTGGTGGAGGTCTTCACACAAGTCACTCATAAGAATCTAGAAGTCACCTATTGAACACTGATTGGTGTTTTCTCTACCTATGAAAGACTTTTTGGACTGTTTCTATCCTTTCAGTTTTTAAATATTTTGTGTTTTTTTTTATGTTTGCGCTGCACTGCTTTTTTACAGTTTTTCATGGGGATTTGATATTTTGAACCTCAGTGTTTCAGCTGCTGTCTGTTTAGGGTTATTTGCGCTGGTTGACTTTGCCTTTTAACAAACTACATCTGCCTCCTGCAGACATGCATGGTCTGGCTGCCCCATGCAGCCTCTGACTCCTTTCAGAGGAATGGGAGTCCCACTGACTCCCATGCACAGGCTTCCTGTCTGTTGGGTGGGGCCCTGAGCCATAGTCAGGTCACAACTAAATAGCTTAGCACACAGCTGTGCAATCAGCGTGCCTGTCTCTCCAAAATTTGGCGTAAACCAGCAATCTTCCAGGTAGCACGGGGTCCCACTGCCACACCTTACAAAAGGCAAACTTATCCTTTAAAATTTGGGTTTTTTGTACACACAACAGTTCAGAAACTTTGCGTCCAGCTCTCCAAGACACTCAAAAATTGTAATTTTCCTTACAAGGAGCCACTGCACAGTGTCCCTCTCTTTATCTGCAGACCAAACACAACCTGTCTCTTAACCAAGGCTTGAAAAATTCCTGTGTAGGCAATTGCTTCCTCTATAGCAGCCGTCACTAAATGGCGGCCCGTGGTCAGAACCTGGACCAAGCGACATTCCTGCCTGGACTGTTAGGCCGCCAGTGTACAGGGCCACATCCCACTCCTCCACTCAGCAGTCATTGGTTGCTGGGACCGCGAACATCCCTGCAACCAATGATGTTGCGTGTGCGCCCTGCCCCCTGTTGCTTACTATCTCGCGTCTCCCAGCCGGGTCGGGAGATACTTCATGATGTCACGCCCCCATCCCATGCTGTTTGTCATCTCACGGCTCTTGGCTGTTACTTGACCGGCCATGAGGTATGATGTGTATGCATGCCCCGCCCCTTTCAGCAAGACTCCCGGCAGTGCAGCTCTTTCTCTCTGCAGCCTATTACCTCTGCTGGCTCCCGATCCCTGCCTGCCTCAAGGTATGTGGGGTGTTTACCACACTGATGGGCACATTTTCTTATATGGGGCACACTGATGGGCACATTTAATGTAAGGTTCACTCTGATGGACACAACAAAATGTGCCCTCTAGCATTCCCCTTAACATAAAATGGGCCTATCAATGTGCCCTTAACATAAAATAAGGGGCATTTTGATGGGCACATTTTATGTTAAGGTTCACTCTGAGCACATTTTATGTTAAGGGGCACACTGTTGGGCACATTTTATGTTCAGGGGCATGCTGATGGGCACATTTAATGTAAGGTTCACTCTGATGGGCACAATAAAATGTGGCCATCAGCGTGTCTCTTAACATAAAATGCGCCCATCAGAGTGCCCCTTATTTTAGATAGCAGAAAACAAACACTCCTGCGCACAAGTGAATTACCAGACAGTCTGTATGTCGTGGTGGTACAGGTCACTGGCCTTGCTTCTCTCAGGGAGAGGGGTATCCTAACAGTAAACGAGAAGAAGAAAAAAAGGTTGCACCAGCCTAGTGCATTATACTTTGGAAAACTACTCAAACGTAGGTGAATGACTCACAATGTAAATAGTCTCCAAGTAGCAGCAATGAGTCAGAACCAAATAGACTCCAGATGGTCACAGAGAGAATGACAAGGGCCACTCCTGGCTGACGCATTTCGAAGGATTACCTTCTTCCTCAGAGCCCAGCAGTGCTGCCTCCCTCAGCTGTCTATATATACACATATGCGCCAACAATCAAACAAGCAGGGACCTCCCAGAGGGGACAGGGGAAGTCCTCCCACCTCTGTGGGCGGCCTAAGGACCAAAGGTGACGCCCACTTAAGGTTAGTATTATGGCCCTTACTGAAACAGATTAAACATTTGATTTAACTGTTTGGAGATGATTGATAACTAATTACTGATAAAAATTATATTCGCAATCAATCATATAAAAAAAATTATATACCGTATATAAATTATAAAAATAACGCCTCAGGGGAGCAAGGATGCAAGGAGTAAAAGCAATGCTGATGGGCAGAATATTACCAAATAGACACGTACAATGCAATGAGAGTGCACAGAGGACTGATGTGTACACAGGTCTCATCCAATCAAGTTTAAGAGCAAATGGAGGGTGATATAATGAAGTACCAGCAGTGACCTCTCGTAGTAGGGCGATTTCCCATCTGGTGCCATGCATTAACAGTCATCAATCGGTAAGACTGGATAGTGCTTCATGTGCCACTGTGTCATCAGTGAGTCCTCCTACGAGAGGTCACTGCTGGTACTTCATTATCTCACCCTCCATTTGCTCTTAAACTTAAATTTGATTAGATGAGACCTGTGTACACATCAGTCCTCTGTGCACTCTCATTGCATTGTACTGCATTGTAACTATTTGGTAATATTCTGCCCATCAGCATTGCTATTACTCCATGCATCCTTGCTCCCCTGAGGCGTTATTTTTATAATTTATATATGTAGCGCTACCACCAGTTAAGAGAGACGTTGGTTTTCAGTTAGTTGGGCCCTGTATACACCACCGCCAACCCCCGGCAATCTACTCAACCCTCTATGGCACAGTTAGTCTAGGGAATGTTTCCTTCATATAATTCTATACCTGGTTATACACAATCTCACAGCAGGATAGGCAGTTAATATATGCAATGATGAACACTGATTCAGGAGTGGTAAACTATATCTGATTTACTTAGGTGTAAAGGTATAGGTTAAACATAACACATAGCATACATGCAGAGCCCTTCAGCAATAAACCTACTAATCAGTGATAGTGCAGAGTGATCACACGCCACGTGCAGCTATCTTCTCTATGTGCAATGTGGCGCACCAACAAAGTTTTAAACCCCTGGTCAGGCCTGACTCGGATAAAGCTCAGTCTCTGTGAGAACAACTCTTCGCATGCAGGTCAACGGTGTTGCACATACAGGAACAGTATTTGTAATCCAATAACGGTTAATAAAGGAGGAACGCTTCACCGGAGACTACACAACTCAGCTCCGCCACTAGTCTCCGGCGGGATAATAACTACAGCATGATGGGCCAAGGCAGTCACTAGGCCTAAACAAAGTACAAGTTAAATAAGTGAGCAGATGCTCGCTCACCCCTCCGGACGCGATCCCAGTCCGGGCTTCCACCACTGTTTCCACACACAGTGTCTGCAATGATCCGGCTTCTGGTTCAACTGATGTCAGCAACTCAAAGCAATCAGGTGTCACCCAGGCTCAGCAGTGGGGTGGAAGGCTCTTTGGAAGGTATGCAAGGCCCTGGCCTCGGGCCTTGCACTGCAACAGATCCGCACAGGGAGTCCTATTGATTGCAGCGCAGTGTCCAAAGAGGCCCAGCTTAGCCTCACCCTTTTCTTTTATAGCCCCACCCATGAGTCTCTGTGGTGGCCAAATGCACCCTGGGTGCCAAACGGGGTTCTGGGTAACGTAGTCCATAGGGCCTTAAAGGAGACCCCGCTATATATTATATATATATATATATATATATATATATATATATATTTTTTTTTTTTATATTATTGATTGCTAATATCATTTTTATCAGTAACTATTTATTGGTCATCTCCAAACAGTTAAATCAAATGTTTAATCTGTTTCAGTAAGGGCCATGATACTACCCTTAAGTGGGCGTCACCTTTGGTCCTTAGGCCGCCCACAGAGGTGGGAGGACTTCCCCTGTCCCTTCTGGGAGGTCCCTGCTTGTTTGTTGGTGCATATGTGTGTATATATAGATAGCTGAGGGAGGTAGCACTGCTGGGCTCTGAGGAAGAAGGTAATCCTTCGAAACACGTCAGCCAGCATTTACATTGTGAGCCATTCACCTACGTTTGTGAGTAATTTTTTTGTTATCAATTTTTAATAAAATGTATCCAAAGGATAATGCACTAGGCTGGTGCGCCCTTTTTTTCTTCTTCTCGTTTGCCCCTTATTTTATGTCCATAATGGGGGTGGTAGTGACACAGCCCCAAATGATCCACATTCCTATGCCACTATGAGGGGGCCAGCAGCATCTGTGTCAACAGGCAAAGGTCTCTGTCTAGTGATGTTTCCTGTACTATACAGCCACAGCATGCAGAGGAGGTGGGGGACTGGCTTACTGGCTTACTAAACCATCCTCATCAAATAAAATTTCAGGCAGCTCCAGAGGAAGAAGAAAAAACAAAATTACCCCTCAGCTCTCTAACTTCCATAGACACCTCTCCATATAAATCCTTTATAGGTCTGCTCTGTGTGCGTGAAGCAAATGTAGCAGTAATTTCAATTGACTAGGTGAAGCAACATCTTCAAGGAATTTTCTCATTTATACAGTATATGAAAAGCATGGCAATATGGAGAATATGGTTGGATGACTTCCACTGTGGCCCAAAGGAACCCTGCAGGAACATCTCTGAGAGGCCCTGGCAGGGTATACAGCCAAAAGCACTATTGACCTTTCTTGAGTAAATGTCCATTATAGTTGGCAAGCAGACATTTTTTACCATTCCAAGGTGGCAGTGTCTTCTGTCGACCTTTGCACGTGGTGATGGATGGTGACTGCATGTTTTCCAACTTGGGTCATATATGAAGAGAATTTTACCGTAGCAATTATCTTTTTGGACTTTATGCTTGGAACTTTTTAACACACGTTATATATAATTTTCACTTTGTTACACTAATAAGTGCTAATTGTCAAGACAAATTGCTCTGCCCCAGCTGCTGCAGTGAAAATAAAAATACACTCCCTACCACCCACATGCCCAGCGTCTAAATTCCAGCTTATCCTAATTGCTGGCTTTACAACTCCTGCCTTTCTGTCTGGTGGATTCTGCCCCTGTCCGTGAATTGGCAGAATGTGGTGTACCACAAAAGCAGGTTCCCAGACACTATTTCTTTGCACGTAAGGCCATTCCAGCTCTGTACCATCATGTGGAAGGCAATGTTTTGGCATCTTTGGGCAAGGTAATCAGCCGCAAGGTCCACTTCACTGCTGACACAAGGTCCAGCAAAGCATGATCAGGGACAATATATTTAGTTCACAGCACACTAGGTAATTCTGCTTGCAACTAGGAAGGATGCAGAACAGGGCTGGAGCTTGTTTTGCCACGTCTCCATACAGCTGGTGGTGATGTGAGATCTGTCAGATCCACCTCCTCTGCTGGATTGTCCTATGAACCACCAGTACCCCCTAAGCATTCTAGGGGCTATTCAGCGAGCCAGGCTAAAAGAAGCCATGCAGTGCTTCAGCTGGTCTGTCTAGGGGACAGGAGCCACACCAGAGCAGAGATTCTTTCAGCTCTGCGGGGGCAGGCCCAGAGGTGGTTCACGCCACGGAAGCTTGAGCCAGGAATGGTGGTGTGCAATAATGGCTCTAACCTCTGTCCGACCTTCGACAGGGAAACTCTGGACCTTTTATCTTGTAAATGGGATAATGAGGGAATAACACACACCTGGCCATGGAACAGCTGAGCAGCCAATTGTCCCATTACTTTTGGTCCCTTAAAAAGTGGGAGGCACATATACAGACTGTTGTAATTCCTACACCGTTCACCTGATTTGGATGTAAATACCCTCAAATTAAAGCTGAAAGTCTGCAGTTAAGGCACATCTTGTTGGTTTCATTTCAAATCCATTGTGGTGGTGTATAGAGCCAACAAGATTATAATTGTTGATGTCCCAATATTTATGGACCTGACTGTATATCACAATGAAAGTGCAACCAGTGACCTCTAGTGGGTACACAAATATAACACATATATCACAATAACATTAATATGTACAACCAGTGACCTCTAGTGGTTACAAAACTTATAACGCATATATATCATGCAAAGTCCAATAATCCAGTGATATCTTATGTGAACCAATGCTGTCCACACACAATCCAACGGTGAATGATAACAAATGAGTGACTTAACACCACGTGGACCCTCCACCAGTCACACTATGTGCTTACCTCCCAGAGCGGCCCCGAATTGGACCAAGTAGCACCTTCCCCTTTGAGTTCTCAATCCAGGATCTTTAAGCTCCCAATAGTGAACTCCTGCAAGCGTGATCTCTCATATAGGATGGCAACATAAGGGTAAAAAAAGGAACTAGCATAGTGTAATGCTGTAAAATAAAATTTATTTAAAACACAAGCAACTATTCCACTCACATTTAGGAATGAACTATCCCTGGTGCATACAGGTGATGAACTTGAAAATATACAGATCCATCCCTGGGGTCACAAAATCGTCTGCAATTCCTTGGCCCTACTGCCCTCATGGGTGATTGCGCATGTCGTATAAACGTTGCAATGATGTCACAAGCCCCGCACTGATGCGTTTCTTCGCTCACATGTGACTTTATTGAGATATATATATATATATATATCTGTTATACGTTTTGTAACCACCAGAGGTCACTGGTTCTACATATTAATGTTATTGTGATATATGTGTTATATTTTTGTACACACTAGGGTGACCACGAGGTCATACACAGCCAGTGTTCGCTTGGCTGAAACTCAGGCGGAATTCCACCTGCCTGTAAACAGCCTGATTTGTGACATGCCCACCAAATGGAACTCAACTTTGGCAATGCTGCAGCGGCTGCATATGCAGAAGAGGGCCGTTAATGAGTACCTGTGTGAGTATGGCACAAGGACAGGCTCAGGGCAGCTCGGCTTTTTTTTCCACACCAATGGCTGCTCATAAAGGATGCATGCACTGTACTGTTACAATTTGAGAAGGTGACAAGGACGGAGAGCCATGACAATTTATGGATCAGTGAAACAATCCATTTTGTCTTCCTGCTGGAGCATACTATGCGTGGCAATATGGACAGGGCACTCGAGGCAGAGCAGCGGGAGGAAGAGCAGGACTTCCTTTCCTCTCAAGGCCTGCTTTATGCAGACACCATTCTTGCAACGCCACAGAAAACAGGAGGAGAGGGAGGAGGAGGATTCTGGCAGTTTTGGAGACATAGAAGCAGGGCAAGGAATACGGCAAACCAAAGGGATAGTTTTTAGCCCCCAGCAACCTTGGGAGTAGTACATGGATGGGAGGAAGCAGTTCTAGATATCAAAGCCTGTGAAAGAACCCCGAGAATTTGTGGTATCAAGGAGAAAAATCATTATTGGTTGGCAACCCTCCTTGACCCCCGTTTACAATGGGAAAGTTACATAGTTACCGTATTTTTCCCTCCATAAGACGCACCTGACCATAAGACGCACCTAGGTTTTAGAGGAGGAAAACAAGAAAAAATATATTCTGAACCAAATGGTGTAATAAAATATTTTCCAAGAGCCCATGAAATGCAGACTGACCATTGCCATAAAGGCAGACTGACCATTGCCATAAAGGCAGACTGACCATTGCCATAAAGGCAGACTGACCATTGCCATAAAGGCAGACTGGCCATTGCCATAAACGCAGACTGACCATTGACCCCCTGTCCATAACCCACCTCTTCATTCCCACCCATGCACAACCCACCTCAGCACCCCCAACCCTTCTCCAACTCACATCTACACACCCACATTCTTTGGCAACTTACATCTGCATCCCCTGTCTACAACTCACCTCTGCGCCCTCTTTTTGCGACTCACCCCTGCGCCCTCTTTCTGCGACTCACCCCTGCGCCCTCTTTCTGCGACTCACCCCTGCGCCCTCTTTCTGCGACTCACCTCTTCACCCCATGTCTGTTACTCACTTCTGCACCCCCCATCCTTCTGCAATTCACCTATGCACCCCTGGCCACAACTCACCTTTGCACCTTTTTCTACAGCTTATCTCTGCAACCCCCCAACAGCTAAGCTTTGCATCTCCTTAACTCAGCTCCCTCTGTATCTCCTCAGCTTTGCATAAGCCCCCCCCCCCAACCCCCTTCTTTCTGCCTTTACATTCGCTGTGTACAGCATTTGTGGCTGCAACTCTTTTCACTTGCCAGTGGCAGCCGTGGGATCGTCAGGCGCGGGGGGGTCGCCATTCGGACGTCTGAAGCTCAGCATGTAATGCCCCGCCCCCCACCTCCTGCCCCATGAACACACAGCGACGGGCACTTCATTGTTTCGGTGCAGCAGCTGGGAGATTCTGTTGAAGCCAGCGGGAGAGATGCGCTCAGGGCTGTCACTAGTAAGCACAGAACTGAGGCTTCTGTGTTTACTAGTAACAGTAGACAGCGCGCTGAGCCTAGATGTCACGGAGGAGGGTAGACGGAGCCTCCGTAAGTTGCTTAGAGTGTGGCCAATCGCCCTCCCTCCCCCGGCCAAGACACGCCACTGTTTCATCACTACAGGCCTGCCTGGGGGTCTGTTGCTGGGGGCGGTTTGTGTGCGGGAGCCATATGTGATGAGACACCGGGACTCGGCAGAGGGGAGGCTTTTTTCATGCGGAGATGCCGCCCCCCGCAAAGTGCACTGGGCGGGGGGCGGTGCCAGTGGCGGCGGGGGGCGGTGCCTGTCGTATATTCGCACCATAAGACGCAGAGACATTTTCCCCCCTATATCTGGGGGAAAAAAGTGCGTCTTATGGTGCGGAAAATACGGTACATAGTTAGTCAGGTTGAAAAAAGACACAAGTCTATCTAGTTCAACCAAAAAAAAACAAAAAAAAACCCATACAATCCCCTATTCACAGTTGATTCAGAGGAAGGTGAAAACCCCCACCAAAACATGATCCAATTTGCTACTGCAGGGGAAAAAACTCCTTCCTTTTTTTTTATTTTTTATTTCTTTATTCATTTTTTCCATATAAAACATCATTACTTTGAACGAGTTTCTCTTCTCATCTTAAGCACACATAATTGGAAAGTACAATACACAGTATAAACCATAAACCCTCCCCTCCCCAACCCCCCACCTCTCTATCCTATAACCTCCTCCCCGTTTTCTTTTCTCACACCGAGTCTGTCATAAACTTTTTTTCCCTCCTCCCCCTCCTTAGTTAGCCTTTGTCATGTACTAGTTTCAGTATGTTGCCTTATGCTCCCATTGTTTCTGCGAATTTCATTGACTGCGTATAGTCTACCCATTGCTTCCATTTCTTCTCAAACTCCTCTAAACCCTCTCCGTCACTAAACCTTAAGTATTCTAGATTTTGAATTTCATTTTATTACACCATTTCTTCACCGTAGGGCTTTCCCTTTCTTGCCAATGTCTGGGTATAAAGCTCTTGGCGGCATTTAACTGCTGTGGGAGCAGGGTTTTCAGAGATCGCTTAGTTGGAATTCTGATCCCATGGTGTAAACACCCCCACGGGTCATCTGGGACTTCAATATTAGTTATTTCTCTTATCTGCCTAATCTCCCTCCAGTATTTTTAGATTTTGGGGCATGTCCACCATATATGCGCCATGGTCCCAATTTCATTGCACCCCCGCCAGCATAATTGTGATGTTTCCTTTTGGCATTTATGTGCCTTGTCGGGTGTTATGTACTAACGAGCCAGACACTTATAGTTTAGCTCTGTTACATTACTGTTTACTGATGTGGAATGCACCCTCTTCATTAATTGCCTTATCTCTAAATCATTCAGCTGTGTTCCCAGTTCCTCCTCCCATTTCCTGATGTATGGCGGTATCTCTAGCTTTTTCGTTTCGTTCAATATTTTATAAATCCTAGAGGTTACACCCTTCCCTCCCTTTTCTCCACAGGCCGTAAATTCTCTGCCGATCTACTAGGCTGGGGTAGCGCCTCGAAGAAGTGTTTTAGCTGCGTATACTGCCATTCATCTATCACCAATAATTATTTTTAATTTTTTCATTTGTGATATGTGCTCAATTTGTCCTGCGTCATTACATCTTTCAGTTGTGCTTTCTCTTGTATAATCCATTTTCCAAATATTTTATCTATCCCCCGGTTGACACAGGGGCAGCGCGACTTTGCGAGGCAACTTGGACACGACTTGAGCGTGAAGCACGCGCTCAAGTCGTGTCCTGGAGGCGACTTGAAGTCGCCTCCAGGACAGGCTTCTTTGCCAGTACCTGCCCGAGAATGTTTCCAGTGCGATCCCATCGCGCTGGTTCTCGGCGACAGGGTACTGCAAGCCTCGCGCTCGCTGTCCCCTGTGTTTGGTATGAATCATGAAGGGGAACTCCACGGCAAATAAAAAAAAAAAACGGCATGGTTTCCCCTCCAAGTGCATACCAGGCCCTTAGGTCTGGTATGGATTTCAAGGGGAACCCCTATCCCGAAAAAACGGCGTGGGGGTCCCCCCAAAATCCATACCAGACCCTTATCCGAGCACTCAGCCTGGCAGGTCAGGAAAGGGGGGCGAGCGAGCGCCCCCCTACTAGACCATACCAAGCCAAATGCCCTCAACATGGGGGGTGGGTGCTTTGGGGCAGGGGGGGCGCCCTACGCCGCCCCACCCCAAAGCATCCTGCCCCCATGTTGTTAGGGACAAGGGCCTCTTCCCGACAACCCTGGCTGTTGGTTGTCGGGTCTGCGGGTGGGGGGCTTATCGGAATCCGGGAGCCCCCTTTAATAAGGGGCCCCCCAGATCCTGGCCCCCCCACCCTATGTGAATGAGTATGGGGTACGTCGTACCCCTACCCATTCACCTGGTGGAAAAAAAATGTCAATAAAAAAACACTACACGGGTTTTTAAAGTAATTTATTAGGCAGGCCCGGGGGTCTTCTTCCGACTTCGGGGGTCTCTTCTTCTGCTCTCCGGTGTTGTCTCCGCGCTCTCTGGTTTTCCGACTTCGGGGGTCTTCTTCCAACTTCGGAGGTCTTCTTCCGACTTTGGGGGTCTCTTCTTCTGCTCTCCGGTGTCGTTTCTGCACTCTCTGGTTCTTCTCCCGCTCTCCGGTTCTTTCTGCCTTCTGCCAGGCGCCCTGCTACGGTCTTCATCGTTTGCAACATCGGGCAGAGGGAAGAAGACGATAATGAAGACCGAGCCCCCGCTAGCAAATGAGCTGGAAGAAGATAGCGGGACACACGGCAGAAGGCAGAAAGAAGCGGAGAGCGGGAGAAGAACCAGAGAGCGCGGAGAAGACCCCCGAAGTCTGAAGAAGACCCCCGAAGTCGGAAGAAGACCCTCAAAGTCGGAAGAAGACCCTCAAAGTCGGAAGAAGACCCTCGGAGCTGCCTAATAAATTACTTTAAAAACCTGTGTAGTGTTTTTTTATTGACATTTTTTTTCCACCAGGTGAATGGGAAGGGGTACGATGTACCCCATACTCATTCACATAGGGTGGGGGGCCGAGATCTGGGGCCCCCTTATTAAAGGGGGCTCCCGGATTCCGATAAGCGCCCTGCCCGCAGACCCCAACAACCAACGGCCGGGGTTGTCGGGAAGAGGCCCTTGTCCCCATCAACATGGGGGCAGGGTGCTTTGGGGTGGGGGGGCGCAGGGCCCCAAAGCACCCACCCCCCCATGTTGAGGGCATGTGGCTTGGTATGGTCTAGGAGGGGGGCGCTCGTCCGCCCCCCTTTCCTGACCTGCCGAACTGCATGCTCGGATAAGGGTCTGGTATGGATCCTGGGGGAACCCTCACAACGTTTTTTTTGGTGTGGGGGCTTCCCCTCAAGATCCATACCAGACCGAAGGGTCTGGTATCATCCTGGGGGGAACCTCACGCAAATTTTTTATTTTTTATTTTCGCAGGGTTCCCCTTAAAGTTTCTCCGCACACGAGTCGCGCCGTAAGTCGGATCATCTCGATCTGACTTCTGGTGCAACCTCTATTCAAATCAATGGGCTCCCATAGGGAACCATTCATTTTGAATAGAGAAAAAAAAACGTGGCTGAAAGCTAGCGCGGGGAAACGTGCATTGAATTCAATGCAAAACGCAGAAAAAATCGCGTTAAAAGTGCCGCTTTTTTCCTGGCGTCTGTATTAGCTTGAGGCTCGATTCACACTAATGTGTTTTTTGGTGCATTTTACAGAAATGCAGGGAAATTTTTTAACATGGGTTCCTATGGAACGTGTTCACATCAATGCATTTTTGGAAAGGGTCAGTGACTTTTTTTTCCCCGCAAAAAACAGCGTCTTGCATGTAATAGAATTCAATGGACCCGCATCCAAAACGCAAGTACTGCGATTTTGCCACGATTTGCGTTTTTTTTTTTTATAGCTGGTTGTTAAAGGAAATGTAAAAAAATAAAACATTGCCGGCTATAAAAAAAAAAAATCGAGAAAAGAACAGCGTGGGGTCCCCCCCCCCCCCCAGGTCCATACCAGGCCCTTGGGTCTAGTATGGATTCAGAGGGGACCCCCCACACCAAAATGTAAAAAAAATGGCGTGGGGGTCCCCCCAAAATCCATACCAGACCCTTATCCGAGCATGCAGCCCGGCAGGTCAGGAAAGGGAGTGAGCAAGCACCCCCCCTCCTGAACCATACCAGGCCGCATGCCCTCAACATGGGGGGATGGGTGCTTTGGGGCAGGGGGGCTCTGCGCCCCCCACCCCAAAGCACCCTGTCCCCATGTTGATGGGGACAAGGGCCTCGTCCCGACAACCCGTGCCCGGTAGTTGTCGGGGTCTGCAGGCAGGGGGCTTATCGGAATCTGGAAGCCCCCTTTAACAAGGGGGCCCCCAGATCCCGGCCCCCCTATGTGAGTATGGGGTACATTGTACCCCTACCCATTCACTTAAAAAAAAGTAGTGTTGTGTTAAAAATGACAGTAGTCAAAAACTTGTTCTTCTTGTTCCGACCCTCCTCCGATGCTGTGTCCCGCTGATCTGTCGGCGTCGATGTCCTGCATTACTTAAATAACGGTGGGGGTGTGGCAACCAGATTACGTCATCTGGAGGCCATGCCCCCTTGTGACGTCACAGCCCGAGGCATGACGAAAAAAAAATAATTGCTTGCATTGTGGACAATCCACAACTTGTGGCAAGTGGAAAATCCACAACTTGTGCCAGGTGACGTGGCAAGTGGACAATCCACAACTTGTGGCAAGTGACACGCTAAATACAAGTGCACTGCTGCTCTCTCAGCTGCTGCTACTCACTCTGGTCTCACAAAAAAGCTGAAATGGTTAGTAATACTGTTTTTTGAGCTTAGGGTGGGTCCTTATGATGTTTCCTAACGAAACGCTTATAGACGCAAATGCGGTAAAACGCGGCATGCAAACGCGACAAAACGCAAGTTTCTAAACGCCAATTTCAACCTTATTTCTGAAGACATTGCACCAGCGTCCCGTGTACATGGGGCCTAAAAACGGCTATGCCATTTACAGCTCAAAAACGCCATGGTGGGCAGGATGCCATAGGCTAACATGGAGAGGCGTTTTTAAGCTGCAAAAAACACTCAAACAAGCGGCTGTAAAAACGTCCGTGTGCATGTAGCCTTATATTAACCACTTGCTTACTGGGCACTTAAACCCCCTTCCTGCCCAGACCAATTTTCAAATTTCAGCGCTGATGCACTTTGAATGACAATTGCGCGGTCATACAACACTGTAACCCAATGAAAATGTAATAATTTTTTGCACACAGTTTTCTTTTGGTGCTATTTGATCACCTCTGCCTTTTTTTTTTTAAATGGATATTTTAACCACTTCAGCACCGGGCCTATTCTGGCACTTCTCTCCATGTAAAAATCCTAATTTTTTTTGCTATAAAACTACTTAGAACACACAAACATTATATATGTTTTTTAGCAGACATCCTTGGGAATAAAATGGTGGTCATTGCAAATTTTTATCTTACACGGTATTTGCGCAATAAATTTTCAAACGCCTTTTTTTTGGAAAATAGATACCTAACATGTCACGCTTTAAAATTGCGCATACTCATGGAATGACAAACTTCAGTACTTAATAATCTCCATAGGCGATGTTTTAAATTTTTTTACACGTTACCATTTTCGCAATACAGAGGAGGTCTAGTGCTAGAATTGTTGCACTCGTTCTAACGCACACAGCAATACCTCACATGTGTGGTTTGAACGGCGTTTACATATGTGGGCGGGACTTGCGTATGTGTTCACTTCTGAGCGCGAGCTACCGGGGACAGGGAAGTTTTCATTTTTTTTTTTTTTCTCTCTTTACACTTTTTTTTATTTTTTTATTACATTCCTTGTAATAGGAATAAAAGTGAACATCCCTTGTAAAAGGAATCTATTGTGACAGGTCCTCTTTATGGAGAGATGTGGGGTCAATAAGACCCTACATCTCTCCTCCAGGCTGGAAAGCATGAGATTGGTAAAAAAAAAATCACGAGTTCATGCTGACAGCCGAGATCACAGCTCACATACGGTCACCAGTCATCTCTATGCTTCCCATCCGGCGCCTTCCAATTCATTCTCCGGGCCCCCGATGGCATTGGAGAGCCCGGAGAAGCACCAGATGGCGGCGGGAGGGGGGGGACGTCCCCTCCCACCGCCTATAAGAACGATCAAGCGGCGGAACTGCCGATATGATCGTTTTTATCATGCACAGAATCGCCGGCTGAAAAGAATGATATCTGAATGATGACTGCAGCTGCAGGCATCATTCAGATGTCACTGCACAAAGTCAAGGACATCATTTGCGGGTGGGCGGTAGGGAAGTGGTTCATATTTAGTTAGAAAATTTAGAAAAAAGGTAATTTTTCTCCTTCATTGATGTGCACTGATGGGCTGTACGGATGGGCACCGATAAGGTGGCAAGGGTGGGCACTGAGAGGTGTCATTGCTAGTTGACACTGGTGGGCATTGAGAAATGGCACTGCTAGGTGGCAATGATAGTTGGCAGTGATGGGCACTGATAGGCAGCACTGCTAGGTGGCACTGATTGGCACCAGTGGTGGGCATTGATAGGTGGCACTGGCAGGAGCTACTGCTTGTCACAGATGACACAGAATTGCCTCTTCCTCTTCGGGCCCGATGTCCCTTGCACATAAGCCGGTGATTGCCTTTTTTTTATGCTCACGCTGTCAGCACAAGGAGAAAACAACAACCATTACCAAGCTTTTGTTTACATCACGTGATCAGCTGTCATTGGCTGACAGCTGATCACGTGGTAAGGGGCTGGGATCGGCCCCTTACTCGGATCTGTCATCACCCGAGTCTCAGTGACTCAATGACCACAGCGTGCGTGCTAAGGGGAGGACGTCTATTGACCTGTCCAAAATTAAGCACATTATCCAGCATGCTACAAAATTAGAGATGGGACAAACACCCCCCCCCCCCCTAACATGGGCAAAAGTTATACAAACAAATGCCATTGCAGTCTATGGGAACTGACTTGTTAATTTTGCTAGTCCTCACTTGGCTGACTTATCTTCTAGTTATTGGCCTTAAAATGGGGGCCCAGGTCCCACCCTAAGGGACATATATCAATGTCACCAATTTGGACAACACCAAAAACAAAACAAGGAGAAGTGCCTTTAAATATGCCAAATTGCTTAAGGGCCATTTCACACCACATGCAGTCCATTGCTTTTTTTTATGCATCAAAAATGCATGGAAAGTTGGTTATATGGTTCTAAATGGCAGTGTTTGTTCCAGTGCCACAAAAAAAAAGTACAACATGCTGCATTTTACCTGCACTGGACTGTACTGGAATGCTGCAAAACGCATCAAAAACGCACCAGAACACACCTAAATGCACCAAAAACGCACTTGTCCTTATCTATGGTTAATAAAAAAGGAGTGGAAAAAAGCACTGGACTGCATCAAAAACGTACCAAAAATGCACTGGAACGCATCAAAAACGCGCATTGCAAAAAAGCACCTGTAACGCATCCGGATTGCGTTTCTATGGTGTGAACCTGTTCACACCATAGAAACGCAGTCTGGATGCATTCCAGGTGCTTTTCTGCATGCACATTTTTGACGCGTTCCAGTGCATTTTTGATGCGTTTTTGGTGCATTTTTGATGCAGTCCAGTGCCTTTTCCCCCCTATTTTCACTTAACCTTAAGGGCCAGTTCACACCAGACGCCGTTCTGCTCAGTTTCGTGCGCACATTTTCTGCACTAAAAATGCATGCACAGTGTTTTCCATGTATTCCAATGGCTCTTGTTGGCTCTAGTTCACATCATACAGCCAGTTTTCGGTCAGTTTCCGGTGCATAAACTGACCGGAAACTGACTGCATGGTGTAAACTAGAGCCAACTAGAGCCATTGGAATACATGGAAAATACTGTGCATGCATTTTGTGCAGAAAAAAAAGCACACAGAACTGAACGGAACTGCGTCTGGTGTGAACTGGCCCTAATAAGGACAAGTGTGTTGCAGTGCGTCTTTGGTGCATTTAGGTGTGTTCCGGTGCGTTCCAGTGCGTTTTTGGTACAGTCCGGTGTGTTTTTGATGCGTTTTACTGCGGTCCAGTGCAGTTCTGTACATAAAAAATGCAGCATGACCAATTTTTTTTTTCCTGAAACGCACTGGAACGGACTGCAGTGGTGTGAGCTATGCCATTGGCATTAATGTGATCAACTTTCTTTGCGTTTTTCATGCATCAAAAAAACGCGCTGCACTGCATCCGGTGTGAACTGGCCCTAAATATCATACCTGGGGGGTGTCTATAGTATGCCTGTAAAGTAGCGCATGTTTTCTATGTTTATAACAGTCCGAGAGCAAAATGACATTTCTAAAGTAAAATAATAGTCATTTAAAAGTACTCGCGGCTGTAATGAATTGCTGGTTCCCGTCAATACATAGAAAAGTTATTGAAAGTCTTTGAAAAAAAAATGCATGGGGGTCCCCCCCAAATTCCATTACCTGGCCCTTCAGGTCTGGTATGGATATTAAGGGGAACTCCACGCCAAATTTAAAAAAAAAGGCGTGGGGGTTCCCCTCAAAATCCGTACCTGGCCCTTCAGGTCTGGTATGGATTTTTAAGGGGACCCCCGCGCCAAACGTAAAAAAATGGCATGGGGGTCCCCCTAAAAATCCACACCAGACCCTTATCCGAGCACGCAACCTGGCAGGCCGCAGGAAAAGAGGGGGGGGACGAAAGAGCGCCCCCCCCTCCTGAACCGTACCAGGCCACATGCCCTCAACATGGGGAGGATGATTTGGGGGTCTGTGATCCCTCAAAGCACCATGTCCCCATGTTGATTGGGACAAGGGCCTCATCCCCACAACCCTTGCCGGTGGTTGTGGGGGTCTGCGGGCGGGGGGGCTTATCGGAATCTGGAAGCCCCCTTTAAAAAAGGGGACCCCCCCAGATCCCGCCCCCCCCGTGTGAAATGGTAATGGGGTACAAATGTACCCCTACCATTTCACAAAAAAAGTGTAAAAAATTGTAAAAATTACAATAGCCGGTTTTTGACAATTCCTTTATTAATGTCTTCTCCTTTCTTCCATCTTCTTCTTCCATCTTCTTCTTTTCTCCATTCGGGTTTCTTCCTCCATCTTGTTCTTCATCTTTCTTCTTCCTTCTTCCATCGGTGTTCTCGTCCGCATCTTGCTCCGGCCTCTTGTTCCCCTCTTCTTTCTCCGGACGATCCGCTTGCATTCGAGGTTCCCGCTGTGTGACGCTTCAGTTCTTCTGACAGTTCTCCTCTGAGTCCGCAGCCACCCGGTGGCCCCGCCCCCCTCTGACACCACGGGGAATGTCCCCGTAAAGTCCATGTGCGTCAGAGGGGGGCGGGGTCACGGGGTGGCCGCGGACTCAGAGGAGAACTGTCAGAAGAACTGAAGCGTCACACAGCGGGAACCTCGAATGCAAGCGGATTGTCTGGAAGAAAGAAGCGGAGAACAAGAAGCCGGAGCAAGATGCGGATGAGAACACCGAAGGAAGAAGGAAGATGAAGAAGATGGAGGAAGAAACCCGAATGGAGGGAAGATGGAAGAAAGGAGAAGAAGACTTTAATAAATGAATTGTCGACAACCGGCTATTGTCATTTTTAACACTTGACACTTTTTTTGTGAAATGGTAGGGGTACATTTGTACCCCATTACCATTTCACATAGGGGGGGCCAGGATCTGGGGGTCCCCTTTGTTAAAGGGTGCTTCCAGATTCCGATAAGCCCCCCGCCCGCAGACCCCCACAACCACCGGCAAGGGTTGTGGGGATGAGGCCCTTTTCCCCATCAACATGGGGATATGGTGCTTTGAGGGGTCACAGACCCCCAAAGCATCCTCCCCATGTTGAGGGCATGTGGCCTGGTACGGTTCGGGAGGGGGGGTGCTCTCTCGTCCCCCCTCTTTTCCTGCAACCTGCCAGGTTGCGTGCTCGGATAAAGGGTCTGGTGTGGATTTTTAGGGGGACCCCACGGCATTTTTGTTTTTAAGTTTGCCAAGGGGGTCCCCTTAAAATCCATACCAGACCTTTAGGGCCTGGTACGGATTTTGAGGGGAACCCCCAAGCCATTTTTTTTTAATTGGCGCGGAGTTCCTCTTAATATATATACCAGACCTAAAGGGCCTGCTATATATTTCCAAAGACTTTCAATGACTTTTCTCTGTATTGACGGGAGCCGACAATTCATTATAGCCGCGAGTGCTTTTAAATGACTTTTTTTCCTTTTAGAAATGTAATTTTGTGCAGGGAATGTTATATAATTGTAATGTGGAAAATCCGCGCTATCTCCCAAGGCTGTAATGATACCCAAGTGCTAAAACACTAAGCCAAAAAAATTGGGTGAATGTATGTATATACTAATCATGCAATGAAGTAATGTATAAATGAAAAAAGATGATGGTGCTGCAAATAAAAACAATAGCTGGAATATACAGCTAGAAACCTATGCAAATAAAAAAATAATAAATGCGCAACCGTGTAAGTGGCAACGAACGTGCCAAAGGTGATATATATGAGCAAACACAAAAAAAATTAGATTATTATATAATGAATTAACTACTAAGTGAATGTGTAAAAACACACTAAGGAAGTCCATATACTTCAACTGCCTAACTCTCACGGCAGCAGAAGAAGCAGTAACCTCATAAACAAAAAGAAATGTCCATTGGTGATGCAAAACCAGCCAGCATATATCAAGGGATGGCAGCTCTTCAAAGGTCAAACTTTACTTCAATCAAAATGTATAGACAGGAGGCTTACCAGAACAGGTGGGTCCCTATTACGGGGACCAAAAGGGCTCAGCAAATACACCGGATAAGATGTCAGCGATGCGGTCCTCTGAGTCCTCACTCAGCTCACCAAAACTCCGACTCCTGGTACACCTTGAGGCCGCAGGAATGCTCGTACGGCGCAATGGATACCAATTAAAAGAAGAAATAAAAAGGCTTCATGGTGCAGTAGATTCGTAAAAAAACGGGATACCCTTTATTCACAAAACGGGTAGACTGACATCCATGTAGGAAAAAACAACACTTTTCAAAATCGCACTGAAACCCCGCTGTGGCGGCAGCCAGTCAGCTGGGGGCGTGATGACGTCAGGGTCCTGAGCTCTACCCTACGCGGCGTTTCCCCGTAAGAGGCGTCGTCTGGGAAAGGAGGCTTGGACCAAGACGTCACTCACCACACTTTTTATACGAAGGGCAGGAGAGTGACACCGGAAGTCCCGATGAGATTATTAGTTCATCGGTTCCACGGCGCACAAGATTTGCTACATGGTAGGCACACAGGGAACATCAAACACATACTGTGTCCCAACCATGTGAATCTTATCTACCATACATACACGCATGTGCAGAAATCATTTTATGTTCTCCTAAAAAATGTATAAACATAAAAAATATATATATAATAAAAAACACACATGCTAATGGGGCAACGGTTGCAGCTGAGCACCTCTTTGCAAATGTGCCACTTAACATTACTTGCAACCCTGCTCAAAATGTCTATAAACATATCATTAGTTGATGCACTGGAAAGAAATATTAGTATCTGAGATAAACTTTCCCGCTCACCCACAAAGTGTCCGTAATACAAAACGGGCACTGGGAGGGTTAAACAAAAACATATACATATAAACCAGAAAAATACTTGACATATAAATCAATATCACAGATAAAAATTAATATATATATATATATATATATATATATATCAATGATACCTAACTTTTACCTCAATAAAAATTAAAATTTGTAATTAAAAAGAAAAATGAATATTGTAATATATATATTGAGAAAGACCCCCAACCAAATGTGTCCCCTGTCTCCTATGCATCTCCCTGTTAATGAAAAAACACCCCTGTCAAAAGCCAAGTGCATATCTGAGTGCACCAGAACACCAAGAAGGGGCAAAGGGAGGAAAAAAGGAAGGAAATAAAGGGGTGACAACATAGGAAGGGACTACAGGGAATTGATATAGGGAGGGAGGAACACATATATATATATATATATATATTTTGTGACAGCAGGAAGGTAAAGTCACCTGGTTGCATCCAGGGGGGTAGGTATATTTCTCCCAGATTCAGGCTTTATGCCGACTTATACAACTAGGGAGAGAGTTGATGAAGCCCAGCTGAGGCTAGTGGGCTCATTGATGACTCATACCTCTAGGGAGAGGGCTGGGCGTCGTGCAGGCAGGGAGTTGATGAGACCAGCTGAAGCTTGTCAGCTGGTTTAAGGCCTATATAAAAACTCCCAGATTCATTAGGTGTTGGCTCATGCCTGGAACCAGACCTGTGTGGACTGTCTAGGGAGAGTGAACCCCTGTGCGGTGAGACAAAGCCTGTGTGGCTATTTGTTTGGACATTGACTAAACCAGGGACTTAGGGACTAGGACAGCACTAGGCTGATCCCAGTTGTTAGTTAGGAAACCTGCATGTTTAGTCAGAGGTCAAGCTGACCAGGGTTTATTTTGTTTATGTTTCTTTTTGCTTTGCTGTGTTTTTTTTTTGTCACTGTAAATAGAGAAATAAACCGCACCTTTTTGATCTTGAAAACCACAACCTCCGTCTGCTGGGCCTGTTTTTGTGTGGGGAGCCCACCCAGGGGATCACACACACCCGCTGCCGAGCGAACCCCCTCACAATATATATATATATATGCACACAGATGTGTGTGTGGGCACATATATACACAGATAAGTGCACATAGAGAGTCACTAAAATGTAATGGTGAATGGGACACTATAAGTGGGACGGGTAATTATAATGAGACCCGTCAACTATTATTGATGTAACAATTGATGTCCCATTCAATGTTGAGGCCCCAGGGGCTATAGCACCGCATGTCAAAAATCCACCTGGTCTCTCTACGTGAGATTTGACGTTTCAGGTTGTCACCTCTCCAGTGTGGCACATACTTCTCTATGCCCACTACTTCCAATACTGAGGGATCTCTGTTATGGCACTGACGAAAGTGCCATGACACACTATGTTTTCTGAAACCCCTGCGTATGTTGGACAGGTGTTCCCCTATTCTCACTTTCAGGGCACGGGTGGTCCTTCCAATATATTGGAAACCACACGGACAACGTAAGAGGTAAATAACCCCTGTGGTGCCGCAGGTTATGAAATCAGATATGTTATATTCTTGGGAGGTAGTATGCGAGGTGAAGGTAGAAGTTTTCAGGGTTCTGGATGTTCTGCAAACCTTGCATCTCTTACACGGAAAAAAACCCTTAAGATGACCAAACATAAGAACTCTGGGTGGAGGATCAACCACACTCGGTGCCACAAGGTCTTTTAAGTTTTGGTTTCTTCTGTACAAAATCTTTGGACAATCGGGGAGCGTAGGTCCCAAAATCCTGTCACTTTTCAAAACTGGCCAGTGCTTCTTAATTATTTTGTTAACCCACCAAAAATGGGAAGAGAAGGTGGTCAAAAGGACCATTGCAGATCATTGGATATGGTATTTTTTTCCTTCGTTTTTGGAATCAAAAGAGCTTGTCTATCCATAGACGTAACCTCTTGGAGATCTTTATCCAATACAGTCGGTTGGTACCCTTTTCCAAAAAACGATCCTTGAGTATTGTAGCCTGCAATTCAAAGTCCTCTAGGCGTGAATAGTTTTGCCAATTCGTTGAAACTGTCCCCTTGGTATGGCCTTGAGCCAGTTAGGGTGATGTCCACTATCTGTTGGAATACAGCCATTGCAGTCTGTACCCTTAAAGAAAGTTTTGGTCAACAGCGCACCATTTTCTTTAAATATCACCAAGTCCAAAAAATTAACAGAAGTAAAACTATATTCATATGTAAATTTAATCCCCCAATTATTCAAATTTAGAGTGGTCATGAATTCACTCAGTGATCCTACATCTCCTTTCCACAGAAAGAAGGCGTCGTCAATGTAACGATGCCAAAAAAGGAGGCGGGGCTCCTCTAGTGAAAAAAGTTGGTCATTTTCCCACAAGGCCATAAATAGGCCAGCAAGACTGGGGGCAAATTTGGCCCCCATAGCAACTCCCGTACTCTGTAGGAAAAACTGACCACTATAATAGAAATAATTGGGTTCCATTGCGAAGCGCAACAGTTTCATAACAAATTCCAAAGTAGATGTTTTCACTGAAAGTTCCTTTCTAAGAAAAAATTCCGCTGCCTTATACCCCAATTCGTGAGGTATTATCGTGTAAAGGGAGGCTACGTCTGCTGTGACCAGCAAGACGTCCTCATCCACTACACACTCGGATAGCTCTCTAATAACTTGCATAGAGTCCTTCAGAAAGGCCGGTGTTTTAGTTACCACAGGTTGTAAGAAAACATCCACAAATTTTCCCACTCTCGATGTAAGGGAATCAATTCCGCTTACTATGGGGCGGCCAGGGGGTTGTACTGGGTTTTTGTGGACTTTGGGGATATAATATATAATAGGGGTACGGGGGGCCAGGGGGACAAGAAATTCGAGTTCTTTCTCATTAATCACTCTCTTTCGATGGCCTGCCTGTACAATAGTATTGAGAGATTTTTTATATTTTTTAGTAGGATCTTTATCTAGGACTTTATAGGTATCTCGATCTGATAATAGAACCTCCATTTCTTTTATGTAGTCCTCTTTCTTCAGTACTACAATCCCCCCCCCCCTTGTCCGCCGGTCTTATTACCAGACGCAATTCCTTCTTCTGAGCTTTTTTTGTTCTCCTTTTTGAATTTAACTTGGGACAGGTCCTGTAACACCAGGTCTTTAAATACTGTGATGCTGGGAGCTGGTTTCCCTGGGGGATTAAACAAGGATGCATTCCTTAATCCTGTTCCTTCTCTGTTTTGCCCTTCCCCAGAAATATAATTTCTGACAATGGGGTTAGACAGAAAATGACGTTTTATACTCCAGTTTCCTAGCGTATTTTTGTACGTCTAGGAACATTTGAAATTTGTTTTTAAAGGCTTCCTTGGTGCATATTTTAGTCCTTGGTTAAGAGTTATTTTTTCTTCCCTGGTGATTTCTTCTCCACTTAGATTGAACACCCCCTGACATACTACCTCCTCCTTGATTTTTTGGGAGTGGCACCGCTGTTCTCCTCTGCATCCTCTCTTAGTCTTCCTTTCTTTCCTCGGCCTCTTCCTAAAAAATTATCTGTTTTGTTTCTCAGGGGAGCTGCCACAGGGGGACCATCATATGCATGGATTTGTGAATTTCCTGCGTTCCGTGATCCCATGTTGGCAGAATCCTCTATCTCCTTCTGGTCTTCATATCCCTAGAGGGGTCCATATTGATTCCTTAAGGGGACATCCTGTCTCCAGGGTACCTGTGGAGAAGGGGGACCTCCCTCCCTGTAACCATCATTAGGATGAGTCCTATATGAGGGATCATCATAATGGTTGTATTGACACCCATAATTAGGTCTATTTTGGGAATATATCAAAAATAGATAAAAAACCAATTCAAGTCCCTGGGTTGGGTGATGAAGGTTTTCTACAGCAGCGCACAAATGGTCAGCACATATCCCTGACCACTCTTTCTTAATCTCAGTTCATAAGAGTACACAAAGAAATAGTAATGTGACTGATATCAATGGCTCAGATCTTCCGGTATCTTCCAGAGTAAATGAACAATCCACCTCTAATCATTAGTTGTTTCCCCTTTCGGGTGGGTACTCACCACAACAATGGATTTCAAAGGCACCTCACAGATCCCATACACTGATCATTCGATCGTCCTGATCCTGGTCCTGCTGTCTCACTCAGATATCTCCGGAGATCATCCGATATCCACCACCAGATAGTATGGGTGAAAACCAAAAAGCCACCAATAGTGTAATTCCGTAGAAGATTCTTTTAATCAGTCAATCATAAAAAGGTTTCCAAAACAAACACATTTCTTCCATCAAGTGAAAGACTAGCGGTGAAGTAGCAGCATAAAAGTTCTAAAAAAACGTGCTGTTCCACAAGCTCCCACTCAGCGCAGCAAGTCAGCTGGCACCAATCGTATTTACCAGACTCACTCCTGCTTCCTGTATCCGGAGCTACCTTGGAACGCACAGACGTCACTTCCTGTTTAGCCGCAGAGTCACGCCCTGACGTTTCGTCTTACCGACTTCCTCTGAGGGCGTGACTCTGCAGTGCGGCTCACAGGAATATATACACATCCCCGTGATTGGAAGACGGGTTAACCCCTCCTGTCTGCTGTTCAATGCCTCCAGACAAAGCCGATAGGCAGAAAGCACTATAATCACAGGGGCACCCTTATTTATAACCATTTAACATAGTAGATCAAAACATAACTTCTCATGTAATAACCTCAATAAGCATTATACAGTCATAGAATAGTCCAAACTTTAAAATGAAAAATTAGGTACGGACATTAATGTAATTCATTATAGCAGATAAGCACTCAGCACTAGCGCCATCTACAGCATGATTACTAAACAGCAGTTTAAACTAGATAATAATAGGAAAAATATCTAAACACTTATTCAGCGTTATAATACCAAATTTAAAATAATAAATATATAAAATCACTAAAAAAAAGTTTCATAAAATTACTCATCGTCATTATTGATTCATAATTGTATTCTTAATACTATGGGGGTCTATTCCTTAGATACCCTCACCCCCAAAGGGTTAAACGTCGAGTTGGATATTAATTGTTTCATTAGTGACCTTTAATTTTGTTTTGACTATTAAGGAGGTGTAAGCTATTTATGTATGTAGTTTTAATATGTTCATAAACCCCCTAGTATTAAGAATACAATTATGAAACAATAATGACGATGAGTAATTTTATGAAACTTTTTTTAGTGATTTTATATATTTATTATTTTTAATTTGGTATTATAACGCTGAATAAGTGTTTAGATATTTTTCCTATTATTATCTAGTTTAAACTGCTGTTTAGTAATCATGCTGTAGATGGTGCTAGTGCTGAGTGCTTATCTGCTATAATGAATTACATTAATGTCTGTACCTAATTTTTCATTTTAAAGTTTGGACTATTCTATGACTGTATAATGCTTATTGAGGTTATTACATGAGAAGTTATGTTTTGATCTACTATGTTAAATGGTTATAAATAAGGGTGCCCCTGTGATTATAGTGCTTTCTGCCTATCGACTTTATCTGGAGGCATTGAACAGCAGACAGGAGGGGTTAACCCGTCTTCCAATCACGGGGATGTGTATATATTCCTGTGAGCCGCACTGCAGAGTCACGCCCTCAGAGGAAGTCGGTAAGACGAAACGTCAGGGCGTGACTCTGCGGCTAAACAGGAAGTGACGTCTGTGCGTTCCAAGGTAGCTCCGGATACAGGAAGCAGGAGCGAGTCTGGTAAATACGATTGGTGCCAGCTGACTTGCTGCGCTGAGTGGGAGCTTGTGGAACAGCGCGTTTTTTTAGAACTTTTATGCTGCTACTTCACCGCTAGTCTTTCACTTGATGGAAGAAATGTGTTTGTTTTGGAAACCTTTTTATGATTGACTGATTAAAAGAATCTTCTACGGAATTACACTATTGGTAGCTTTTTTGTTTTCACCCATACTATCTGGTGGTGGATATCGGATGATCTCCGGAGATATCTGAGTGAGACAGCAGGACCAGGATCAGGACGATCGAATGATCAGTGTATGGGATCTGTGAGGCGCCTTTGAAATCCATTGTTGTGGTGAGTACCCACCCGAAAGGGGAAACAACTAATGATTAGAGGTGGATTGTTCATTTACTCTGGAAGATACCGGAAGATCTGAGCCATTGATATCAGTCACATTACTATTTCTTTGTGTACTCTTATGAACTGAGATTAAGAAAGAGTGGTCAGGGATATGTGCTGACCATTTGTGCGCTGCTGTAGAAAACCTTCATCACCCAACCCAGGGACTTGAATTGGTTTTTCTATATATTTTTGATATATGTACTGCAAATTTTTGTTTTGTTTTAAGCGGCTGCCGATTTGTATACTAATATTGGGTTAATGTTTATGGCAACATACTCATTGTGGTGTGTTATCAGTCACCTGTGAGCATCTTTAGCGCCGGGATAGTGAAAGAAGGCCAGGGGAACTTCACTAGTATATTTTGGGAATATGTATATGAATTCGATGGATGTTGGTTATATCCTTGGGGGTGTCTATTTCCCCTGTTACCTCCGGGGTTAGGGAACCTACCCTGATTCCTAGGGTGTTGGTAAGGAGGTGGATAATAATTATTGGCTCCACTCAGTGGAGGTCTTCCAGGGTTCTGGTTACCCTTTTTTCCATTTTGTTGGGGGGTCCGGTTCCCCCCTGTGGTCATCGTTCAATATCCGCGATGTCCTGGGTTTGGAGGAGGAGGACCTAGTGAGGGTCTCGAATACTCTACACTAGGGAGTAGAGACGTAGATGCATCTGCTTCTCCCTCCTCCATATTGACACTTTCACCCGGTTTTTCAAACATATCGCGATAGTTCTCCTGCCACTTAAAAACGTTGTGAGATTTATAATCTTCAACGTCTCTAAGATATTTTTTGCGAATTTTTGATCCGTTGTTCTTCCTCTTCTTCTATTTAAGATCTCCCTTAGTTCCTTGGTATATACTTGGTATAAACCCTCCTTACTCATAGGGATACATTTCTCTTTAATGTCTTTGATCTCCTGTTGTAACTTAGCTACTTTGGTTTTCTTCCTAGAAACGAGGAATTCAAGGAAGGCTAAGCCCACACCGTTGAAATATAGGAACCATTCCTGCATCTCCGCGTCTCCTTTGTCTGGGTACACATGCCATCTTAGGCTTCTAGGGATCATCTTCTCCTTTAGATATCGTTCCAGAAAAACTATGTCCCAGGTGGCGTGTAATTCAGCTATGAGCACATATTTTAGTCTCATAAAGATTCCACGAATCCCATCTACTTCGGTACTAGTCTGATCAAATACCTCATCAGGATTGATTTTCCTATTTTTGTGAAAATCAAAAATATCCATTCTGGACAAATATAAAAATAATTGCTAGAAAAAATTAAATAGATTGGGGAGAAGCTGCGAGAAAAGATATATTCTAAAGGTGATAATTGTAATGTGGAAAATATGCGCTATCTCCCAAGGCTGTAATGATACCCAAGTGCTAACACACTAAGCCAAAAAAATTGGGTGAATGTATGTATATACTAATCATGCAATGAAGTAATGTATAAATGAAAAAAGATGATGGTGCTGCAAATAAAAACAATAGCTGGAATATACAGCTAGAAACCTATGCAAATAAAAAATAATAAATGCGCAACCGTGTAAGTGGCAACCAACGTGCCAAAGGTGATATATATGAGCAAACACACAAAAAAAATTAGATTATTATATAATGAATTAACTACTAAGTGAATGTGTAAAAACACACTAAGGAAGTCCATATACTTCAACTGCCTAACTCTCACGGCAGCAGAAGAAGCAGTGACCTCATAAACAAAAAGAAATGTCCATTGGTGATGCAAAACCAGCCAGCATATATCAAGGGATGGCAGATCTTCAAAGGTCAAACTTTACTTCAATCAAAATGTATAGACAGGAGGCTTACCAGAACAGGTGGGTCCCTATTACGGGGACCAAAAGGGCTCAGCAAATACACCGGATAAGATGTCAGCGATGCGGTACTCTGAGTCCTCACTCCGCTCACCAAAACTCTGTCTCCTGGTACACCTTGAGGCCGCAGGAACGCTCGTACGGCGCAATGGATACCAATTAAAAGAAGAAATAAAATAATGTTATATAATGGCAAGTTTAGGAGGTGCGGCTCTTCAACTTATGCAAATGCTTTTACGTGACTTGACATTTACTAAGATTTTGCCGGCACGGTGAACCGGCGCATTTGAACGAGCGCAATTGCCGTGCAGTGCGCAAATACACCTCTCGCAGTTATAAACGTAATTGCAGGCGCAGCAGGCTGGTTCAGAAAAAGTTACTTTCTCATTCTATTTTGGGCATATTTGTTACTTGGGCAGTTGTCACTATACTTCCTCACATCACCCCATTATATTAGCACTTCCAGCTTCTTTATATTTTGATTTGAAGATGCCGTGCGCCAGGTCCATAGTGTCGCATTGAGCGCCTCCTCCCGTGCGCCGAGAATTTTATAGTAAATGGGGAATAGCGCTGCATTACCGGCGCAAATGTTTCGTAAATACCAAAACTGCCGTTGCGCGCGCATATGTGCCGATACTCATGGCGCAAACGCTTCGTAATCAGCCCCTATGTGTGTCACTACTAAGTTCTCTGTAGTGTGCTGGGATCCATATTATTTTCCCCATTGTGGCTTAACTAATTATATTTTCCATGTTTACCCATCTCTTTTCCCTATTATCCCTCGTGAGAGAATAATCGCATTGTAATAATTTCTAAGATCTGGTGCCCCCTTGTGCCTTTTTTCTTTGTCAACATTGTCAAACTAATACATGATTTTTTCCCTCGGCAAATAAAGTTTAAGAGCATCGTTTGTAAAATTTTAAAGTATGCCTGGGGTAGTGGAATTGGGAGCATTTGCATTTTATACATTATTTTGGGTAAAATTACCATTTTAAAGATATTTATTCTTCCACCCCATGATAGCTGACCCGGTGATAGTCTATTAAGTTCTGCCTTAGTGTCATTTAATAATGTTAAAAAGTTTGCTTTATATAGTGTCTCTGTAGTTATTATATTTACTCCTAGGTACTTTAGTTCTTTTTTACTCCAGACAAATGGGAATTCTTTTTGATAGGTGTTTCCATCTATTTTTGGTGTATTCATATTTAAAGTGGTTGTAAAGGTTCATTTTTTTATTTTCTAAATAGGTTCCTTTTAAGCTAGTGCATTGTTGGTTCACTTACCTTTTCCTTCGATTTTCCCTTCTAAATGTTTTTTTCTTTGTTTTCTTTGTCTGAATTTCTCACTTCCTGTTCCTCCTCAGTAAGCTGTTCTGGCTGACTAAACACAGCTCGGATGATGGTGTGAAGTTTACTGAGGAGAAACAGGAAGTGAGAAATTCAGACAAAGAAAAAAAACATTTAGAAGGGAAATCGAAGAAAAAGGTAAGTGAACCAACAATGCACTAGCTTAAAGGAAACTATTTAGAAAATAAAAAACAAACCTTTACAACCCCTTTAATGTTTCAAACTTGGCCGGATTCATTTTAAAGTTGGATATCTCTCTGTATTCTTTTAAGGCTTTCATTAAATATGGAAGGGTTATTCTGGGGCTAGTTATGAAAAATAAAATATTGTCCGCGTAGGCTGCTAATTTTTGCTCTTCCTCTCCTACTTTTATCCCCCTGATGTCCGCACTCCGCCTTATACCCCTTAACAGGGGTTCCAGCGCGAACAGCAGGGGGGACAGGGGGCACCCCTGTCTTGTGCCATTATACATCTCAAATGTTCCAGAGACGGTCCCATTAACTTTTACTCTTGCCGTAGGTCGGTTATATATATATATATCGGGTGGTCATTTTGGGTCCTAGTCCTATTGCTTCTAGTGTACTCTGCATGAAGCCCCAGTCTACCCTGTCAAACACTTTTTCAGCGTCTGTTACGTACCTGCCAGATGAGCCTGACGTGCAGTGGGAAGGCCTCTCGTACAACCCCGGCTCAAGGGCCACCGATGTTGCAACAGTGGCCGCAAGAGCCTGGCGGTGTATGGGTGCCTGGTTCGTCTTTGGTCTTGTCAGTTCAGCTGGTGCAGCAGGGAACAGGAAGCAGGCTGGTAGGTGCACTGGCTGGGGAGACACTGAGTACGTAGTCAGACAAGCCGGGTTTGGTAACAGACGATCAGATGTAGGTATAGACGACAGGCGGAGAATGGTCAGGATACAGGCAAAGTTCGGCAACAGGAAATCAAGCAGTGTAGAGCTGAGCGTGGTTACAAGGCAGGCCGGGATCAGGATAACCGAGATCAATCGTAGTCAAACAAGCCAGGTCAAACACAAGAAACAGATCAGATCACAGGAAGTCACTGGAACAGGTATGAACTGCAGATCAGGCAGCAAAGACACAATGCTGCTGAGGTGTTTAAATAAGGCAGTCTGTTGCCAATCACTGAAATCAGTCTGCACTATTAACCCTTAGGTGGCAGATCCATTACAGCGTCGATTGACAGGAGTAGACCTAGGGCCCCACTTTCTTTAATTTTTTTGTACAGCTAGAAGCGTTCTGATTACGTTATCCCTCCCCTCCCTTCCTGGGATGAACCCAACTTGGTCTGCATGTATCAGGTCGTTCATTATTGTTTTCATCCTCCCTGCCAGTACCTTTGCAAATATCTTGTGTCATTGGTGTCATTATGTAGGAGTGAGATCGGTCTATAGCTGGAACAAAGTGTGCTGTCTTTACCTTCTTTCGGGATTATGGCGATAGTGGTCTCTAGCGCCTCTTTCCGCATCTACCACCTCACTCCTATCCCGTTCATGAAGGAGCACAATTTGGGATTAGAATGTCCCTAAATTTGTTAGAATAATAGAGTGTCATCAGACCGTCAGGTCCGGGACTTTTCCCACCCGGTGATGTCTTTATGATTTCTCTGATCTCCTCTTCTATTATGGGGGCCTCTAAAAAGCTGATTTTATCTTCTGGAATTTTATTAAGTTCTATATCCTTTAACCACTTCCCGACCGCGCCATGTACAAAAGACGTCCACAGCGCGGTCGAGTTATCCTGAGTGGACGTCCCAGGGACGTCCTCACAGAATCTTGCTCCCGCGCGCCCCCTGGTGCGCGCTCCAGGATATGTCCGTGACCGCCGGGTCCGGAAGACCCGGCGCATCACGGATCACGGTAGATGGCCGCTAATCGCGGCCGTTTACCACGTGATCGCTCCGTCAAATGACGGAGCGATCACTTGTAAACAGACCGGCGTCATGTGATGACGCCGGTTCCTCCCTCCCCTCTCTGTACCGATCGGTACAGTGTGAGAGGAGAGGGGAGGGAGCGGATCATGTCCGCTCCCTCCCCCATGTCAGCTGTGGGCTGGATCTGTGACAATTGCAGTCACAGATCCAGCCATCCATCCATCCCTGCTCAGCCATCCCTGTGCAATACTCTGCCAATACTCTGCAATGCACCTTGTGCAATACTCTGCAATACACCCTGTGCAATACTCTGCAATACCCTGTGCAATACTCTGCAATACCCTGTGCAATACTCTGCAATACACCCTGCCAATACTCTGCAATACACCCTGCCAATACTCTGCAATACCCTGTGCAATACTCTGCAATACCCTGTGCAATACTCTGCAATACCCTGTGCAATACCCTTCCCATACTCTGCCCATACTGTGCAATGCCCTGCCCATACTCTGCCCATACTGTGCAATACTCTGCCATATTCCGCAATACCCTGCCATACTCCGCAATACTCCTCAATACCCTGCAATACTCCTCAATACCCTGCAATACTCCACAATACCCGGCAATACTCCACAATACCCGGCAATACTCCACAATACCCGGCAATACTCCACAATACCCTGCAATACTCCTCAATACCCTGCAATACTCCTCAATACCCTGCAATACTCCGCAATACTCCGCAATACCCTGCAATACTCCTCAATACCCGGCAATACCCGGCAATACTCCGCAATACCCGGCAATACCCCGCAATACTCGGCAATACTCGGCAATACTCGGCAATACCCCGCAATACTCTGCAATAACCACTTCCCGCCCGCCGGCCGTCATATGACGTCCTTGAATTTGTGCGGAGATATCTGAATGATGGGAGCAGCTACAGGCATCATTCAGATATTCGCTTTTTCAGCTGGCGATTCCCTGCACCATAAGAACGATCATAGCGGCTGTTCCACTGCTTGATCATTCTTATGGAAGGTGAGAGAGGATGCCCCCCCCCCTCCCGCTGCCCTCCGGTGCTTCTACCGACTCACCGCTACGATCAAAGCCAGGATTGTTTTTTTTTTGTTTTTTTTTCAGGCTTCCCAGCCTAGAGGTGAGATGTGGGGTCTTATTGACCCCATATCTCACTGTAAAGAGGACCTGTCATGCCATATTCCTATTACAAGGGATGTTTACATTCCTTGTAATAGGAATAAAAGTGATCAAAAAAAAATTTGGGGCGGAAAAACATGTCAAACTAAAATAAATAAAGTAAAATGAACAATAAAATATATATATTTTTTTTAAAGCGCCCCTGCCCCCGCGAGCTCGCATGCAGAAGTGAACGCATACGTAAGCCCCGCCCACATATGAAAACGGTGTTCAAACCACACATGTGAGGTATCGTTGCGAACGTTAGAGCGAGAGCAATAATTTTGGCCCTAGACCTCCTCTGTAACTCAAAACATGTAACCAGTAAAAATATTTAAAGCGTTGCCTATGGGGATTTTTAAGTAGCGAAGTTTGGCCCCATTCCACGAGCGTGTGCAATTTTGAAGGGTGACATGTTAGGTATCTATTTACTCGGCGTAACTTCATCTTTCACATTATGCAAAAACATTGGGCTAACTTTACTGGGTTTTTTTTCTTTTAGGCACAAAACAGTTTTTTTCCGTAAAAAACGCGTTAGAAAATTTCTGCGCAAATACCGTGCAAGATAAAAAGTTGCAATGACCACCATTATATTCTTTAAGGTCTTTGCTAAAAAAACATATATAATGTTTTGGGGTTCTATGTAATTTTCTAGCAAACAAATGATGATTTTTACATGTAGGAGAGAAATGTCAGAATTGCCCTGGGTTCTCCAGAACGCCTGATGGTGCTCCCTGCATGTTGGGCCTCTGTATGTGGCTACGCTGTGTAAAAGTCTCACACATGTGGTATCGCCATACTCGGGAGGAATAGTAGAATGTGTTTTGGGGTGTAATTTGTGGTATGCATATGCTGTGTGTGAGAAATAACCTGCTAATATGACCATTTTGTGGAAAAAAAAAAAAGAAAAAAAAATCTTGATTTTTGCAAAGAATTGTGGGAAAAAATGACAACTTCAAAAAACTCACAATGACTCTTTCTAAATACCTTGGAATGTCTTCTTTCCAAAAAGGGGTCATTTGGGGGGTATTTGTACTTTTCTGGCATATTAGGGTCTCAAGAAATGAGATAGGCCGTCAGTACTTCAGGTGTGATCAATTTTCAGATATTGGCACCATAGCTTGTGGACTCTATAACTTTCACAAAGACCAAAAAATATGCACCAATTTGTACTTATTTTTACCAAAGATATGTAGCAGTGTAAATTTTGGCCAAAATGTATGAAGAAAAAATACTAATTTGCAAAATTTTATAACGGAAACAAAGAAAAATTCATTTTTTTACAAAATTTTCAGTCTTTTTTCTCTTATAGCGCAAAAAATAAAAAACCCAACAGTGATTAAATACCACCAAAAGAAAGCTCTATTTGTGTGAAAAAAAGGACAAAAATTTCATATGGGTACAGTGTTGTATGACTGAGTAATTGTCATTCAAAATGTGAGAGCACCGAAAGCTGAAAATTCGACTGGTTAGGAAGGGGGTTTAAGTGCCCAGTTGTCAAGTGGTTAAAAATGCTTTTTTTTTTCTCCCCTTTTTGTTTTACCCCTTCTATTGTATCGTTATTAAGTAGAGTCTCCCTTAATATTTTTGGAAGGTTTTCGCTATTTCTGCTGTTTTATGTACTACTTCCCCAGTACCCGTTTTTGTATTTTTTTTTTCCTATGTAGTTAGCTGTTTTTTTCTTTTTTAATAGTTTCGGTAGGTATTTCACAGGCTTATTGCCCCATGGGTACCTCTCTTTCTTTATTTGGTTGTAAGTTGTTTGGGTTTCCTGCTCTATTAACCACTTGTCCCCCGCCCACTGTCAATTGACGGCGGGCGGAGGATACTCTCGTTCTGGGAGGACGTCGTATGACGTCCTCCCTTTAAAACGAGCTAGGAGGCGCGCGCCCGCCGCCGGCGGCGCGCACTCACAAGGCCCCGGTGCGCGTGCCCGGCGGCCGCGATTGCCGCCGGGCACCCGCGATTGCCCGGGAAACGAGCAGGAAAGTGGATCTCTGTGTGTAAACACAGAGATCCACGTCCTGTGAGGGAGAGGGGACCGATGGTGTGTCCCTTGTACATAGGGACAACCATCGGTCACCTCCCCCAGTCAGTCCCCTCCCCCCACAGTAAGAACACTTTGAGGGAACATATTTAACCCCTTCCCGCCCCCTAGTGGTTAACCCCTTCCCTGCCAATCACATTTATACAGTAATCAATGCATTTTTAAAGCAGGGATCGCTGTATAAATGTGAATGGTCCCAAAAATGTGTCCGATGTGTCCACCGCAATATCGCAGTCACAATAAAAAATCGCAGATCGCCGCCATTACTAATAAAAAAATAAAAAAATAAAAATGCTATAAATCTATCCCCTATTTTGTAGACGCTATAACTTTTGCGCAAACCAATCAATACGCGCTTATTGCGATTTTTTTATTTTTTTTACCAAAAATATGTAGAAGAATACGTATCGGCCTAAACTGAGGAAAATGTTATTTAAAAAAAAAAAAATGGGTATTTATTATAGCAAAAAGTAAAAAATAGTGTTTTTTTCCAAACTGGACGCTCTTCTTTTGTTTATAGCGCAAAAAATAAAAACCGCAGAGGTGATCAAATACCACCAAAAGAAAGCTCTATTTGTGGGAAAAAAAGGACACAAATTTCGTTTGGGAGCCACGTCGCACCACCGCGCAATTGTCATTCAAAGTGTGACAGCGCTGAAAGCTGAAAAATGGTTTGGGCAGGAAGGGGGTTTTCGTGCACAGTAGAGAAGTGGTTAATTCTCTCATCGCCTCTCTTTTAATGTTTAGTTTTAATAGGAGTTCTTTTTCTCTGGTTTGCTTGTGTTGCTGTTCCAGTTCGTAAATTTATTTTGTTAAAGCTATTTTTTTCTCCTTAGTTATTTTTTTTTCTCCGCTCCTTCCCTAATTAATATACCCCTAATATATGCCTTGTGGGTTTCCCAGACTGTGGCCTCGGACATATCCTCTGTGCTATTAACCCCAAAAAATTGCTCTAATTCCTCTTTTATTCTCTGTTCTATTGCTTTATCCTGTAGGAGTTCTTCATTCAACCTCCAGCTATTACTACTATTTGCTGCATTCCCTATCTTCAGTTGGAGTGTCACTGGCGCATGATCCGAGAAGGTCATTATTCCAATTTTTGTACTGTCTACTGCTTCCAGCAACCTGTGCTCGATCAAGAATAAATCTAATCTTGAGTACGTCCCATGTATAGGGGAGTGGAATGTATAATCCCGCAGCTTATTATGTTGTGTCCTCCACACGTCCACCAATTGGTGTTTATGCATTTTCTTTTTTAATTTGTTTCTCAGAACTATTCCCGTCCCCTGTACATGTGACGTACTATCTATCCTAGGATCTAGACATAAATTAAAGTCACCTGCCATTATAGCCCCCCCTTTCTTAAATTCCATGAATTCATCTATAGCCCCTATTAAATATTTAATTGAATTTTTATTGGGGCCATATATGTTTGCCAGAAAGACCTTAGCTCCATTCAATTTCCCTCTCAAAAACAGGTAGCGCCCTTCTAGGTCCGCTTTTCTTTCCTCTAGAATGAACCTAATCTCTCTGGCAAACCCTATGGCCACTCCTTTTGCTTGACTAATAGGCGAGTCCCCGTAATACCATTGGGGGGTAACTCTGAGAAATTATTCTGCGATTTAAACCAGCAAAAAAAATGTGTCTCCTGTAATAGGACTACATCCGCCTTCAACGAGCTTAGTTCTTTCATTATATTGGCACTTTTAGTAGGAGCATTTAATCCTCGCACATTGTATGAAATTATGTTTAATTTAGCCATCTTTACTTGTGTACAACTCTGCTAACCTGGGAGAGTCGGGTCTTTCATGACTTCTCGTGGAGGTATCCCTATTACTATGCTTTCCCCCTCCCCTCCCCCTCTCTCATCCCCCCAACTCCCCCCTCCCCTCCACCCCCCTTCCTATATGAGGGAAAATTGGCCTCCCCGAAGCCCAGTGAACCATGGCCCTCCTTACTCCTCCCGGCCCCCTGGTTCATCCCCCTAGAAGTTGAACTCTGAAGCGGTCCTCAAACCGCGCAGATGCTTCCCCCTGGATTTGGGGTCTCCCGCAACCCACCACCCTCCCTCCCCTAGCCCCCCCCCCACAAACAGGCCAAGATATCCCAGTCCCATTTTCAACTCTTCTTGGACTACCACTTCTCTCTTCTCTCCCCCTTCTTCCCCTCTTCTCTCTCCTTTCATTTTTTTTTCTTTTTTATTCCTGCTGGTTTCTTATTCCATGCCGGATGCCAGGACTGTTGTTCTTCAGTGTTATCTGTGTGTTCCTGTTCTTCCCACCAACCCGGAATTTTGACTAGTGGGATATTCAGTCTATTACAGAATTTAGGGGTATCTTCTGGAAATCTTAAAGTTGCTGAGCGGCCCTCTTTGCGTCCAATTAGGCAGGCTGGGATTTCCCAGGAGTATTGGATGTTTTGTGCCTTAAGTTGTTCCAGTAACGGTTTAAGGGTTCTTCTTCTGGCCAGGATCTCTGCTGCAAGGTCTGGGAATATCTGCAAGGTAGTCTCCCCATATTTGGCGGGTTGATTGGATCTCAGGTGTGCCCTTATCTGCTCCTTTACCTGGTAGTTATGGAATCTTGCTATACCGTCTCTTGGCATGTCCCTCGCCATTTCAGCAGGCTTTCTAATCCTATGGACTCTTTCAAATGTTATTTTGTTGTTCACTTCGGTTATTTCCAGCATGTGACCAAATATTTTGTCCATTTTGTCTTGCAGGTCCCCATTTTCTCCTTGCATCTCCGGTAATCCTCTGATCCTGATATTTTTCCTTCTATTTCTATTTTCTTGATCTTCTATTTTATATATCATATACCTCTGGTCTCTATACATCCCTTCCATCTGTTTCCTCAGTTCTTCTATTTCTGCCCCATGGTTGTCCAGACTTTCTTCAGTATCTTCAACCCTTTTTAGCATGTGGTTCACGTCTTCACGTATGGTTGCTATTTCCCCTTTTATAGATGTTTCCAGTCTTGTTTCCATCCTTGCAAGCATTTCTGCCATATCTCCCTTTGTTGGTAATTGTTTTTTTTTGTCTGGTTTCCATACCAGCTTCCTCCTCTAGCTCTTCGTTTCTCGGTAATGGGGGTTTAAGTCTTCTAATTGTTTTCTCAGTCCGTTTTTTTTGTACGCCTACTTTTAGTCCCTACTTTTGTTCCAGGGCTTTCTTTGCCTCCCTCGTGTGTCATATAATTCTTAATAGATCCCGGACTTGCGCTCATTCTAGGTAGATTTGCCCCTGCCCTTCTACCCGACTTTCCCCTCATTTTCTTTTATTCCTCCTTTATCCTCCCCTTCTACTAGACTACAAACTAGTTCAGCAGATGTAATATGTATACTTCAGCTTCACTTTGCCTTCTAGGTTTCCACTCTAGCGGGGCAGGGGGTGGGGGGGGGCCTCTCTGCACTCATGATCTGTTCTCCGAGAATAGCCTCCAAGATATAGGTTGAGGTTGGGGTTATGTACTCAGTTATGTACTCAGTCCTGCTAACCTTCTTTAGGCAGGATTTCCTTAGGGTTTCACAAAAAAAATAAAAAAACGAAACAGGTAACAAAAAAAGGGGTAAAGCTGCAAGTGGTATGGCTTATTTAGTCCATGCGGCTTTGCGGCTTTGTGGCTTTTTGGCTTTTAACTTTTATCTTGTGAAAGACCTTGCCTGATGTACCTTTCTATTAGTCCAATGTTCCGCCGGACCCCTTTATGATCCAGTCTACTGTGGACCATCTAATACCCAGCAGTACATATGTATCTGAATAAAATGCTTTAGTAGTCTCTCATATTTCCATCAATCCAAACAGTCTATAGGCAGTTTTTATTCAGTCTCTGCAATTTATGCAGTCTATATATACTTCAGCTGTCCTGTTAACCTTCTTAAAGCAGGATTTCACAAGGGATTCACAAGGTATCAAAACAGAGAGAAAAAAAAAAAAAGGATACCAAGAGGGGGGAAAACTGCAAATGTTGCAACTTATTTAGTCCATGCAACTTTGCGGCTTTGTGGTTTTGCGGATCCTATTGACTTTTAATTTTTAACTTACAAGAAATCTACCATTTATGTGTCTTCACTCGTCTTCCAATTCTTATGCCCTGTACACACGCTCCGAAATTCCCAAAGGAAAAAGTCAGTCGGAAATCCCGATGGGAAAAAAGAGCCAGTTCTCTTTTTTTTTGCCGGCGGATTTGGCAGTTTTCCCGTCGGAACAACTGCAAGGGAGCATACACACGGCCGTGATTTCCCGGCCAAAAGCCCGCCTCGCAGTTTTCCCGCCGGAAAACCGGTCGTGTGTACGAAGCAATATGCTCTGACAGTGTGTCTTTCTATCGTGCGTCCCCTGGCAATCCACTGTTCCAACAAACCCACAGTACTCCAGCAGCTTCTGGGCTTATGAGCAGTCTTAAATACTTATATGCTCCCTTGCAGGTGTAAGTGAGTAAATATGCAGTCCAATGTATCTGTTGACCGACCACATTACTTCAGTCCATAGGCCTGCTTATACACCATTAACAGTTTATAGTCATGTAGCACTACCCCCGTAGGAGCTGCTGGTTTAGAATTGGGCCTGCAATTACCTTACTGTTCACCACGTCCGTCCTATGGGTCTTCCTTGAAGAGTTGTTAATAAATGTCTGCACCAAACACTTATGCCGCGTACACACGGCCGTTTTTCTCGTCGAAAAAAATGAAATTTTTCCCATTCGACAAGAAAAACGATAGTCTGTGGGCTTTCTGTCGTTTTTTTCGGCGAGAAAACGGCATTAAAAACGACGAGAAAAATTAGAACATGTTCTAATTTTTCTCGTCGTTTTTTTCGACATGTTTTCCGCGGCAGTGTTTCCCATAGGGAAACACTGCCGCGGAGCCCACAGACGGTCGTTTTTCTCGTCAAGAGAAAAAATGACGTGAAAAACAACCGTGTGTGGGGAACAAGCTGTTCCCCCGTTTTAAATGACATTATTCACGGCGGTTTTTTAACCGCCGTGAATAATGATCGTGTGTACGCGGCATCAGTCTCTTTTTCTCAAGGGTTTATTTCAAGAACTTCAGACAGAGGGATGGAGGGTTGGGGGAGATTCAGATACCTTAGGTTTTGCGTATCATGGGTACTTTCCTTTATCCAGAGGACCAATAACTTCCACACTGGATGTAGCATCCACCGGATAGGCCACTCTCACTGACCTAGCAGCCGGTGCAAGCTCGTTCAAAAGTCTATGCCACAGACTTGTATAATCACACGCTTGGTAAAGTTCTGGAACCTAACACACAGTGCCAGGATCTTTCAGCCAGGCCGGCAGCACTGTGAGGTAGATTTGATCCGGATGCGTCCTTCAATTGAGTCCTCAATTGCTCAGTCCCTTCCTGCAGGCAAGGCGACACAGGACCATCTCTGGATCAGTAGGCCCCAGCAACTCCTGGGCCTACTCTCAGTAACGAAATCTCGGGGGGTCTGCAGGCCCGAGGCAGAAAACTGCTAACACATACCTGAGGACAGGAGGGCTATCAGGTCAGGATCGGAAGACCCCGCCAAAACGGTGTCTGCCCCTTAATTACCCTCTCCCAGAATGCTCAGCGGGGTGACCAAACCCACCGAGCTGCCTCTGGGCAAGAGGTACCCAATACATCTAGCCAGCTGCAGTTCCAACTGTCACGTACCTGGTTGGAGGCCGAAATGCCGAGAGGGCTCCCCTTGTGGCTGAGTGCAGTACACCTCTGAGGTTGGGTACAGAGGGTGTAGTGCCCAGAGAAGCACAGGTTGCCAGATGGGTCCAGGAGAGCAGAGCTGGTGGGATCCTGAAGTACACTGGTGGACGCAGGACACCGCTCAAGGAGTAGTAGTGGCAGCCAGGCTGAGGGTCAAACCCAGTAGATCCAGCAGGAGGAAGAGGCAGGTTGCAGGAACGGAGACAAGCCAAAGGTCTGGTAACAGGAAACGGGCAGGAACAGATAACTATGGCAAAGTCTGTGGAACAAGCCTGGATCAGGTGGAGGAGAAGGCAACAAGTCGGTAAAGCAAGCCAGGTGGTCAAACCAGGTGAGCAGATCAGACAGGTCAGGAACAAGCCGGGTCACAACGGGAGATCCAAACAGCAATTGAACAGAGTCTCAGGAACACAGGAAGGCTGATGACTATCAAGCTATGAGATGGGCTCAGTGGCAGTCTTATATAGGCCAGCAAGTGGCTGCATCTGTTGCGTGCGCCGATTGATGCTCCCGCGCATGCACGCGCGCCTGTTGGTTCCATTGCGCATGTGTGTGCGCCTATTTTCGCTGCTTGCGTCAGTGCGCACAGGGATGTGCTGGAAGCAGCCATTACTAGTACTGGCACTATTGCCAGTTCTTCTACGGCCATTTCCCTAACACCAACCTTGACCTGTGGTGACGACACCCAGAGGAAGGTGAAAAATGTGCAACTCAGCTGAACTGGAACAGAGACCCATAATTTGGTACAATTATTCTGAGTTGAACTATAACTCAGACAACTAAATTTACACTAGCACCTACCCAATGGGGGCAGGGCGCTACAGTCAGTTTTATAAGCAGTTTCCTAACAATCTGTTGACAGTCCGTTTGATATATATGTATTGTACTGTAATGAGCAGACTCACCCCCTTGCAGCCACACTCTCCGCTTCGAACTGTGCTTGTACTTGTGGGTTGCCAGGCATACGATAAGAGACTTGGGGGGGGGGGTCCATGCAGGGTGAAAGAGATGGCCCCGCTCCGCTCTATGAGCACACACCTGTGGATTCGCTGCCCGTCCTGTCCGCTGCTAGTTCTGCGTGATGCAGGCCTTGCGTATATCCTGGATCACTCCGCTTCAATCCAGAATGTTTGCGAGCCTCTTATGGCATCTCACAGCTCCTCTGTCTCACTGTCTCGCTGGCGCTGCTTTTCTAAAAGCCCGGGATGGCTGTGCGCCGGTCACCTGACCCGTGCCTGTCACTCTCCGTGCCTGCACCTCACCTCTCCATCAGGGGATATGGACATACACCGCTCTACACCGTCAGTGTTATTGCTTCCTGCTCTCCATGTCAGCCGCGCCGACTTGGAGCCTGGGCCATACCTGGGACTGGGGGACTGTGAGGGGGGCCTCTCCTCAGGCCTTCATCCTTCTGGAGGGAGCTTGGCGGGTCTCATGGGCTCAGCATCTGCTCCTGTTGGACATCCACATCAGGCCCCTCCCTCCAAAAAATTTCTTCCTGATCCCCTGAGATCCCCCGGATCAACTTTACCTATACTGTAAATGTTAGTACCCAGTTATATTATATATACCTAGAAAAGAACCCAGGCCTTTTTGTAAAGTAATCTACAATTTACATTTGTCAACATTAAACCTTATTTGCCACATAGTTGCCCAATGAAACTGTGCATTGAGGTTGGCTTTTAAGTTGAAGACATCCTCTAAGGATGTTATTCCACTTCATAGTTACATAGTAGGTGAGGTTGAAAAAAGACACAAGTCCATCAAGTCCAACCTATGTGTGTGATTAATTATATGTCAGTATTACCTTGTATATCCCTGTATGTTGTGGTTGTTCAGGTGCTTATCGAATAGTTTCTTGAAACCATCGATGCCCCCCGCTGAGACCACCGCCTGTGGAAGGGAATTCCACATCCTTGCCGCTCTTACAGTAAAGAACCCTCTACGTAGTTTAAGGTTAAACCTCTTTTCTTCAAATTTTTATGAGTGGCCACGTGTCTTGTTAAACTCCCTTCCGCAAAAAAGTTTTATCCCTATTGTTGGGTCACCAGTACGGTATTTGTAAATTGAAGTCATATCCCCTCTCAAGCGTCTCTTCTCCAGAGAGAAAAAGTTCAGTGCTCGCAACCTTTCCTCATGACTAATATCCCCCAGACCCTTTATTAGCTTTTTTGCCCTTCTTTGTACTCTCTCCATTTCCAGTACATCCTTCCTGAGGACTGGTGCCCAGAACTGGACAGCATACTCTAGGTTCGGCCAGACCAGAGTCTTGTAGAACATAATGATTATCATTTTATCTCTGGAGTTAATCCCCTTTTTAATGCATGCCAATATTCTGTTTGCTTTGTTAGCAGCAAGTTGGAATTGCATGCCATTGCTGAGCCTATCATCTACTAGGACCCCCAGGTAATTTCCCATTCTAGTTTTCCCCAGAGGTTCTCCCCCCAGTGTATAGATTGCATTCGTATTTTTGCCATCCAAATGCATTATTTTAGATTTTTCTACATTGAACCTCATTTGCCATGTAGTTGCCCACCCCATTAATTTGTTCAGCTCTTTTTGCAAGGTTTCTACATCCTGAGGAGAAGTTATTGCCCTGCTTAGCCTAGTATTGTCTGCAAATACAGAGATTTCACTGTTTACCCCATCCTCCATGTCGTTTATGAACAAATTAAACAGGATTGGTCCCAGTACAGAACCCTGGGGGACCCCACTACCCACCCCTGACCATTTTGAGTACTCCCCAATGATTACCACCTTCTGAACTCGCCCTTGTAGCCAGTTTTCAATCCATGTACTCACCCTATGGTCCATGCCAACGGACCTTATTTTGTACAGTAAACGTTTATGGGGAACTGTGTCAAATGCTTTTGCAAAGTCTAAATACACCACATCTACGGGCCTTCCTTTATCTACTGGCAACTCACCACCTCATAGAAGGTTAATAGATTGGTTTGGCAAGAATGATTCTTCATGAATCCATGCTGATTACTGCTAATGATACCGTTCTCATTACTAAAATCTTGCATATAGTCCCTTATCATCCCCTCCAAGAGCTTACATACTATTGATGTTAGGCTAACTGGTCTGTAATTCCCAGGGATGTATTTTGGGTCCTTTTTTAAATACTGGTGCTACATTGGCTTTTCTCCAATCAGCTGGTACCATTCCAGTCATTAGACTGACAGTAAAAATTAATAACAATGGTCTGGCAATTACTTGACTGAATTCCTTAAGTACCCTCGGGTGCAAGCCATCTGGCTTCGGTGATTTATTTATGTTACGTTTCCCAAGTCTAATTTTAATTCTGTCCTCTGTTAACCATGGAGGTGCTTCCTGTGATGTGTCATGAGGATAGACATAGTTTTGGTTACTGAAGCCCCCGATTCCCTTGTGAAGACTGAGGAGAATAATTCAATACCTTTGCCATCTCCCCATCCTTTGTAACCAGATGTCCTTCCTCATTCTTTATGGGGCCAATATGGTCTGTCCTCCCTTTTTTACTGTTTACATACAGTGGGGAGAACAAGTATTTGATACACTGCCGATTTTGCAGGTTTTCCTACTTACAAAGCATGTAGAGATCTGTAATTTGTATCATAGGTACACTTCAACTGTGTGAGACGGAATCTAAAACAAAAATCCAGAAAATCACATTGTATGATTTTTAAGTAATTAATTTTAATTTTATTGCATGACATAAGTATTTGATACATCAGAAAAGCAGAACTTAATATTTGGTACAGAAACCTTTGTTTGAAATTACAGAGATCATACGTTTCCTGTAGTTCTTGACCAGGTTTGCACACACTCCAGCAGGGATTTTGGCCCACTCCTCCATACAGAGCTTCTCCAGATCCTTCAGGTTTCGGGGCTGTCGCTGGGCAATACAGACTTTCAGCTCCCTCCAAAGATTTTCTATTGGGTTCAGGTCTGGAGACTGGCTAGGCCACTCCAGGACCTTGAGATGCTTCTTACGGAGCCACTCCTTAGTTGCCCTGGCTGTATGTTTCGGGTCGTTGTCATGCTGGAAGACCCAGCCACGACCTATCTTCAATGTTCTTACTAAGGGAAAGAGGTTGTTGGCCAAGATCTCGCGATACATGGCCCCATCCATCCTCCCCTCAATACGGTGCAGTCGTCCTGTCCCCTTTGCAGAAACGCATCCCAAAAGAATGATGTTTCCACCTCCATGATTCACGGTTGGAATGGTGTTCTTGGGGTTTTACTCATCCTTCTTCTTCCTCCAATCACGGCGAGTGGAGTTTAGACCAAAAAGCTCTATTTTTGTCGCATCAGACCACATGACCTTCTCCCATTCCTCCTCTGGATCATCCAGATGGTCATTGGCAAAGTTCAGATGGGCCTGGACATGCGCTGGCTTGAGCAGGGGGACCCTGTGTGCGCTGCAGGATTTTAATCCATGTTACTAATGGTTTTCTTTGAGACTGTGGTCCTAGCTCTCTTCAGGTCATTGACCAGGTCCTGCCGTGTAGTTCTGGGCTGATCCCTCACCTTCCTCCTGATTATTGATGCCCCACGAGGTGAGATTTTGCATGGAGCCCCAGATTGAGGGAGATTGACCGTCATCTTGAACTTCTTCCATTTTCTAATAATTGTGCCAACAGTTGTTGCCTTTTTACCAAGCTGCTTGCCTATTCTCCTGTAGCCGATCCCATCCTTGTGCAGGTCTACAATTTTATCCCTGATGTCCTTACACAGCTCTTTGGTCTTAGCCATTGTGGAGAGGTTGGAGTCTGTTTGAGTGTGTGGACAGGTGTCTTTTATACAGGTAACGAGTTCAAACATTTGCAGTTAATACAGGTAATGAGTAGAGAACAGGAGGGCTTCTTAAAGAAAAAATAACAGGTCTGTGAGAGCCGAAATTCTTACTGGTTGGTAGGTGATCAAATACTTATGTCATGCAATAAAATGCAAATTAATTATTTAAAAATCATACAATGTGATTTTCTGGATTTTTGTTTTAGATTCTGTCTCTCACAGTTGAAGAGTACCTATGATAAAAATTACATACCTCTATATGCTTTGTAAGTAGGAAAACCTGCAAAATTTGCAGTGTGTCAAATACTTGTTCTCCCCACTATACTTTCGCTCTCCTCCGCTATGTGTCTTTGATGTTCTATCTTAGCCACCCTAATTGCACTCTTACATTTCTTGTTGCATTCTTTATAAAGTCTGAATGCTGATGATGATGATCCCTCAACCTTGTATTTTTTGAAGGCCTTCTCCTTTGCTTTTATATGCATTTTTAGATTGGAGTTAAGCTATCCAGGACATTTTCTCGCTTTTTTTAATTTATTACCCAATGGGATGCATTGGCTAATGCCCTTATTTAATATGCTCTTAAAGCAAACCCACCTCTCCTCTGTGTTCTTTGTTCCTAAGATTTTATCCCAATTTATGCCTTCTAGCAAGGTTCGTAGTTTAGGGAAGTTGGCTCTTTTGAAATTCAGTGTCTTTGAATTCCCCTTATATTTCCTATTTGTGTGATTTATACTGAAGCCAATTGACCTGTGATTGCTGTTTCCTAAATTGCCCCGTATTTCCACATCCGTGATCAGGTCTGTATTGTTGGTAATCAGTAGATCCAGTAACACTTTATTTCTAGTTGGTGTGTCTATCATCTGACCCATTAAATTGTCCTGCAAGACATTTAGGAACTGGCGAGCCTTTGATGAATGCGTGGTTCCCTCTGCCCAGTCTATGTCTGGATAATTAAAATCCCCCATTATGATAACACTTCTCATCCTTGCTGCTAATCCAAATAGCTTGGTGTCATCTACAAAGACTGAAATGGTACTTTTAATCCCAAACCCTATATCATTTATAAAAATATTAAAAAGTAAGGGCCCCAACACTGAACCTTGGGGTACACCACTGATAACCTTAGACCATTCAGAGTAAGAATCATTAACCACTACTCTCTGAATTCTGTCTTTAAGCCAGTTTTCTATCCATGTCTCGAAACTCATCCTGTCTTGAGAACACCTTAAAGATTAATTCTGCCCCCCACCAAAAAATGTAAAGTCATCAGCCACAAATACTGTAGCTGCTGACTTTTAATATTAGAACAATTACCTGTCCAGGGATCCTGCCATGTCAGCACCCCAGACGATTTTCCAACTGGCTCCCAGGTGCTGCTGCCGCCATTCGTGATAAGGGAAACATAGCCGGTTCCTTATTGCACACGCTGCGCTTTCTAACTGGCCCTGCCGTGGAGGAAGGAGGAGGGGAGCCTAGGAATCTCGCAGCTGCAAGGTCTCCTGGAAGTGGGGATGGGTACCTGTCAAACAGGTACCCTCTCCAACCCGAAGGTTGCTAAATGTGAGGGGAGAGGAAGCAAACCAGCAGAGCTTCCTGTTTTGGGTGGAGCGCCACTTTAAAGATGTATTTAAAAAAATGTAGTCCTCGGCGTCCAGGGCTTTCAGCTTTAAGATCCCATCGGTAGCATCTGCATCATATGGTGGAAGATTATCTAGGGGCGAAAACGGACATGAGCTTTCCAGTAGAAAATCCACTGGGTTTCTGGGTCATAAGAATAGACCACTGGCCAGAGCTTGCCCATTATGCATTTGGGCTGCCCTGCATCCAGCGTGCTTTCCGAAAGGGCATTCAGTGCTGCCGGAGGTTTTGTGACAGATAAAAGAGCACGTCTGTCCACATACTCTGTTGACCGGCTGACATTGGTCAAAATAAATTAGTCATGAATTAGCAGCAGCTTTCAAGCCCCTACTGACCGATGTCACTTATTAAGTGTTATTGGGGTCTCAAATCTCTGCATGATTGTCTCGGCTGCCTAGGTTTGTGGATGTTGATTTTATCTTGAAGTAATTTTTTGGTATAGGTTTCATGCGCACAATTAACACCCAAGGACCAATTTTTCTGCACCCGTTTGAAAGGTGTATCAAATTTAAAATATTTTATAGCAAGGCCAATTCTTGCTTTCATCAAGAGTACTGCTAGAAGGTTATGCGGTGAAGGCACCACCAACACATGAAGACCAATTTTTACGCAAATGTGTGACAGGGGCATCAAATTAATTTTTTTTTTTTACAGCAAAGCCAATTCTTACTTTCACCAAGAGTACCTCTAAAAGGTTATGGGGTGAAAGCACCACCAACACCCAAAGACCAATTTTTCCTCAACTGTTTGACAGGTGCATCAAATAATTATTTTTTACAGCAAGGCCAATTCTTGATTTCATCAAAAGTACCTCTATAGGGTTACGGTGTAAAGGCCAATTTTTCGGCACCTGTCACTTCTATCCAAAGTCTGGGAAAGAGTCATCAGACTTTATCTAAAAAAAAATTTAATCTTGAACTGAGTGTACTATAATTTTGCTTCTTCACATAAGGCTTGCTTACCGTGGTGCAAAACTTTGTTATTTCTATTCAAAGTCTGCCAAAGAGGCATAAGAATTTATCCATACAATCTCTAATATTGTTCCAAGTGCACTAAATTGTGGCCTCATCACATAGACTGGCTCCCCAAGCTGTTGTTTACAAAATAAAGAAAGCTTGCAGGGAAAATACATTTTTATATTTTCTTTATGAATGTCAGTTTTGCTGCAGCAGGACCCCCAGGGCACTACATTTAGAGAAATTTTTCATTCTTATTGTTTCACTGTAGCATCATTAAAATCACTGCTCCTTACCTTTTTTATGGCAAATAACTATTCTATAAGCCTTCAAAATGGGGATTTCGGTTCCCATAGACTTCAATTGGGTTTGCCGTTCGGGTCCAAACTTTTGCGATGTTTGAGAGTTCTCATGTGAACTGAACCGGGGACTGTTCGATCCATCGCTACTAAAGAGTTTGACATGGTTTGACAAAAAGGAAATATTTCAGAGATTACACATGTCTTCTTTAAAGCTGAACTCCAGGAGTTCAGACACTTTCTAAATTGTGCTGGTTTACTATGGATTAAGTCTAATATGGATTAAGTCTAATGAGGTGCATGTCAGTTCATGGATTTATCTTCTTAATTTACAAGTGACCTTGTTAGGAATCAGCAGCAGAGATGTCCAGATCTGTGTGGGTACACTCAGGAAATTAGGACCTCTTTAACCACTTAAGAGCCGGACCATTATGCAGCCTAAGGACCCGAGGTGTTTTTACAATTTGGCACTGCGCTGCGTTAACTAGTAATTGCGCGGTCATGCAATGCTGTACTCAAACGAAATTTGCATCCTTTTCTTCCCACAAATAGAGTTTTCTTTTGATGGTATTTGATTGCTTCTGCAATTTTTATTTTTTGCGATATAAATGTAAAAAGACCGAAAATTGGAAAAAAAACAATATTTTCTACTTTTTGTTATAAGAAAAATCGAATAAACTCAATTTTAGTCATACATTTAGGCCAAAATTTATTCGGCCACATGTCTTTAGTAAAAAAAATGTCAATAAGCGTGTATTTATTGGTTTGCGCAGAAGTTACAAACTAGGGTACATTTTCTGGAATTTACACAGCTTTTAATTTATGACTGCCTATCTCATTTCTTGAGGTGCTAAAATGGCAGGGCAGTACAACCCCCCCCCCCCCCAAATGACCCCATTTTGGAAAGTAGACACCCCAAGGAAATTGCTGAAAGGCATGTTGAGCCCATTGAATATATTTTTTTTTTTTTTTGTCCCAAGTGATTGAATAATGACAAAAAAAATTTTTTCGACAAAAAGTTGTCACTAAATTATATATTGCTCACACAAGCCATGGTTATATGTGAAATTGCACCCCAAAATAAATTTTGCTACTTCTCCTGAGTACGGGGATACCACATGTGTGGGACTTTTTGGGACCCTAGCCACGTACGGGGCCCCGAAATCCAATCACCGCCTTCAGGATTTCTAAGGGCGCAAATTTTTGATTTCACTCCTCACAACCTATCACAGTTTCGAAGGCCATAAAATGCCAAAATAGCACAACCCCCCCCCCCCCCAATGACCCCATTTTGGAAAGTAGACACCCCAAGCTATTTGCTGAGAGGCATGTTGAGTCCATGGAATATTTTATATTTTGCCACAAGTTGCAGGAAAATAACAAACTTTTTTTTTTTTGCACAAAGTTGTCACTAAATTATATATTGCTCACACATGCTATGGGCATATGTGGAATTACACCCCAAAATACATTCTGCTGCTTCTCCTGAGTACGGGGATACCACATGTGTGGGACTTTTTGAGAGCCTTAGACCCCGAAAACCAAGCATCGCCTTCAAGATTTCTAAGGGTATACATTTTTGATTTCACTACTCACTGCCTATCACAGTTTTGAAGGCCATAACATGCCAAGATAGCACAAAACCCCCCAAATGACCCCATTTTGGAAAGTAGACACCCCAAGCTATTTGCGGAGAGGCATGCTGAACCCATTAAATATATATTTTTTTTGTCCCAAGTGATTGAATAATGACAAAGAAAAAAAAAATTACAAAAAGTTGTTACTAAATGATATATTGCTCAAACATGCCATGGTTATATGTGGAATTGCACCCCAAAATACATTTTGCTGCTTCTCCTGAGTACGGGGATACCACATGTGTGGGACTTTTTGGGAGCCCAGCCGCGTATGGGGCCCCAAAAACCAATCACCGCCTTCAGGATTTCTAAGGGCGCAAATTTCTGATTTCACTCCTCACTACCTATCACGGTTTTGAAGGCCATAAAATGCCAAGATGGCACAAAACCCCCCCAAATGACCCCATTTTGGAAAGTAGACACCCCAATCTATTTGCTGAGAGGCATGTTGAGCCCATTGAATATTTATTTATTTTTCCCCAAGTGATTGAATAATGACAAAAAATAAATAAAAAATATTTTTTTTACAAAAAGTTGTCACTAAATGATATATTGCTCACACATGCCATGGTTATATGTGGAATTGCACCCCAAAATACATTCTGCTGCTTCTTCTGAGTACGGGGATACCACATGTGTGGGACTTTTTGGGAGCCTAGCCTCGTACAGGGCCCCGAAACCCAAGCACTGCCTTCAGGATTTCTAAGGGCACAAATTTTTGATTTCACTCCTCACTACCTAACACAGTTTCGAAGGCCATAAAATGCCAAGATAGCACAAAATCCCCCCAAATGACCCCATTTTGGAAAGTGGACACCCCAAGATATTTGCTAAGAGGCATGATGAGTATTTTACAGCTCTCATTTGTTTTTGAAAATTAAGAAAATAAAACTTTTTTTTTCTTTTTAAAATTTTGAAAACTTTGTGACAAAAAGCGAGATCTGCAAAATAGCTTGGGCTGTCTACTTTCCAAAATGGGGTCATTTGGCGGGGGTTTTGTGCCATCTGGGCATTCCATGGCCTCCGAAACTGTGATAGGCAGTGAGGAGTGAAATCAAAAATTTACACCCTTAGAAAGCCTGAAGGCGGTGCTTGGTTTTTGTGGTCCCGTACGCGGCTAGGCTCCCAAAAAGTCTCACACATGTGGTATCCCCGTACTCAGGAGAAGCAACAGAATGTATTTTGGGGTGTAATCCCACATATGCCTATGGCATGTTTGAGCAATATATAATTTAGTGACAACTTTGCGCAAAAAAAAAAAAATTCTCCTTTTCCCGCAACTTGTGTCAAAATATAAAATATTCCATGGACTCGACATGCCTCTTAGCAAATAGCTTGGGGTGTCTACTTTCCAAAATGGGGTCATTTGGGGGGGGGGGGTTGAACTGTCCTGGCATTTTATGCACAAAATTAGGAAGCTTATGTCACACATCATCCACTCTTCTAACCACTTGAAGACAAAGCCCTTTCTGACACTTTTTTTTTTTTTTTTTTTACATGAAATCATTTTTTTTTTTGCAAGAAAATTACGTTGAACCCCCAAACATTATAATTTTTTTTAAAGCAAAGGCGCTACAGATTAAAATGGTGGGTGTTGCATTTTTTTTTCCACACTGTATTTGCGCAGCGATTTTTCGACCGCATTTTTTGGGGGGAAAACACTTTTTTTAATTTTAATGCACTAAAACACTATTACTCTTTCGTCCATGGACCGACACAGCTTCTCTATTGACAAAGTGGGTATTATCCGTTAATTAGGAGTGACTAGGCAGAAAAACTTGTAAAAAGTGTTGCATCACACCTTCTACAGTACCGCCCAGGGGGCGGACCCTCCTGGGTATACCCTCTCAGTCTGCACATCGCAGATCAGTTTTTTTCTGTCTAGCAAGGAGTAGGACATGGCTCCCTTCGGGCCCATTGGTCCGGGGAAAAAAGATATATATATTGTGACAGCAGGAAGGTAAAGTCACCTGGTTGCATCCAGGGGGGTAGATATATTTCGCCCAGATTCAGGCTTTACGCCGACTTGTACAACTAGGTGGAGAGTTGTATAAGGCTAGTGGGCTCATGGATGACTCATACCTCTAGGGAGAGTGTGGGGCGTCGTACAGACAGGGAGTTGATGAGGCCAGCTGAAGCTTGCCAGCTCATTTAGGCCTCTATAAGAACTCCCAGCTTCATTAGATGTTAGCTCATGCCTGGAACCAGACCTGTGTGGACTGTCTAGGGAGAGTGAACCCCTGTGCGGTGAGAAAAAGCCTGTGTGGCTATTTGCTTGGACATTTAAAACCAGGGACTTAGGGACTAGGACAGCACTAGGCTGATCCCAGTTGTTAGTTAGGAAACCTGTATGTTTAGTCAGAGGTCAACTTGACCAGGATTTATTTTGGTTATGTTTCTTTTGCTTTGCTGTGTTTTGTCACTGTAAATAGAAAATAAACCGCACCTTTTTGATTTTGAAAACCACAACCTCCGTTTGCTGGGCCTGTTTTGTGTGGGGAGCCCATCCCGGGGGGTCACACACACCCGCTGCCGAGCTAACCCCCTCACAATATATATATATATATATATATTGTGAGGGGGTTAACTCGGTAGCGGGTGTGTGTGACCCCCTGGTTGGGCTCCCCACACAAAAACAGGGCCAGCAGACGGAGGTTGTGGTTTTCAAAATCAAAAGGTGCGGTTTATTTCTCTATGTACAGTGACAAAAACACAGCAAAGCCAAAAAGAAACATAAACAAAATAAATCCTGGTCAGTTTGACCTCTGACTAAACATGCAGGTTTCCTAAACTAACAACTGGGATCAGCCTGGTGCTGTCCTAGTCCCTAAGTCCCTGGTTTAGTAAAAGTCCAAACAAATAGCCACACAGGCTTTGCCTCACCGCACAGGGGTTCACTCTCCCTAGACAGTCCACACAGGTCTGGTTCCAGGCATGAGCAAACACCTAATGAATCTGGGAGTTTTTATAGAGGCCTTAAACGAACTGACAGGCTTCAGCTGGTCTCATCAACTCCCTGCCTGCACGACGCCCAGCCCTCTCCCTAGAGGTATGAGTCATCCATGAGCCCACTAGCCTCAGCTGGGCTTCATCAACTGACTCCCTAGTTGTATAAGTCGGCATAAAGCCTGAATCTGGGAGAAATATATCTACCCCCCTGGATGCAACCAGGTGACTTTACCTTCCTGCTGTCACATACCCCCCCCTCTTGTTTTAACCTTGGGGTTGGAACACCAGCAATCAGGCATTCATGTACTCGAGACAAAGCATCCACATTCCCCATTTGAACGCCAGGGCGATGCTTTACTGTGAAGTTGAATTCCTGTAGGGCCAGGAACCACCTATTCACTCTTCTATTTGTCTCCTTGTTTTGAGCCATCCACTTTAACGGAGCGTGATCCGTAACCATGTCAAAGTGCCTACCTAGCAGATAGTACCGAAGGGAATCTAGAGCCCACTTCACCGCTAAACACTCCTTTTCAACCGTGGCGTAATTTACCTCCTGGGACTTCAACTTCCTGCTGAGGTAAATGACTGGGTGCTCTTCCCCGTTCCAGACCTGGGACAATACTGCTCCTAACCCCACATCTGACGCATCACTTTGTACGACAAAGTCTTTAGAGAAGTCGGGTGAGTACAACACTGGCTGGCTACATAAGGCTTGTTTCAAGAATTGGAATGCTGCCTCAGCCTCGGGGGTCCATTTAATCATGACCGACCCTTTCCCTTTCGTCAGGTTGGTTAGGGGCACAGCCTTAGAAGCAAAGTGGGGAATGAAGCGCCGATAATAACCCGCGATTCCCAGAAAGGCCCGTACCTGCTTCTTGCTGTTGGGACGTGGCCAACTCTGGATGGCCTCGACTTTGTTGAGTTGGGGTTTTATCACTCCCCTGCCAATGGTGTACCCAAGATATTTGGCCTCCTCCTGCCCAATGGTACACTTCTTGGGGTTAGCCGTAAACCCCGCTTCCCGGATAGAGTCTAGGACTGCTTGCACTTTTGGCAGATGTGAGGCCCAATCTGTGCTATGGACAATTACGTCATCCAGGTAAGCCGCAGCATACTTCCGATGGGGCCTTAGTATCTGGTCCATTTTCCGCTGGAATGTGGCCGGCGCATTCTGTAACCCGAACGGCATTCTCTTATATTGGAACGCCCCGTCTGGGGTTACAAATGCGGTTTTCTCTTTGGCCGACTTGGCCAGGGGAATTTGCCAATACCCTTTTGTGAGGTCAAGAGTCGTCATGTACCGGGCTGTTCCCAGCCGGTCGATCAACTCATCTATACGTGGCATGGGGTAGGTGTCAAATTTTGTAACTTTGTTCAACTGACGAAAATCGTTACAAAATCGCCAGCTCCCATCCGGTTTAGGCACCAACACAATGGGACTAGACCAATCACTTTGGGACTCCTCTATCACCCCTAAGTTCAGCATTTTCTGTACTTCCTCCCGTATTGCCTCCCGTCGGGCCTCTGGGATCCGATAGGGTTTTAACTTCACCCTTTCACCGGGCGGGGTAATAATATCAGGCTCTACCCCAGATGTTTGTCCCGGCAGCTCAGAGAACACCTCCTTGTTGCGAAGCACAAACTCCTTAACCTCCTGTTGTTGGGGTTGTGACAAGGTGGCTGCTATTCCAACCTCCGGAATCACGCAACCAGTTTGAGCTGGTGACCAAGTTTCTGCGACTAGGGACTCTCTATCCCTCCAGGCTTTCAACAGATTAATGTGATATATCTGTTCGGGCTTTCGCCTTCCTGGTTGTCTGACCTTGTAATTCACTTCGCTCACTTTTTCCATTATCTCGTAGGGGCCTTGCCATTTGGCAAGGAATTTACTTTCAACCGTAGGGACAAGTACCAATATCCTATCCCCCGGGGAAAAGGTACGGGTCTTGGCTCCACGGTTGTACACTCTCTGCTGTGCCAACTGCGCTTGGGCCAAATGTTCCCTCAAGATGGGCATTACCTGTGCAATTCGATCTTGCATCAGGGCGACATGCTCAATCACACTCCTGTGGGGAGAACTCACACTTTCCCAAGTTTCCTTGGCAATATCCAACAGCCCTCTTGGGTGTCTCCCATACAGTAACTCAAAGGGGGAGAATCCCGTAGAGGATTGGGGCACCTCCCTAATAGCAAACATCAAATAAGGAAGTAGACAGTCCCAATCCCTTCCATCTCTATCCACCACTTTCTTCAACATTTGTTTTAGGGTTTTGTTGAATCTTTCAACCAGCCCATCGGTTTGGGGGTGATACACAGATGTACGCAATTGCGTCACTTTGAACAATTTACACAGCTCTTTCATAACCCGGGACATAAAGGGTGTACCTTGGTCCGTAAGCAGTTCTTTACAAATACCCACCCGGCTAAAAACAAGAGATAGCTCTTTGGCTATGGTTTTGGCCGAGGTATTTCTGAGAGGGATCGCTTCTGGATAACGGGTGGCATAGTCCATTATAACCAATATGTACTGGTGCCCCCTAGCGGACTTGATTATAGGACCTACCAAATCCATTGCGATTCTCTCAAACGGGACCTCAATGATGGGTAGAGGGACCAGCGGGCTACGGAAATGTGGCATCGGGGCCGACCTCTGACACACAGGGCAGGAGGAACAATAATTTTCTATGTCCTTCATCACCCCAGGCCAATAGAATCTCTGTAATACCCTCTCTCGGGTTTTCTCTGTCCCCAGATGACCTCCAAGAATGTGCCCATGGGCCAACTCCAACACCAACTTCCTGTAAGGTTTGGGCACCACAAGCTGCTCAACGGTTTCTTCTGCCCTTTTTGCCACCCGATACAGTAGGTCCTTCTCTACGCTGAAGTATGGGTAAGTGCAGGTATTATCTGGGTTCACTAACTCGCCATCTATTTCCACTACGTTTTCCCGTGCCTTTATTAGGGCGGGGTCTTTTAACTGTTCTGTGGCAAAATTTTCCCTGTGAACCTCCAGATCAGAAAACTCCACAGACGGTAGGTTTTCGTCTGAGGAGGTGGGCTCCTCTCCAGTTTCTTGAGTCTCCCCTGCCAATACTGACAAGGGAAATTCTGGAGAGTCCTCACCACTCTCAGAGGAGTTCTGGCTATCACATTCCTGGTACATAGGGGCACCAGTGGGGGGCTCAGGATCATCCCACAGTTCCCAGAACTTCGGAAAATCCCTTCCCACAATGGCATCATGCGGTAATTGAGATACTAACCCCACTGGATGAGAGAGGGTACCTTTGGGGGTCTCGAAACACACTGTAGTCACTGGATACTCTCGGGTGTCCCCATGCACACAAATAACAGCTACCTTGCTATTCCCAGAGACCTCTGTTTTAACTAATTCAGCCTTTATCAGGGTCACAAGGCTACCTGAATCCAGTAATACCACAACATTTCTACCATTAATACACATTTTGCATAAATGTTTCTCAGTTCCCCGAATGGCAGTGCATGCGACTGTCGCACACAGCGACTGACGTCGGTCCGTCAGAAAGTTACATTGCATGGGTTCCTCCACAACCGGGCAATTTGCTGCAATATGTCCCGCTTGCCGGCAGCGGTAGCAAACAATCCATTTGGCTGCCTCTTGAGCCCCTGACTTCCCAGGCTGTTCTCGCCAAACTTTGGGTAGAGCTCCCACCCTCTCACTCTCTCCACCCTCACCCCTTGGAATCCTCTTATCCGCCCCTGGGGATGATCTGGTCTTAGGGTGGAAAGTCCGAGAGTCTCTGGAAGAGGCCGTCAGGTTCTCTGTAGCCAAGTATTTCTCTACACGATCCACAAGACCACCGGCCGTCTCTGGGTCTCCATGGCTTACCCACTTTTGGATGGCAGTAGGAAGAGCTCTCAAAAACCGATCCATTACAACACGTTCCACAATCTCTGGTGCAGACAAAGTCTCTGGCTGTAGCCACTTCCTGCTCAGGTGAATGAGATCATACATTTGAGACCTGGGGGGTTTTCCAAGCTGGAAAGTCCAGTTATGCACACGCTGAGCCCGGACAGCCAGGGTGACACCCAGCCTTGCCAATATTTCAGCTTTTAGCATCACATAGTCTTTTGCTTGGTCAGGCTCTAGGTCATAGTAAGCCTTCTGCGATTCACCAGTTAACAGAGGAGCCACCAGTCCAGCCCACTGCTCCTCAGGCCACTTTTCTCTTTCAGCAGTCCTTTCAAATGTGGTCAAAAATACCTCTGGATCATCCTCTCCAGTCATTTTTGTCAATAAACGACTCACCCCAAAGGACGCGGTATTAGTGGGACGGCTTTCCTCACTGGTCTGCGGACGTTGCTGCATTACTGCTTCCATTTGTTGTACTCTCTGCTCTTGCTTCTGTAATAGGTCTATGAAGCGGGCCTCAGATTGCTGCTGGGCTTGTTGCTGAGCTTCCAGACTCTGTTGGTGAGCTTGCTGCTGGGCTGCAAGGCTCCTTTGTAAACCTGCATTTGTCTGCTGTTGATTGGCATTTGCTAGAGCCAGCTGTTTCAGTATCTCCTCCATGCTGGCTTAAAAAAACTGCCACTGGTTCTCCACCAACTGTGAGGGGGTTAACTCGGTAGCGGGTGTGTGTGACCCCCTGGTTGGGCTCCCCACACAAAAACAGGGCCAGCAGACGGAGGTTGTGGTTTTCAAAATCAAAAGGTGCGGTTTATTTCTCTATGTACAGTGACAAAAACACAGCAAAGCCAAAAAGAAACATAAACAAAATAAATCCTGGTCAGTTTGACCTCTGACTAAACATGCAGGTTTCCTAAACTAACAACTGGGATCAGCCTGGTGCTGTCCTAGTCCCTAAGTCCCTGGTTTAGTAAAAGTCCAAACAAATAGCCACACAGGCTTTGCCTCACCGCACAGGGGTTCACTCTCCCTAGACAGTCCACACAGGTCTGGTTCCAGGCATGAGCAAACACCTAATGAATCTGGGAGTTTTTATAGAGGCCTTAAACGAACTGACAGGCTTCAGCTGGTCTCATCAACTCCCTGTCTGCACGACGCCCAGCCCTCTCCCTAGAGGTATGAGTCATCCATGAGCCCACTAGCCTCAGCTGGGCTTCATCAACTGACTCCCTAGTTGTATAAGTCGGCATAAAGCCTGAATCTGGGAGAAATATATCTACCCCCCTGGATGCAACCAGGTGACTTTACCTTCCTGCTGTCACAATATATATATATATATATATTTTTATTTTTTTGCTACATTTGTTGTTTCCTGCGATCTTCGATCAACTGCCGACTGGGTGACAGGCTGGATCCTCGATCCTTGTAGTCTCCCCAGTTTCGGCCATCGAGCGTGTGCCGACCCTAGCTACGCGCTGGGTTTTCCACGACATGCCCGTCGCTCCACGGGTGGCCGGTGAGCCTACGCTCCAGGGCCTGCTTCGGCTGACCTTACGGCCGAGTCGCAGCAGCCTGGCCGGTAAGCGTCATGCTCCAGGGCATACATATGATCGTCCCTTCTGGGTCCAATCACAGCATGCCTGGCCAACAGTCACCTTCCGTGCGCGGACGATGATCTGTTTGGAATGTCTTCCAGCAGAATACATGCAGGATAGGTAAGTAAAACTCCCCTGCCTCGGCTGGGTGATTTAGCTGGACATTCCTGGAGAGATCAAGTAAGTGGTTGTGGCCCCTTTCTTCCCTCTATCCCTGCCTTTCCCTCCTCCCTGGGCTTCTAGCTAAAGGTTGCTGGGTGCTGGGGGTCACCTAGGGGGTCCCACTGGAGCCGGGCTGGCTGTAACTAACATTTAAAAGAAATGTCATTTTTGCTTACCTGTGTTTCTGTGTCTCCATGCTGTCGGCGGCCATTTTGAGGCGGTCCATGCCAAGTTTGGCCTCTTGTAACTGCCTGGCGGCCATCTACCTGTGGTTCGGCCACACCCACTGGCCCCTATCAGGTGATCGGCGGCCATGTTTGTCCACCCTGTATGCAGATATTGCCGTTCGGCAGCCATCTTTTTGTGGGCTATGGCTGCCTGACCTCTATCTTCTGTCGGCGGCCATTTTCTTAGAGCCCACATTATCTTCCATACAGACGTTTTTGGCAACCATTTTGCGAGAGCCTCTGGCCTCTAGGGTGCATTACACTGGCGCGAAAATTCACACAGGAAGTGCTGATAAAAGAAGCAGACTGACACAGCAGCAAGGGGACAGCATCACAGGCGCAGCATAGCAGTACCTATCCAGGGTGGTGAGTCCTCTGGGTAACCCAGCATCTCTGCAGTGCAGGAGGGTGGCCTATTGATATCTTGCCTGGAGCCCTGTGAGTGTCAGTGTGTGGTCAGCATGGCATCTGAGCCAGATGTCTTCTCCCCTGAAACACCAGATTTAGCAGCTGGTGTCCCTGAGGTGTCTATGGACGCTATGTCGGCAATCCTAGAGGCGTTTGCTGCCAGGGTGGAAGCAGCACACGGGAATACAGGGGGTAATAAACGCCCCCGTCCCCTGCAATCTTCTGGGGATATTTCTGATGCAGAACCAGGTCCAGCTACGGCTCATGACCCAGATTCTGATGCATCAGAGACTGCAGACCGTGACCGATCGGACAGTGAGGAGGACTCCAAGTCCAGGTCAGTACGCGAGACGGCTTTGGTATCTGACCTTATTACTGCAGTGCGGGATACGCTAAAGTTGGAAAGAACTGAAGAAGTAGCAGATACTCCAGTCCCCTTTGGGTTTCGTAAACCAGCCCGCACTGCTAAGGTGTTCCCTTGTGTGTCTTATTTTGACAAACTCTTATACAAGGAATGGGAGAACCCACTGAGGGTCTTTACAGCCCCAAAGAGGTTTGCAGTACGGTACCCCTTTGAGGAGAGTTTTCTGAAGATATGGACCTCTCCCCCTATAGTGGACCCTTCGGTGTCCAGACTTAATAGAGCCACCACTATTCCAGTAGAAGGGGCTCCTGTTTTCAAGGACCCTGTGGATAAGAAGGCTGAAGCACTCGCTCGCTACCTATACTCAGTGGTAGGCTCGGCAGTACGCCCGGCATTGGCGGGGGCCCTAGTGTCTCACACACTTACTGAATGGGCAAAATTGCTACTCCAGGGGTTAAAGGAGCGAGATGCTCCTCCTAATGAGATAACTTTGGCCGACCAGTTGGTCCAGGGCCTTAAGTTTGTCTGCGAGTCAGACATGGATACTATTCCCCTGCTGTCAAGAGCTTCGGTTTATGCAGTAGCAATACGCCGCATGATCTGGCTAAAGGGCTGGTCTGCGGACCAGACTTCCAAGAAAGCCCTATTGGATCTGCCTTTTAAGGGCGACAGACTTTTTGAGGCTTCTCTGGATGACATCATCAAGGATGCCACAGGAGGTAAAAGAACTTTGCTTCCCCAAACTAGCAAGGGTAAGGGACCACGCCAAGGGCAAGGGCCCTCCTTTACTGCACGTAAGCGTTTTTTTCGCCCCCTTAAGGCGACAGGGAAAAGACCCCAGGCCGATAAAGCGCCTGCCCAAGGACAAAAGCGTCCTTGGTCCCGCAGACCCAACAAGCCTGCGGACAAATCTGCGTCCACATGAAGGTCCGCCCCCACCCAGCTCTCGGGTGGGGGGACGTCTTCGCAAATTCGCAACTCAGTGGACTGCTCTAGTCTCCGACAGGTGGGTTTGCGAAGTAATCTCCTCAGGCTACAAGATAGAATTTCTCTCTTGTCCACCAGACAGATTCATCACCTCCAATCTCCAGCTACTACCGACCCGTCGGGAGGCCCTGTATGGGGCGGTCCAGGGTCTACTGGAATGCGGGGTAGTTATTCCAGTTCCAGAACAGGAACGGGGTCAGGGTTTTTACTCAAATCTGTTCATTGTGCCAAAGAAGGAGGGGGTTCTTCCAATCTTGGATCTCAGAGCCCTCAATTGCTTTGTGAAGGTACAAAGATTTCGGATGGAGTCGGTTCGATCCGTAGTCACGGCTCTCCATCCGGGGGACTTTCTGGCCTCTTTGGACATCAAGGACGCATACCTGCATGTCTCCATATACTCCAGACACCAGAGGTTTCTGCGATTTGCTATCGAGAAGAACCACTACCAGTTTGTGGCCCTCCCGTTTGGCCTTGCCTCAGCACCCAGGACGTTCACCAAGGTGCTCGCTCCGATTCTGGCACTTCTAAGACAGCGGGGTATCGCTATCACAGGTTACTTGGACGACCTTCTGCTGAAGGCCCCTTCAAGCTCAGAATTAGAGGTAAGCGTGTCCATTACCTGTCAGACTCTTCGAGACTGTGGTTGGATACTAAACACGCAAAAGTCAGTATTGGTGCCCACTCAACGCCTAGTGTACCTGGGGTTGATTCTGGATTCCTCAGAGGCAAAGGTATTCCTCCCTGTGGAGAAGTTGCAGACCCTCCGGGCTGCAATACGGCAGCTGACTTCCAGGAATTGGTCGTCACTCCGTTTTTGCATGCGAGTGTTGGGCCTCATGGTAGCCTCCTTCGAGGCGGTCCCATATGCTCAATACCACACTCGAGTGTTACAGAAGGAAGTTCTGTCCAGATGGAACAGATGCCCTTCATCTCTGGATTATCAAATCCGAGTGAGCCACCTAGTCAGGAGATCCCTGGTATGGTGGCTGACCGCACCGGCTCTAATGGCCGGGAAGTCATTTCTTCCGGTTTACTGGATAGTGATCACGACGGACGCCAGCCTTACAGGTTGGGGGGGAGTCTGGGGTGTCCAGTCGGCGCAAGGTCGCTGGACCCCAGAGGACGCCCTCCTGCCGATCAATATCCTGGAGATCCGGGCGATCAAGCTGTGCCTCTTCAAATGGTCTCAGAGACTGCAAGGGCGTCCAGTCAGGATCCAGTCAGACAACGCCACAGCAGTGGCATATGTCAATCATCAAGGAGGAACAAGAAGCTCAGCTGCAGCATCGGAGATCGCTCGCATCCTGAAGTGGGCAGAGAGGAGCGTACCGGCACTGTCGGCCGTGTACATTCCGGGTGTGGAAAACTGGCAGGCGGACTACCTGAGCCGCCAGATGCTGGACCAGGGAGAATGGTCCTTACACCCGGAGGTGTTCCAACTCCTCTGCCAAAGATGGGGCACACCAGACGTAGACCTTCTGGCTTCCCGACTCAATCGGAAGGTATTGAGGTTTGTGGCCCGGTCAAGAGACCCATGGGCAGACGCAACGGACGCGTTGGTAGCATCGTGGGGTCAGTATCGGCTAATCTATGCCTTCCCTCCCTTAAGGCTTCTTCCTCTTCTGCTCCGCAGAGTGGAGGCAGAGGGAATTCCAATGATCCTAATCGCTCCAGATTGGCCTCAGCGTCCTTGGTACGCCGATCTAGTACGTCTGGTAGCAGACGTCCCCTGGCGCCTACCACTACGGAAGGACCTGCTATCGCAAGGTCCCATATTCCATCCTGCTTTACAGTCATTGGCTTTAACGGCATGGCTGTTGAGAACCAGGTACTGAGAGATCGGGGCCTGTCAGACTCAGTAATCTCTACTATGAGAAGTGCTCGGAAACCGTCCTCTAGGAAGGTCTATCACCGCACTTGGAGGGCCTACATCTCCATGTGTGAGGAAATGAAATGGCATCCGCGTACCTATTTGGTTTCCAGAATCCTGCTGTTTTTACAGCATGGGGTAGACCAAAGGCTTGCCCTAAGTACGATTAAGGGACAGATATCTGCCCTGGCTGTCTTTTTTCAGCGACCCCTGGCGAATCACTCTCTCGTGAGTACATTTGTGCAGGGGGTTCGACATGTGGCCCCTCCGGTCCGCCCCCCGTTACCTCCGTGGGACTTGAACCTGGTCCTCTCGGTGCTTCAGAAGGCACCGTTTGAGAATATTAGAGATATTCCCCTGTTGACACTTTCTCAGAAGGTGGTCTTTTTGGTGGCTGTTACGTCAGTTAGACGAGTCTCTGAGTTGGCAGCCCTGTCCTGCAAGGCTCCCTATTTGATTTTCCACAAGGATAAGGTGGTGCTGCGGCCGCAGCCTTCCTTTCTTCCGAAAGTCGTTTCGGCTTTTCATCTCAACGAAGACATTGTACTTCCATCCTTGTGTCCTCAGCCGTCGAATCCTAAGGAGTCGGCGTTGCATTCCTTGGACGTTGTCCGAGCTTTGAGAGTATACATATCTGCTACTTCCCTGTTCCGGAAGTCAGACTCACTGTTTGTTTCGGTGGCTGGTCCCAAGAAGGGCCAAGCAGTCTCATCGGCCACCATCTCTAGGTGGATCCGACAGATAGTAATCCAGGCTTACGCCTTAAAGGGTCAGGCGCCCCCCTTTCCTGTCACGGCGCATTCGACCAGGGCAATAGGTGCCTCTTGGGCTTTCCGACATCAAGCGTCTGTTTCCCAACTATGTAAAGCGGCGACTTGGTCGTCCGCTCACACTTTCACAAAATTCTACAAAGTTGATGTAGGTGCATCTTCGGATGCCTCTTTCGGCCGCAAGGTTTTGCAGGCGGCTGTTTAGAGTTGCAACTCCGCCGTTGGAGGAGTGCTGTTTTGTGTTTTGGGGTGAAGTTTGTTTTTATGCTGTTACCACACCTCGTTTTTTCTCTGACACTGCTTTGGGACGTCCCACTTTGTCAATAGAGAAGCTGTGTCGGTCCATGGACGAAAGAGTAAATAGGATTTTTTACTCACCGTAAAATCCTTTTCTCTGAGTCCATGGACCGACACAGCACCCACCCCTCCTTTTAAGTTTGTACTGCTTTTTGACGAACTGATCTGCGATGTGCAGACTGAGAGGGTATACCCAGAGGGTCCGCCCCCTGGGCGGTACTGTAGAAGGTGTGATGCAACACTTTTTACAAGTTTTTCTGCCTAGTCACTCCTAATTAACGGATAATACCCACTTTGTCAATAGAGAAGCTGTGTCGGTCCATGGACTCAGAGAAAAGGATTTTACGGTTAGTAAAAAACCCTATTATTGCCCAAATGTTTGATGAAATAAAAAAGATGATCTTAGGCCGAGTACATGGATACCAAACACGACATGCTTTAAAATTGCGCACAAACGCACAGTGGCGACAAACTACATACATTTTTAAAAGCCTTTAAAAGCCTTTACAGGTTACCACATTAGATTTACAGAGGAGGTCTACTGCTAAAATTACTGCCCTCGATCTGACCTTCGCGATGATACCTCACATGCATGGTGCAATTGCTGTTTACATATGACGCCAGACCGAGGCTTGCGTTCGCCTTTGCGCAAGAGCAGGGGGGGTACAGGGGTGCTTCTTTTTTATTATTTTGCTTTTTTATTTTATTTTTAAACTGTTCCTTCCATTTTTTTATACCAAATTTTATTGTTATCTCAAGGAATGTAAATATCCCCTATGATAGCAATAGGTAGTGACAGGTACTCTTTATTTTTTTTGTTGAAAAAATTGGGGTCTATTAGACCCTAGATCTTTCCTCTGCCCTCAAAGCATCTGACCACACCAAGATCGGTGTGATTAAATGCTTTCCCAATGGCGCTGTTTATATCCGGGGGGGGGGACATTCCCTCCCACTGCTTGTAAAAGCAGTCTAGAGGCTAATTAGCCGCTAGGATTGCTTTTACATGAAAGCCGACCGCTGGCTGAAAAGAATGATACCAAGATGATACCTAAACCTGCAGGCATCATTCTGGTATAACCATTCAAAGTCCAGCAACATACCAGTACGTTGCTGGTCCTTGTTGGACATGTATTGTAATCTTTTTTTTCATGCAGCCTGTTGGCTGAACGAAAAAAAAGGGATTGATCGGTGGGTATGCCCACCATTAGAATACCTCCCTTCATCCACCCACTTCTAATGATGGGCATACATGCACCATTTATATATGCCGAAGCATGGGGGCATCCTCCTGCAAAAAAGTTATGCCGCGTACACACGGTCGGACTTTTCCACGGGCAAGCCTCCGTCGAAATTTCGACCAGATGTACGCGGCATTTGGAGCAAAATTGCTCCTCCGCCCCTGCTGCCCCCATGCTTCGGCATTTATGCTCTTTTTTTTTTTAACTGTGGTGGTGAAATCACCTCCTACAGCTTTGGAGTCACGGCTTTATGTATCGTGGGAGCAAACGCTGTTGCTGTCAAGATAAATAAAACCGCGCTGCAACTGAATGGCGTACCTGCTAAGAAAACGATGGTTAACATTAAAACAAAGTAACGTTACAGTATAACAGTAAGACCTTACCATACTATACCTGCAAAGCAAATATCAAAAAAGAAAAAAAAAAAATCATGCACCCTGTGCCTAAAATATATATGTGCCAAAGCATGGGGGCATCCTCCCGCAAAAAAGTTATGCCGCGTATACACGGTCTGACTTTTCCACTGGCAATCCTCCGTCGGAATTTCGACCGTATGTACGCGGCATGAAGTTTTTTTTTTTTTTAAAGATTTATTTATTGAGTTTTTTCATGTACAAAGCAAACAGTCTCGCAAATGGTTACCGTATTTATCGGCGTATAACGCACATTTTTACCCTGAAAATAGAGGGTAAACCATGCCTGCGTGTTATACGCCGATATCTGTTTTTTACCAACAGGGGGCAGGGATCGGGCGGTCGGCCCCCGGTGCCACCCATTGGGAGGGTGTCAGGCCTCTCCTGGCCATGGTACAGTGCTGGCAGTAAACCCCAAAGTCCAGAAAACATTACCTCTCCTCCTGTGTAACTCCCAATGCAAATACAAGCCCCCAAATCCTTCAACCAACGCCGCTCGTTGAGGCTGATCTCCTCCTCCCGCTCCGCCTCCTCCTCTTGTGTAGCTTTTGATTGGAGGAGGAGAGCAGTCACATGACCGGGTCCACGAGAGAGAGTGGCGTTAATGGAGGTATGCAGAAGCTCTGATCCACATTGAGAGTATAATAAGGGGCTGATAGGCTGACAGTGTGAAGTTGTCTCAACTTTAGAGTATGCTGGCAGCGCTGTCCCTGTCCCAGCGCTGGGAGTGCAGGACTGTGCTTGCAGCCCTTTATGTTACTGTGCCATGAAGAGTATTGTTCTTGCTGCCGTATAGGTGACAAAAAAGACAGCTGGTAATTATGTTGCGTGGTATCAAAGGACAGAAGTTGGCCATATTGCTCCTTTTGTTTTAAAGAAAAACTGAAAATGGTTTTATGTCAGTTTTATTTAATTGTTTTTTCAGTTTACAGTTTCAGTACAGTACACCCCTCACATCTTTATAATGAAAGAGGGCTGTGGGTTGTGCAGGGGGTCCGTGTGTTGTGCAGGGGGTCCGTGTGTTGTGCAGGGGGTCCATGTGTTGTGCAGGGGGTCCGTGTGTTGTGCAGGGGGTCCGTGTGTTGTGCAGGGGGTCCGTGTATTGTGTATTATGCCGGAGGCCTGTGTAAAGTTTTTTTTCCCGAAACTTTCCTCTTAAAGTTGGGGTGCGTGTTATACGCTGATAAATACGGTACATCACATGTATATAACATTTCACATTAATGATAGCACCACAGGGCTATATGGTATTATCAAAAAAATTGTGAACCCCGGTTCCTCAACGGAGGAAAACTAAAAAAACAAAATAAGTAGGTCGACCAAAGTGGGCCACGTAGGGCTCCACTATGGGAAATCATAGTATAGTAAGCAGTGGAGATGTAACCAAGTACAGTCAACCCCTACACACACACACACACACACACACACCCAGCCATACACACCTCACCGCCCACCACACCTCCAACCAGAACCCGAGAGCACCAAACCAACAACATTGTCCCCAGCAGGCTGCAACCCTAGCAAGCCAACCCAGGGCAATACCCATTAGGGTTGGGAGAGCGGGGTGTCCTTCCAAAAGGAATCTGCAATGTCAAGCCAGGGCTGCCAAATCTTCGTAAACTTGGCAGGACAGGCCCTACCCTTGTAGATGCATTTAAAAATGGGTATAACCTTATTTATCATTCGGTAAAACCTTTGAACATCTGGAGCAGAGGCACTCTTCCATTGTAACAGAATAAATTTCCTAGCGTAAAAAAGAATAGTGCGCACCAGAATTTGAGCATGGGTCCTGGGAACGAACTCATTGAGAACTCCCAACAGTCCAACCTCCGGTGTACAAGGTACTGGTAAATGTAAGGTGTCCTTGAAAAAATAAAATAAGTCCTTCCAAAACATCAACTAAGCAGAACAAGACCAAAACCTATATGTATCCAGCATCAGTGGAGTCATACCTAGAACAAGAAGCAGCAGAGACAAAACCCATGTGAGCCAGCCTGGCAGGAGTATAATGCAATTGGTGTATAAATTTAAACTGTACGTACAGATCATTCGATCCAATAAGGTCCTGAAAGCAAACCTCTGAGGCCTCCTCCCACCCCTCCTCGGACAGCCCCCGGAAAGTCCACCTCCCATTTCTGCTGAGCAATCTGAAAGGGATTAACCCCAGCAGACTGCAGGCGGGAGTAAACCAGCTTTTCAATAACCTGGTAAGACAGCAGCTTCTCCAAAGACGATTCAATGAGCTCCTGGGTCAACCCAGTAAATTGTGCCCGAACGGCATGACATAGTAACAAGTACTTATAGAAGAATTTATCCGTCACCCCACACCGTACCTTCAAATCCTCAAAGGAGATAAACGTATTGTGACGGTATGCGAGGTGAGATATATGACAGTCGCTATGTTTCACCTCGCATTCGGTCCATTGTAAGGGACTGAACCAGAGTCCGGCCCAGGTTTTTCCAGCCTCTGTAGTTGGCTGGGTTCCGGTCCGGATATTCAGGTTCACTGGAATCCATAGGCAGCTGGGCTTTAAAGATCCAGGAAGAGAGCACAGCATGGCTCTGGCCTGAGACTCAGAAGGGAATCTGAGTAAGAGGAGCGCTGTTGATCTGGGCTGAAAGAAAAAGGTTTCCTTTACTTTACCTTGTGTTTTGTGGGTGATGGGGACCAGCCCCTCACCGTATAGAGAGCGGTTACTGTATAGTTTAGCGCCGGACGGCAAGGATTTGTTTTGCTGTTTTGTTTATTTTTATATGACTATTGCAAACCACTTGTAAATAAAGCTGGCAATACGCCAGGTTTTAAAGAAACTGCCTGTATGCTGACCTTTATTCTGTGAAAAAGGTGATCCCCACGAGCTAATCTCCCACAGTATCATTAACAAAAGTGTGGGAGAAATGCTTGACCCTGAGTCGTGTTCACCACAAGGAGTCCGGGTGACCCAGAAGCTCAGCGAAATTTGGGTTCTGCCACAGGGGGACCTGGGAGACACCTCATCCGAGTCCGCATGCCAGGCTAACCAGCTAATTTCTAACAGGGAGCCTTGAGAGCAACGCCTGGGTACAGATCTGTGTAAATCGTCCACAAGTGAGGCCCTAGAACCCACCAGTGCAGTCAATAGAGCATTGGAACAGGATGAGGAGGCCTCCAGGAACCAGTCATAAACATAAGCTAGCTGTGACACTATAAAATAGTTTAGCAGCTTGAAGCGAGGCCCTAGCTATTCGCGGGGTCGACCCCTGCCAGAGGAAGGTGGAGAGGAGCGAGTTAATCCTGTTAAAGAGTTTTTTAAACAAAAAGATTGGGGATGCCCGAAAAACGTATAGGAATTTAGGAAAATATATAATTTTAAAGATATTCACACGGCCTATCAGATTAAGTGGTAAGGAGGCCCAGGTACGCAACCTGGTCTCCATGTGTGTTATAATCGAGGTAACATTAAGGTTTTCCAACAAAGATAGGTCAGCATTAATATGTATCCCCAGATACTTAAACCTGTGTTGGATGGTCAATTTGGATGTAGAGAGGTAGGCGTAATCTAGTTCAGGGCCTATAGGGAATGCCACCGATTTATCCCACCCAACTCGTAACCCAGAGACCTTCCCAAACTCCTCCACAACACCCAGTAGCAAAACAAACGACTGCTCAGTTCCATCCAGGTAGATTAAGGCATCATCTGCATAGAGGGAAATCTTTTCAGTCAGGTCCCCATAGCAAATGCCACCTACCGTCGCCGTCTGCCACACCGCCAGAGCAAGAGGCTCTATGGCCAGAGCAAACAGAAGCGGCGAGAGTGGGCAGCCCTGCCTGGTTCCCCTCTGCAAAGTTAAATACATCAGAGACATCCTTATTAGTACTTATCCAAGCCCTAGGGTTGGTATAAAGCAAACGGACCCACTTAATAAATTGGGAGCTGAAGCCCATACGATGCATGGTTTCCCAAAGGAAGGACCAGTTAACTGTATCAAAGGCTTTGAGCACATCCAATGATAACACTAGGCCACTCTTTTGGTCAGTGGCAGCCCTGTGAATGTGCAGATAGAGCCGGCGAATGTTGTCATACGTACTCTTCCCAGGCATGAACCCAGTCTGATCCCTATGAATGAGATGGAGAATGACATTTTGTAGTCGTAGGGCTAGAATTTTGGCCAACACTTTGACGTCACTATTCAGTAGTGAGATTGGACGGTAAGACCCACACAACAGTTTGTCTTTATCAGGTTTAGGCAGTACAACAATCAGGGCTTCACACATGGAGGAGGGGAGCTCACCCTCCTTCAGTGCACGGCCAAACAGTGAGTGTCATTTCTGTGCCAGGTCTTTAGCATAGTTTTTGTACCATTCAGCGGGCAAACCGTCCAATCCAGGGGCTTTATTGGGGGGGAGAGAGCATATGGCCTCCGTGACTACCTCCAATCGTCAGGGGTTTGTCTAATATAAGGTTGAGATTCATCCAGTACTGGGAACTGCAGAGATTCCAAAAACCCCAGCGTCTCAAGTTCATCCGGGGGGGGATGGGGCAGAATAGAGGTTCTCATAAAAGGACTTAAATGTCTAATTAATAAGCAGGGGATCAGATGTGACTGAGCCGTCAGGTAACTGAATGTGTGATATAGTCCTGTCAATGTAATCCGTGCGGGAGAGAAAGGCCAACATCTTACCATTCTTACCGCTGTGTTCAAGCAACCTGGCCGACAAGTACCTTTGCTGTTTCTGCGTTGCGTCCACCCTATGGAGGTCCAGAGCCCTATGCGCCACCACCAGGACCCCATGGGAGTCCGGAGTGGGAAGCGCAGAGTATTGGGCCCTGGCTTGCTCCAGGGAGGACTCCAAGACCAAGAAGGCAGCCCAAGAGGACTTCCGATGATGGGCAATATTAGAGATATAGGAACCTCGCACCGACGCCTTAAAGGCATCCCACGTGGGGCCAAAGGAAGCGGAACCGGTATTATCCCCCCAGTAGTGGAACATGTCCTGCCGGACTGGCTCCTGGAATTCAGAGGTGGAGATCCAGAGGGGACTGAGCCTCCACCTGAAAAGCGGGTCTTTGGCCTAATAGCATTTCCACAAATAGGACGGAGTGGTCAGAGATTGTCTGAGGTAAGTAAGTGAACGCCTGGATACAGAAGACTAGGTCAGGAGTCCCCAGGGCATAGTCCAGCCTGGAAAGAGTTTGGTACGTCCAAGACTGACAAGGGTATTCCCTTACCATAGGATGTTTTTGTCGCCAGAGGTCCACATAGCCAAAGGAAGCACACCACTGACCAAACAGCCTAGAGTCATACTGGAGAGGTTTCAGGAGGTCCATGCCAGGATCTAGCACTGAATTGAAGTGCCCCACTATAAGGGTAGCCAAAGTTGGAAAGGTGGCAAATTGTACACATAAATCTGTGAAGATTGCAGCCGTGAGAGGGGGGGGAGCATACACAACCACTAAACAACAGTGGTGTTGCGTGCACCGTGCATTGAAGAAAAACATAACGACCCTTGGGATCAAGCACCACTCGGTCACAGGAAAAGGGGAGGCCCTTCTGTATAAGGATGGACACCCCTCTGGCATAATTGGAGTATGTGGAGTGATATTCATGCAAGACCCAGTGTTTTTTTAAAGCCAGCACTTTTGATCCCATAAGGTGTGTCTCCTGTAGGCACAATATATGAGGATTATGTGTCTTCAGGAAATCAAACAGGGAGGCCCTCTTAAATTTGGAGTTTAACCCCCGAACATTCCAGGAGACACACCTGACCATAGACATGGTGAGATATAAGAAATTAAGCAAAACATTTGCACGGTATGGATTAGAATTGTCATGAGCAAAACATAGGTCCCCACACGGCTGCAAACCCAGAAGGAGGAAGAGGCAAGGTGGAGAGCATACACACACAGACACACTTCATTCATCCCTTTACACAGCAGAAATATGACAAACTGACACACATTCAGAATAGGCAGTAGCCCAAATTTAACCCCTGCCAGGCCCCAAAAACGAGGGGCTGGCCTAAACCCCAAACTGCATGTACACACTAGGAACATGGCCAACACAGACAAGTCAGCGAACAAACTTTAGATCAGTCAGTGATCAAAAAAGGGACAAAAAAAAAGAGAAAAATTTAATGAACGGTAGCAGCATAGTCACCAAGTAGAGATCAGCATTCTCCTGTCAAGGCGGTTAGCGAAAGATACCTGCCACAGGTATAGTCCCAGTGAGTGGGGTAGAGAAAAAAATATAGAACACTTTATCAGGGGAAAAAAGCAAATCAAGTGTCAGGCGCCCGGTCAGACAAACGACCAGGCTGGTGCAGGGACTCAAACCAGGATAAAGCATTTGCAGGAGCTTGAAAAAAGTGCACCTGGCTTTGGTGCACAACTCTCAGCGTTGCAGGAAACAACATGGGGTACTGGATGGTCTTCTCCCTCAACTTTTGCTTAACATGTTGGTACTTGGCCCTCAACGCCCGGACAGCAGGGGAGTAATCAGGAAAAAGGGACGCTGATGCATTATTACTTTTCAGGCTCCCTTTCATGCAGGCAGCACGCAGGATAGCGTCCCAGTCCCTGTAGTTAAGAAGGCGAATCACCATAGTGCGAGGGGGGTTGCCAGCGGGAAGCGGTCAGCCGGGTACTCTGTGGGCGCGCTCCAGAACAAAACAGGGGGATAAATAGTCCTTCCCAAATTCCTGGACAAACCAACTCTCCAGAAAAGATACCGGGTCAGCACCCTCAACTCGCTCAGGCAGGCCTACCAGGCACAGGTTGTTTCTTCTCAGGCGATTCTCCAAATCGTCAACCTTATCCTCCAGGGAGTGAATTTTAGTGCTGTGGGTTTTAATGGTAGGTAGGACCGGGCCGACAGTGTCCTCCAGATCACTGATGCCGCGTTCCGTGTCCGAGACCCGGTCCCTTACTTTATGCATGTCCTGGCGCATAATGGTAATGTCCAGCTTGAGCTCCTCCACCTTCCCCATAATATCAGAATGGTTTACCTTTATAATCTTGAGGACATCCAGCAGCGTGGGCTCTGGTTCCGGGCCATCCTCCAGGCCGTCCTCACTGGGGGACACAAGGGCCGGTGGCGCTGGTGTAGCGGAGGTCCCGGGAGAAGGAGGCAGTGATGGATCAGGGTCCTCTGCGAATAGATCCGGCGTGGAAGCCAGGGACGAGTAAGGCACAGTGGATCAGCGGCCATCTTGGCAAGAGCGCGTGGTAACACTCATCCTGGCCGGGGACTATTTCTTCCCCTTACGCTTTTCCATCCACCAGATTCCCCAATATGGCAGCACCGGGTCTTCCCCAAGAGATCCAGATAGTTTTCATCCGTTTTTAAAAGGCAGGTGAGAAGGATTGCAAAGGATTGTACAGAGGGATCTCAGAGCTGCTAGAGAAGATGTCTGCTCACATGCTGTGTCAGGCCACGCCCCCCACGTGGCATGAAGTTATGCCGTAAACACACGGTCTGACTTTTCCACGGGCAAGCCTCCGTCGGAATTTCAACCATATGTACGCGGCATTAGGAGCAAAATCGCTCCTCCGCCCCTGCTGCCCCCATGCTTCGGCATATATGCTCTTTTTTTTTAACTGTGATGGTGAAATCACCTCCTACAGCACTGGAGTCACGGCTTTATATATCGTGGAAGCAAACGCTGTTGCTGTCAAGATAAATAAATCCGCGCTGCAGCTAAAAAAATGGTTAACAATAAAACACAGTAAAGTATAAAAAAATTGCACACCTGAAAAGCAAGCATGATAAAACATACCAACAATAAAACATTGCAGAATAGAATACAGTAAAAAAGAGCAGAACAATAGAGAGAGAATAGAGAGGGAGAGAACAATAAAATGACAACTATTTTTGTTTATTTTATTTTATATTTTTTGGGCGTTTTTTTTTTTTCCTTTTTTTTTTTAACACTTTTTTTGTAACTGTATAACTTTTCGGTTCCAGGTTTGGGTCTCTCAAAATGCGATGGCATCTTGGGAGACCCTGTGTAAGTGTGTCCTATCCTGTGCATTGCTGTACCCAACGCTAAAACTTCACTAGTGTGTGGTAGCGTTCAAAACATTTACCAATGCAAAGACCAGGATCGTCAGGACAGCGGGGACAATAATAATGGGTGTCACGCCTAAATCCGCGCTTTCTACAGACACCTCATTTTCTTTGGGGTGCTCGTTGGGTAGGGGTACTCTCGAGGACATACGGAAAATGCCTCTCATGCAGCCGGCTTACTGCATTTGGTTGGGAATGGTAAGGTGCAGCACCACCTGGATACAGGAGGTCTGTGATGATCTCATCCTGGAATTGAAGGAAGGATCCAGTCTGTCCTGAAGCTCTGTATAGCACATGAGCGTTCAGCAAAGCCAATTGAAATAAATATAGAGACACTTTGTTGTACCAGCGTCTCGCCTTACGGGCAATGTGATATGGCGCCAACAACTGGTCGTTGAGGTCCACCCCTCCCATGTTTTGGTTATATTCGTGGATACAGAGGGGTTTCTGCACAACACCAGTCGCCGTCCGAATTTGGACTGTCGTGTCTGCGTGAAGGGAGGTAAGAACGAAAACATTCTTATTATCCCTCCACTTCACAGCGAGCAAGTTATTACACTTCAAGCAGGCTCTCTCCCCCAGCCTAAGATGAGAATCTACAAGCCCCTGGGGAAAGCCCCGGCGATTAGGTCGCATGGTGCCACATGATCTAATCTGATGATCAAACAAGGGACTAAATAGTGGCACGCTCATGTAATAATTGTCCACATACAAGTGGTACCCCTTTCCGAATAAGGGTGACACCAAGTCCCACACAATCTTGCCAGCGCTCCCTATGTAATCTGGGCAGTTCTCCGGCTCTACCTGACTGTCTTTTCCCTCATAAACCATAAAGCTCCGTACATAGCCTGTTGCCCTGTCACAGAACTTATAGAGCTTGACCCCATATCTGGCACGCTTGCTGGGAAGGTACTGTTTGAAAGACAAGCGGCCAGAAAATTTAATCAGGGACTCATCAACGCAGACAACTTGATGGGGAGTATACAAGGCTGCAAAACGTTTGTTGAAGTGGTTTATGAGTGGGCAAATTTTGTAGAGCCGATCGTATTCAGGGTCTCCACGTGGACGACAAAGTTCACGTTGTCGTTAAAGTGCATGAACCGCAAGATCACCTTGTATCGTTTCCTGGCCATGAAAGCAGAGAACACGGGCATATGGTCATGTGGGCGTGTAGACCAATACGTCCGCATCTTCGGGAATTTATGTATGCCATGTTGAGGGAAAGGCCCAGAAAGACCTTAAATTCGGAAACCGTAACTGGTTTCCATTCTCTGGCAAGGGCGGACTGGGGATAAGTGGCGATGAATTGACCAGCATACAAATTAGTTTGGTCCACAATAGATCTATAGAGATCCTCCGTGAAAAACAGCGAATAAAAATCAAGTGACGGAAAATCAGCTGTTTCCACCTGAATACCGGGTTGGCCAGTGAATGGGGGAAGTACAGGTGCTGCAGAAGTGGTGGGGACCCAATCAGGATTGGCGAATGCAGCAGGAAGGGCACTATGGGCACGACGGGCCTGTCTTTGTCTTCTTTTTGGTGGCAGTGGGACACTACTTGTGCTTGCCACCTAGCCAGCTTGAATTGCACTTATGGGATTCACCACGTCACCACGTGATACTGCAGTGCTGGATGTACGACCAGGGTGTACTAGGCCGCTGGTGCTTGCCAGTTCACCAGAAGGAATAGCGGCGCTAGTACTGGCTCTCTGCTCCATACGAGGGACCTGCGGTTCTTGCTCCTCAACAACAGCAGAATGGGGTGGGGTACGCCTGTCCTTTGCAGGGACCTCATCTTCGTTGTCAGTGCTATCTGACATGGAGCCGCTGTCTTCTACGGGGATGTATTCTGAGCCGGAATCTGACAGATGCGTGACCTCCTCTTCACTATCTGTCATGCTCATAAACTCGTAGGCCTCTTTACTAGTGTACCTTCGCTTTGCCATTTTGGGCTCTAAATTTAGTGGTACACTAGTAAATATTCACAGGTAAAAAAGCACCGGACTGTCAGCAAATGTATAAAACGCTACCAAAAAAACTGTTAGCGATCACAGGGATCAGGCCTGTCTCTGCGAACGCTACAGTTATGTGTGTTGTGTTTGGTAAGTGACAGTGATCGATCGATACTGCACTTGGGTGGGCTGGGCTGGGCTGCGCTGGGCGGAGGGGCAAAACGCAGGTGCTAGTGGGTATCTGGGCTGATCCCGCTAACAATGCGTTTTTGGGAACCCTAAACTGCTGGGGACACTAGTATAGACCTGATCAGATCAGATATTGATCTGTTCAGATACTATACCACTAAGGGAGGTGTATGCTTTGTGCGTGGGTGTTAGCGCTACTGGCACTAACCTTACGCTGCCTGGGGTGATGCAGACCCTAACTGACGCTAAAACCTAATTGATATCACCCTCCGGGCGATCAGGGGGTTAAACCTTTATTGGGTTATATACGGCGGGTGCCCTGATGCTATAAAAAGCAAACTAACTAACCAACCAGCGTCACCCGTAACACTTATACGTGATCACTGGTGAAAGGGTTAACTCTAGGGGCAATCAGGGGGTTAAAACCTTTATTAGGTAATATATGGGGCTAAATAAAAACCTGACGGGTAACCTAAATAACTAAATAACTAACTGGCTAACCAGTGTCACCAGTGACACTTATACGGTGATCACTGGTGAAAGAGTTAACTCTAGGGGCAATCAGGGGGTTAAAACCTTTATTAGATAATATATGGGGGTACCTGACGCTATAAAAGCCTGGCGGCGAACCTAAAAAAATAACTGGCTACCTAGCGGCACCAGCGACACTAATACAGCGATCAGAAAAACGATCGCTTAGTGACACTGGTGATAGGGGGTGAAAGGGTTATCTGGGGGGCGATCAAGGGGTTAAACCTATATTGGGGGGGGTTAGGGGGGTACCCTGGACCTAAAGGGGCCTAAACCTAACTGCCCTGCAACTTTTTACTGTCACAGATGACACTAAATGCAGTGATCATTTATTTACTGATCACTGCAATCAGTGACACTGTGACTGGGGGGTGATCTGGGGGTGACTGAGGGGGTGATTTATGTGCCTATGTGCCTATGTGTGCTGGTGTCAGTGTACTGTTAGTGCACTTACTTGATGTCTTCTCTCCTCCAGCCAGAAACCAATGGCCACCCCCTCATCATGGATCGCTCCTGAAGCGAAACGGACCGCCGCAGGCACCGGAGGGGGGTTCCGATTGGACCCCCCACCCGCAGCAAGGCAGGAACGTACAGGTACGCCCATGTGCCCACCCGTGCCATTCTGCCGACGTACAACGGCGTGCAGCGGTCCTTAAGTGGTTAAGTAAGATTTATTTACAGTAAAACAAAATCCTTCCAAACACCAGCACACAGCAAGCATGAAAATATAAGTTAACCAAAACCCAGTGACAGAATACCCGTCTAAAAACTAACAATCAGAAGCCTAACAACTAACTATATACAATATATATGTAGCACACGGACCCTTTTCTCCTGCCTACCTTCTCCTTGCAGGGATAAAGGCACACCGTGCCACATGCCCGGATCCTCCTGGTTTAAGAGGTTGAGCGGTGTTCTTACAATTTTGGGTCCTGCAGCGAGTTACCTCCCTCCATTGGTTCTTGTCCCCAGAATATAGGGAAAAGTCTGTTCTTCCTCCCAAAGAAAGCCAATGTCCAAACAGTGTTTAAACTCCAAACAGGCAAGTTTATTTTATCTTGCTTCAAACAGATTTAGGAATAGGTTGAAGATAGAGACAGAGTAGGTAGAGGGACAGGTTCAGGCACGCAACACCCAACTACCCTATTCTTCACTCAAGCCTGAGTATGAATTGCTCACCCGGATAGATCCCTCTCACAGTTCTAGCAGCCGGAGTGAAACACGAACAGTTCCTTTAAGTTAGTCCCCTTCACGGACAAGTCCAAGTAATTCTCTGCCACAGAATCCTTTAGTTACTGAATTAGAACTTTGAAACTCCCATAGATTAATGAAGACCATAGGTGTCAATGGGACATGCTACAGGAGCTATACTGCGACTCACGAGTCCTTCCCTCTGATAGGTAACCAGGCCTCTCCTTCACCATGAATTCCTTCACTGATCCATCAGACAGGTCCTCCCCCGGTTTCCTCTCCTTCAGAGCGGGCCACCCTCACACGGGTTCCCTGGGACTCCAGTGTGTTGATTGTAGACCCAGTTGAAGGTACTGGGCCTACCTGGAATGTTGTAGCCTCGAGATAAAGGTGCCCGAGACTCCTCGACCAGTTCACGCACCCCCCGGCCAGCAAGGCCATAGGGCGCGACTTCGCCACCAGGGATCCTTGGACTCCCCCTGGCACACCACCCCCTTGGGGTACACTCTCCGTGGACAACCACCACACTTCTGGTGTCTGCCCTTTATGTACCCTCTCCCGGCATGCACAGCAGGCAGAACCCGCCCACCACACGGTAGCCGAGAGAGGACACCAGTCGTACCACAACGCTACCTGCGGTTCAACCCGAGACCTGGGCAACAGCGCCATCTCAGACCCAGGGGAACTATACACCAGGCAACAACATGGCAGAGCAGAGTCTGTATTGAACAGAATTGTAGGGTCTGAGCCATACTATGGCCCAGACTACCCCTAAATTTACAGCATAGCGACCCCAGTTTTGGGGGTCCGGCTACATATACAAAAATAGGGAACATGTTAAACAAGGTAAACTCAAGATGCAGGGAACAGATGGGAAGGGGTAACCAGGACTGGGATCAGATACAAGGGGAACAGGATGCAGGGCAGGAGCAAGATCGGGATCTATGGCAGCAGGATCTGGTAGCAGCAAAACACTGGAGCCAGAGGCACTTTGTAGGGGGGGCTAACCACTGTGTTGAAATTAAATAAAACCTGTGAATATATAATAAAAATACCTACATATACAAAAAAACAGTAGTATAATATCAACCCAAAATAAATTGCAATCAGATTCTACTCACTGCGGCTCTTCTGCTAGAGCTCAGTTTAACTGAAAAACACCTAAATGATTAACACACCCACTGATGTGTGTCAAAAAATAATAACAAATGTGACAATGTTCATAAAATGTCCTCATTCAATGTCCATATGAATATACAATATTGATTCCAAATGTTCATATTATTCAATGATGCAAAATCTGTGATAAACTTGATCCAGACCAAAAAATATCTTGTAGTGACAGCCTTCACCAAATCTTAAAATGTAACACCCAATAGTGCTATAAGGAGATTGGCCGCTTACCAGATCATGTTGACTTTAATTAAAAAGGAGTCAATAACGCTTGTTGCAAGTGCCACTTGCTAAATGGATAGAGATGTCAATGGTATAACTGAGAATTCCTGCCTCCTAGAGACTCGGGCGTGGATGTGCAGAACATGTAAGAGAGAAACCGGCAATAGTGTAATACCGTTTTAATGGATAAAAAATAAAAAGTGGACAGACAAATGCCCCCTTACTTGTTACAGTGCCACAGACCCGGCACTGAGGCTGGATAGCATAGTACAAGCGGGGCATAGGGACCCGATCGGGAGAAACGATCCTGAGGAACGGTCGAAAGATCCGATCCAGCGTGCGTTCCACCTTCCTCGAGGACAGAACCAACGGGACCGGAAGTATCGTCAGGAGCGTAGCCTAGCGTCGCCTCGACGGCTGTTTCGTGTTGCACGTCTTCAGGAAGCGTGCGGAGCTACGTATCTTTGACTATTTATGTAAATGTCAGTCAATAACAACAGAGGAAAGGGGACGAACCAATTCTAGCACAGCCTCAGTTCCGGTTCTTACAGGTTATATACATACAATCGTAAAGTACTAAAATCATTCCACATTTATAACATTTCTATTGCATGGATTTAAAACCAACCTGTAATGACTAGCACAACCAAATCCTGCATATTAAATAAATCCCGCCCCATGCTCTAACTCATTAGTAATGCGGTGGGTGCCACACACTCCCTGGTTTATGATTAAGGTTGCGCTGGTTGAATTGAATGAATATTAAAAATAGATTACGATTAATATATCCATACCACGGAGGGGCATGCTGGGAGCTCACTGTGACAGACATGTCCTGCTGAGGCTCCCCTTTTCTCGGGACTTCACGGCCAGCATACACACCCGAATGGAAGGGTAATTATTTCAAAAGCTTACCCTGGTCTTCCTCAGTGCCCTGGGAATGTTTTAAGATGGTTAAAGGAGCTGTCCGGGGAAAAAATAAGGTGAAACCCCTCAGAGATAATTCATCTAGAGGCCTCAGTAAAATGGAACAGGCTAAATCACCTCACACAATCTCACCTCATGCTGCCAGGCAGCAGCAGCAGTTACCTCATGAACTATATGATACAGACTGTGAGGACAGCGCCATCTGCCAGCCACAACAGACAGGCTCTTTACACCCAAATGTTTTAATTCAAATAGAAAAAATGCTACAGAAGGCATTAAAGCAGACCTCCGACCATATTACTGAGAAATTAACAAAAGAAATCCGTGACTTAGGTCAGCGCACGGCTGAATTAGAAAACAGAGTGGATGACATAGAAACTAATGTAATGACTCATGAAACTGAATTGGACACACTTAAAGATGAAAATTTCTCGCTGCAAACTCGTTTAGAAGATTTTGAAAATCGCGCACGTCGTTCAAACCTCCGCATTAGAGGTATACCGGAGTCTATTATTGATCTACAATCGACAATTACTGCCCTATTTCAAGAGTTATCACCGTCAATTCCAATTGAGAGACTGGAAATAGACAGAATACATCGAGCATTAGCACCACGCAAATCTGAAGGTCCCCCTCGCGACATAATTGCGAAATTCCATTTCTTTCGCACCAAAGAGCAGCTCATGGTCGCTGCAAGGAACAAAGAATCCCTCATCTTCCAAGGCCACCCATATCAGATCTTTGCTGACCTTTCCCCAATAACAGTCGCTAAACGGCGCTCGATGAAACCCTTATTACAAAACCTACAACAACATCAGATCCCATACCAATGGGGGTTCCCTTTTTCACTTCGCTTCACATATCAAGGCACCAAGTACTCATGCAAAACCCCTGATGAACTACAGAACACCCTACAAAAACGTAATCTCTGCGAAAGTCCTTCAGCTGGCCCTCGCCGACGAACAGCATCCAGTTCTCCACAAAATGTATCCAAAATCAAAAATGACAGAACCAGACAAAGCCCATCGAAGAGGGGTCGATTCAACTCTCCAAACCAAGTTACTCCAGACTCAATGGACTGAATGCATTTTGCATATCAAATTGAAATTCACTCAATATTTTTGATCTTTCATCCACTTTTTGGATGCTAAACACTTAATGTCATTTAACCATCCTGAATTTACTTCCCTTAAGCAGGTTATGGTCTAATTTTATATATTTTTTATTTTAATTTTTTATTATTATTATTTTTTATTATTATTATTATTTTTATTTTTTTATTTTTTTAATACTTTATTTATTTTTATTTATTTATTTATTTTCCAATTTTTATCCCCTTTTTGGTCTAGGATAATTGACGTTTTAAATTATCCCCCAAAAAATTATGTTCTCATAACACCCTTCCCTCCTCATCCTATCCTTCCTCACCTCACCCCCCTCTATCCCCTCTATCCCTTCTACTTCCCACATTTTACCCCCTCCTACCCGCCCCTTTCCCCTAATCCTTTCCTACCCACAACAAGGGTTCTATATTATTTTTGTACAAAATTGTTTACTGAATAGAAGTAAATATTACTAATATATTAGTAATAATTGATATTTTATTTATTTTTCATCCTAATTAATAAGGACATTACTGCCTCTCCTACAACTGGCAACCCAGAGGTAACCTGTATAATTCAACAAAATTTATAATCTAACACTCTCCCCGTGAAACCATAAAACACAATTGTTAGATTAAAATTTTACATGTACTAATGTTGAACATATAATATTTTCTTATATTTGATTCATTTTTGCTTACTTCCGCCCAGTTTGGGTGTCATAATATATTTTTCTTCTCTAGATATATTTTTGGTCGTGAGGGACCCGAGAAACTGTCACTGCTCCCTCCATTTTTCTGTCTTTGGACTCTCCCCACACCTTTTTGTGTGAGGAGCCTCCCTGGTCAGACTCTGTGCCTCCGAGCTTGCACTTTTGCATGCTCGGAACGCCAATGTTTTACCTTCTTGCATTCTAAACGTTTTTTGTTAATTATTTGTTTAATAATGACTCTCATTTTCTCTTTCTTTCTCAACATTCTGTCTCCACTCTCCCTTTTCTCTTTGCTCCTCCCCGGGGTAAGTATGGATTTTCAATTGTTTTTAGATATGTCTTATAATATTTTCTATAAAATTTCATGATGGCTCCTTTAAATATTCTTACCTTAAATGTCCAAGGTCTAAATGTTCCACAAAAACGAACCAAAGTTTTTAGATCATTATCTTCTTCAAAGGCGCATATAATTTGCCTCCAAGAAACCCATTTCACTGAAACCTCGACACCTAAATATTTTGGTACAGCTTATCCCCAAGTTTTTACTGCTTCAGCTAAAACTAAACGAAGGGGAGTGCTAATTGCATTTCATAGAGCTACACCCTTCTCTCTTCTGACAGAAACCAAAGACCCAGAAGGTCGCTATCTCATTATTACAGGGCATCTATGTGATACGCTAATCACAGTAGTATCCTATTATGCTCCTAATAAAAATCCGACAGCATTCCTCTCCCATTTGTTCCAGGTAATAGAGACTCATAAAATGGGCACACTTTTGATCTGTGGAGATTCGAACCAAGTTCTATACCCTTATTTAGATAAGTCCCCAATTCCTATCACTTCCAATTCTCAATCTCGTAGGTTCCAAAGACTTCTACAACAACATTCCTTGCTAGATTCCTGGCGAGAAATCAATCCCACGAAACGTCAATATTCCTTCTATTCCCATCCACATAAGTCTTTTTCCCGTATCGACCATATACTAATCTCTATTAGTATGTCCCCGGAAATGCTCACATCATCTGTAATACCCTTTACATGGACTGATCATTGTGCAATACTTTCTACTTTCACTTCCCTCATACCCAAACATCAAGACCCCACATGGTACATAAATGATTCAACCCTATCCCATCCATCACACTCTACTGACTTAGAAATAGCCATAAAAGACTATCTGAAAAATAATAAAACCCCTGATATTTCTCCATTAACATTATGGGAGGCACACAAACTCGTCCTTCGAGGAATCTGCTTACGCCAAGCATCATATCTTAAAAAAGAAAAAAAGAAGCTACAACTAATATTAGAAACAAAATTTAACACTTGCCACGCAAATTTTCAAGCGAATCCTACCCCTGTGACAAAAAATCAACTAGATGAAGCTAGCCTAAATCTTGATCTTTTCCTATCTGAATCCGCAGATAAAACCATACGCAAATCCAAACATAAATTTTATATTAAAGCTAACAAGCCTGGCACTCTTCTCGCTCGAGCACTTAAAAAATTAAACAACCCATACAAACCGATTCGATTAAAATTACCTCATAATACTTACACCAGTAATCCAGAAAAAATCCTACAAACCTTCCACAAACATCTTTATACAACAATCAGGGATTTTTTGACCGATCCGCTGCAGAATTATTTTTTTCACAAACCAAACTTCCAAAGATTCCTTTAACTCAACATGAACATCTTGAAAGTCCCATTACAACTGCAGAGGTTGAATTAGCCATTAAATCCCTTAAACCAAATAAACGCCCGGGTCCTGATGGCTTCTCTGCCCTATATTATAAACAATTTACTCATCTTCTTGCGCCATTGCTGACAGATGCTTTCAATTCACTTCTGAACAACCAATCCTTTCGTCCTGAAACCTTAACAGCAATAATCACAATGATCCCCAAACCTCATTCAGATGATTCATCTTGTGCTAATTACAGGCCCATATCCCTGCTTAATCTTGATATCAAACTACTAGCGAAAATTCTAGCAACTCGTTTGAACAATATTATTGGTTCATTAATAAATAAAGACCAAGTTGGTTTTATTCCTTTTCGCCAAGCAGCTGATAACGTACGCAGGGCAACTTTATTAATCCAAGCAGCTAAAACACAGCGAATACCTATGTGTCTTCTGTCGTTAGATATTAAAAAAGCATTCGACACAGTATCATGGCCCTATCTACATTTTGCTTTACAAAAATGGGGGTTCGGTCCTCACTTTCTTAACTGGGTTTCATCACTATATAATAATCCCAAAGCCTATATTAAATATGCTGGATATAAATCCGGTTGCTTTAACATAAATAGAGGTACACGTCAGGGTTGTCCACTCTCCCCACTTTTATTTGCCCTACTTATTGAACCCCTAGCTCAGGCTATACGATCTGACCCTTCAATCAAAGGGTTAGACTTAGCTGGTCATCAGCACAAATTATGTTTGTTTGCTGACGATATACTAATATTTGTCTTCCCCTCATATTTCTGCTCCCAACCTTATAAGTAAGCTAGATCATTTTGCACAGATATCTGGACTAATTATCAACTCTCAAAAATCTACAGCCTTAAATATCTCCTTACCTCCCCATACTTTACAACAAGCACAAACTTCCCTCCCATTCTCCTGGTCTACATCGCACCTGACCTACCTAGGAATTACTCTTACTCCCAATTTAACTGAACTTTTCTCAGCTAACTTTCCGCCATTACTAAAGCAAATTACCAATCTCCTTAAACAATGGTCTTCTTTACCAATCTCATGGATTGGTAAAATAAACGTAATAAAGATGACTATTTTACCCAAGATACTATATCTATTTCGGGTTTTGCCCATTCCAGTTCCAGCATACTTTCTTAGAAATCTTCAACGCAAAACACTAGCGTTCATCTGGGGCTCTTTAAAACATCGTTTATCTAAACACACACTCTACCTTCCCAAACTTAAAGGTGGACTAGGATTCCCCAATTTCGCCTCTTACTACCATGCAGCTCAAATAGCATGCATCCCCAAATATCACGCAAAATATGAAACCCCACTCTGGGTTGCAATTGAAGCAATTGACTGTGATCCATTTTCTATAACAAATTTAATTTGGTCCAAACCCTCAGATCATAAAAATATAAAAAATAAGATTACCAAACACACAGTTACTATCTGGGATAAATTTAAACTTATCAAAGGACTACAATCTCCTCATGTTCCCCTTCTATCATTTATTAGAAACCCACTATTCTACCCAGCCTGCACATTCCCTAATTCATTTAAAAAATGGATCTCCTCTGACATAACGCAACTCTGTGATTTATCGACATCTACCTCACTTATAACATTTCCTGAACTATGTGATAGGCATCAACTCCCCCAATCAGAACTTTTCCGATATCTGCAGATCAAAAAAAAATTCATGCCATATATACAAAATATGAGTAAGCTCAACGAACTCACACAATTTGAACGTATATGTAAACGCGAACCTCACTCTAAGGGTCTCATATCAATAATATATAAACACCTTATTACTTTGCCTACTGCAGACCCACCATCATACGTGGCAAAATGGGAGAGAGACCTTGGACTTCAGTTGGAACCATCTGATTGGGATAAAATTTGGACCACAGCAAAATCATCTTCACAAAATATAATAGCTCTAGAGACAAATTATAAAGTACTTTTGCGCTGGTATTTGGTTCCTGTCAGAATCGCGAAATATATTCCGCAATACTCCCCACTCTGCTTCCGTGGCTGTGGTGAACTAGGATCACACATACACATATTTTGGGATTGTCCCGTTACAAAATGTTTTTGGAAAGAGGTTTTTCTTATCCTCTCTACCTTATTCAAAAAAACAATCAAACCTAACCCTTCAATTGCACTACTAAATCTAAAACCGACTTCTATTTCTCACACTCAATTCAAACTCCTTCTACAAATCACTACTGCAGCAAAGCAGACAATCGCCAAAGCGTGGAAAACCCCAACATTAATGATCTCAGAAACCAAAACCAGAATAAACCAAGCCATGACCCACTCAAAAACGGAAGCCATTACCAATGATAATATTGGAAAATTTGAAAAAATCTGGAATCATTGGGTGACTAATTTTTTCCCTCCCAACTTTGACATCACATTATTAAGACCTTGGTAATATAACTACTAATAGCTATTTAACCTCCCTAGCGGTAATCCCGAGCGTGACTCGGGGTTGTTTTTTTATGCTAGGATCGGTAACCCCGAGTCACGCTCGGGGTAGACATTGCAGAGCTCGCAGCGGAGTTTCCTTACCTTCTCCTGGCGATCCAGCGATGATGTCCTCTGCTGTGATCGCCAGCGAGATCTCCGGCGAGTGTCGGCACTTTCGACCCCATCTGACTTCCTAGTTCCGTTCCCTGCGAGCCGCAGCGGCGCATGGGAGCGGAACTGGGCGGCAAATTCAAAAAGGTAAACACATAGTATACATACAGTATACTGTAATCTTACAGATTACAGTACTGTATGTAATAATTACACACCCCCTTGGTCCCTAGTGGTCTGCCCAGTGTCCTGCATGCACTTTTATATAATAAAAATCGTTCTTTCTGCCTGTAAACTGGGGATTGTCCATAGCAACTAAAAAGTGTCCCTTTATGTCAAAAGTGGTTTTAGACCAACTAGAAAGCAGCGATAATAAATTAGAATCACTCGCAGAATTGAGCGATAGCGATTTGTGGGGAAATTTGTCATCAAACACTAAATCTAGCGACAGCGACAATTCTGCAACTGAGCAAATTTCAGTGTTTTTGATTTGATTACATTATTGAATAATTTTTATTATAATTAGATTACTATTTTTTATAATTATTTATAGTTATTTATTATATTATAATTTATAATTTTGTGTTTCATATTTATCATACCCGGGATGTTTACTAGACTCTGGTTTGCTTAGGTTTAAGTAAGTAATTACTAAGAATCGCAGGCCTATAATACATAACACCAAATTTTCATGCAAAATAATTGTACCGCTTTTGGTACATAATTCCAGAAAGAATCATACCGCCAGGGAGGTTAATATACTAATATTATCAGACCAACATTATAAGATACCCCGGGGACCTTTTCGACCTTTTCTACCTACTATTTTTTTTCTCTTCTTCTTCTTACCCTTCCCTCTCTTCTATCTTCGCTCTTTAGCTCTTTTTTTGTTGTTTTTTCTTTCCTAGCATATATTGTTGTTATATGCAAAAATGGTAGCAACATTTTTATTTTTTTTTATGTTTTTTATTTATCAGTATATTTCAGCTTTAGAGCTCCTTTGAAACAATACAAACCTTATATATTACAATAACATTATATGAGGTCGAGAAATTTTGACCCTTCATTTTTTCTTTATAAATCCTTATTTCTTTCTCGTACATCACGGGACACAGAGCGACATAGTCATTACTAATGGGTTATATAGATACCGTCAGGTGCTGGCACTGGCAACTTCCAAAACCGGAAGTACCCTCCCCTATATAAGCCCCTCCCATCCGGGAGCACCTCAGTTTTTTGCCAGTGTCTAAGGTGTTGGCCAAGAAGAAACATGTGTTTTTCACTGAGCTTGCGTACAGGTTCTTTTGGGCCTCAGTAAGCTATTCCGGATCCGACCAAAAAAGCTTCATAGCTAAACGGTCGGTACCCGGGCCTTGCAGAGAAGAGCAAGGTTTTGCCTGTAATGCTTCTCTTAGGAGAGCTGGACCCTGGGATCCAGAGCTCTGGTCATACCCACGACCAAGATGTTTTCTGTGCAGGGTGCTATACAGGTCCAGGGGAGTGGAATCCTTGGGAACCCGGTCCCTGAAGGTTTGATTACAATGCCTGCCGTGATAGGTGAAGTTTGGGCTTTTGTGGACCAAACAAAGTCCTGTGGCGGGGAACAGGTAAGTGGGGGCCCCCAGGAACTTGGTTCTATTGGGGGACCCCCAAGCCTAATTTGTCTTTCTGTCTGTTACCTAATGGTATTCCCGCTAATATCTGTGCATGCCTGTAACTGCTAAAAAAATGTAATAATTTTTAATGGTGGTCAAGAAAAAAAAAAAAAAAAATTTTTTTTATATATATATATATTTAATATATTAGACTGCGGTACCTGTGTTTGTCCACTAGAGGCCGCTGTGGAACGTTTCTTGTCATGTGGACTAGTTTCTTCTCATCAGAGCAAGTCCAGGCAGATGGTGAGTTCTCTTATGGGAAACTGCTTCCTCTGCCATGTTGCAATGCTCGTCCATCCCCCGGCCTGCGGCAAAGGGGCCCAGGCTCTTGTCCCTGGTTTCCATTTTCGAAATTAGCGCCGAAGGCGCACGTGGCCGCGCGCGTGCGCGTGCACGCGCCTCTATATATAGAGGTGAGCCGGGAAAGGGGGCGGAGCCTGGGGGATGACGCTCTGTGCGCGCCGCAGCGCTTCTGCGCATGTGCGGGCGTCCCAGCATGTTAAAAACTACAATTTTGTGTGGTGAGCTGGCTATGAAGTACAGAGACAGAGCTGGCAACATTTAAAGAAGGCATACAGCAAGCGGTTGATACAGGCATCCCCTAGAAAGGCACATTAGTAGACACCAACTGTTTCTTATAGCAGCATTTATGCTAGACTATTGTCAGTAACTGGTGTATTTCGGCTGGAATACCTCAGCTTTGTGGCTTAGGAATATGCCGTCTAAAAACTCCGGGACTAGAAATCCCAGGAAGCATAGGGGGTCTCCATCGGGCTCTGAGGATCTTGGGCATGCTTCGGCTGCACCAGTCTCCCCTGAAGAATCAGAGGTTAGTGACCGTAGAGCACCCTCAGGAGTACCTGGTACTGTGGCTGTCCTCAGTTCACCTGCTCCTGTGTATGTAACAGAGGAGGTTTTTTCCTCAGCTCTGGGAGGGCTGGAAGAGAGATTGTCAGCATTGATCGCGGCTTCCCTGTCACAGGAGAAAAGCGCCCGATCTCCGTCTCCTCCCTCAGAGTACCTGTTAGCAGAGCAACAGTCCCATACAGGGATCGACCTACCTGAAGGGGATCAGGATGAGGTCGATTCGGTTGTAGAGGAATCAACAGTGGAAGAGCCGTTCTCAGCATCACATGCTGAAAGGTTATGGGTTCAGTCCCTGACTGATATGGTCCGATCAGCATTTAAAATGCCACTTGCGGAGCCATCATCCACTTCTGTCTCCTCGTTGGGGTCGCTAAAAGCTCCCCAGACTGTTTGTTCCTTTCCGATCCATCCTTTACTGGAAGGGCTCATTTACCAGGATTGGGAGCATCCTGACAAAATATTTACTCCCCCTAAGAGATTTCCGGTGGTCTATCCCATGGAGGATAAGTTCATCAGAAAATGGAAGGTCCCTACAGTGGACGCAGCCATCTCTTGTGTGAATAAATCACTGACATGTCCGGTGGATAATGTCCAAATGTTCAAGGACCCAATAGATAAAAAATTGGAGTCCTTATTAAAATCTGCTTTCTCTACAGCAGGATTGGTGACACAACCAGCAGTGGCAGCTATTGGGGTCTGCCAAGCAGTGAAGGATCAGTTGAAACAGGTCTTAAGGGACTTGCCAGATCAGCAGGCTCTTGCCCTAGCTGATCTACCTAGAGCCTTATGCTTTGCGGTGGACGCTATAAAGGATTCAATCCATCAGGCCTCCCGCCTTACGCTGTCTGTATTACATATGCGCAGGCTTCTATGGCTCAAAAACTGGTCTGCTGAAGCTCCCTGTAAAAAATTGCTGGTCAGCTTCCCATTTCATGGTGAACGCTTATTCGGGGAAGACCTGGACAAATATATCCAGAGAATTTCCAGCGGTAAAAGTACACTTTTGCCGGTTAAAAATAGAGTTAGAGGTCCCTCTTTTAAGAGGCCGGCTTCTCCAGTCCCTAGGACATCGGCTGTGAAACAGTTCCGACGGCCTCCTCGGTCAAATCCCGGAGGTAAAAATCAGGGACAATTGCAGGGTAACAAGAAGCCCTGGAGCAGGAGAGGTACAAAACCTCCCCCAAAGTCAAATGCATGAAGGGTTGCCCCCACCCAATCGGGTGGGGGGAAGACTTCAGTTGTTCACAGAGACCTGGCGGGACACGATCCGAGACAGATGGGTGCTCTCCGCAGTAAATCTGGGATACAAATTGGAGTTAAAAAACTCCCCTCCTTCCCACTTTATAAGGTCAAACGTGCCAAGGGATCCCCAGAAGAGAGGATCCCTCCTGTTGGCACTAGAACAATTATTGCTCCAAGCAGTAATTATAGAGGTTCCCCTGGAAGAATGGGGGTTCGGGTTTTACTCAAACCTCTTTACAGTCCCGAAGCCAAACGGGGACGTGAGGCCCATATTAAATCTAAAAGGGCTAAACAAATTCCTACATATCAGGACTTTCCGGATGGAGTCGATCCGATCGGTAGCCACTGCCCTACAAGGGGAGGAATGGTTAGCCTCGATCGACATCAAAGATGCTTATTTGCACATTCCCATCTTTCCAGCCCACCAAAAATTTCTACGCTTTGCGGTAGAAGGGCGCCATTTTCAGTTCAGAGCCTTACCCTTCGGTCTGGCCACAGCACCAAGAGTGTTCACAAAAATTCTGGCCCCATTATTGGCCAATCTAAGAACACAAGGTGTAATGATAATGGCATATCTAGATGACTTGTTGCGGATAGACCACTCAGTGGAAAAACTAGAAGTGGTTGTTCACGAGACAATCAAGTATCTGGAATATCACGGTTGGATTATCAACCGAGACAAGTCAGCCCTAAAACCAGTCAAAAGTCTGGAATACTTGGGGCTAAGGCTGGATTCAGACCAGAGAAAAAATTTCTTGCCTCAAGAAAAGGGGTCGTCTTTGAGAGATTTGATCCACTTAGTGGGTTCAAAAAGACAGCCATCCATACGCCTGTGCATGAGGCTGCTGGGAAAAATGGTGGCATCATTCGAAGCAGTACCCTACGGTCAATTCCATTCAAGGAAGTTGCAAAGGGCCATACTGTCAGCCTGGAACAAAAAAGTTCAGGCTCTGGACTTACCAATGTCCTTGTCCCCTTCCGTTCGCAAGAGCCTCCGCTGGTGGTTGGTTCCCCAGAATCTGGAAAGAGGGAAATCCTTCAGTCCGATTTCCTGGAAGGTGGTCACTACAGATGCCAGCCTTATAGGCTGGGGAGCAGTACTGGAGCAATGGTCTCTCCAGGGCAGATGGTCGGATGCGGAAAAGGCCCTGCCCATCAATCTCTTAGAGATACGAGCAGCCCGGTATGCCCTAGTAGCATGGACATCCAAACTCCAAGGGTCCCCTGTCAGAATTCAATCAGACAATGCCACAGCAGTGGCATATATCAATCGTCAGGGGGGCACCAGGAGTCGTGCAGCCCAAAGGGTAGTAAATTACATCCTGAGATGGGCAGAAAGATATGTCCCAGCCATATCTGCGGTATTCATTCCAGGAGTGGAGAATTGGAAGGCGGACTTTCTAAGTCGCCAACAATTATGCCCAGGGGAATGGTCCCTTCATCCCGAGGTTTTCCGGACAATATGTCAGCGGTGGGGAACACCGGATGTAGATCTGCTAGCATCCAGATTCAACACAAAAGTGGACAGGTTTGTCTCTTGGACAAGGGATCCCCTAGCTTGCGGCTCGGATGCCCTAGTGTTCCCTTGGGATCAGTTCAAGCTGATATATGCATTCCCACCGCCACAATTGTTACCTCGATTACTCCGCAGAATCAGGGTAGAAAAGAAACCAGTGATTATGGTGGCTCCAGCGTGGCCCCGAAGAGCATGGTACGCGGAGATTGTAAAAATGTCTGTGGGGAGTCCTTGGACCCTCCCACATCGTCCGGACCTGCTTTCGCAAGGACCGATATACCACCCTTCCTTACCAGCCCTAGGTTTGACGGCCTGGCTATTGAAGCCCACATTCTAAAAAAGAGAGGGCTTTCTAATGCTGTGGTATCTACCATGATCAATGCCAGGAAGCCGGTATCCAGGCAGATCTATTATAGAATCTGGAAGGCGTACATCGCCTGGTGTGAGGCCAAGAAATGGCATCCACGTAAATACGTAATAGGTAGGATTCTGGACTTCCTACAATGGGCTGTAGATAGGAAGTTTGCCTTGAGTACTATCAAGGGTCAGATTTCGGCCTTGTCAATATTTTTTCAGAGGCCCTTGGCTTCGCATTCACTAGTCAAAGCCTTTATACAAGGAGTGATGCGTATTAGTCCCCTGGTTAATATTCCCATATGTCCATGGGATCTAAACTTGGTTCTGGCGGTTTTACAGAAACAACCATTTGAACCATTACAGCATATTTCCTTGGTGCTTCTCACCAGGAAATTGATTTTTCTAGTAGCCATTTGTTCGGCTAAAAGAGTGTCGGAATTAGCAGCTATGTCCTGTAAGGAGCCATATCTGGTTATCCATAAGGACAGAGTAGTATTACGTCCTCAGCCAGCCTTTCTTCCTAAGGTGGTATCGAGGTTTCATTTGAACCAAGATGTGGTTCTTCCTTCTTTTTTCCCCAAACCTACTTCGGTAGAGGAAAAGTTATTGCATTCTTTGGATGTATTAAGAACAGTTAAAGCTTATCTAGAAGCCACTGCTCAGATTCGCAGAACGGATACTTTGTTTATTCTGCCGGAAGGCCCCAGAAAGGGTCAGGCAGCGTCAAAATCTACTTTAGCCAGGTGGATTCGACAGGTCATAATACAAGCCTATGGCTTGAGAAGGAGACCGCCTCCGTTCAAAGTTAGAGCGCACTCCACGAGAGCAGTTGGAACTTCATGGGCAGTGCATCACCAGGCCTCCCTGGCTCAAATCTGTAAGGCCGCAACTTGGTCTTCAGTTCACACGTTTACTAGGTTCTACCAGGTGGACGTTAGAAGTCAGGAGGATGTCGCCTTTGGGCGCAGTGTGTTGCAGGCCGCAAAAGATCCTCATGTCTGATAGCACTCAGCTTATATATGGTGTATCCCCCCCCTCATTTGGCATTGCTTTAGGACATCCCATTAGTAATGACTATGTCGCTCTGTGTCCCGTGATGTACGAGAAAGAAAATAGGATTTTTATAACAGCTTACCTGTAAAATCCTTTTCTTGGAGTACATCACGGGACACAGAGCTCCCACCCCTCTTTAGGGACACTTATTGCTTTGCTACAAAACTGAGGTGCTCCCGGATGGGAGGGGCTTATATAGGGGAGGGTACTTCCGGTTTTGGAAGTTGCCAGTGCCAGCACCTGACGGTATCTATATAACCCATTAGTAATGACTATGTCGCTCTGTGTCCCGTGATGTACTCCAAGAAAAGGATTTTACAGGTAAGCTGTTATAAAAATCCTATTATTACCTTACATGTTATATATTATTACTAAATCTGGTTTGTAATTACTAAATTCAACACTAAGCATATATTTTAGCAAGTCTCCAGATAATGGTCAACATATGTTAAACTTAAATTACTGTTTTTTTTCTCCTCTTCTGTTGTTGTTGCCTTCAAAAATCACTGGAGCTTGACATAAATATCTAATTTGTGTTCTCCTTAACTGCTACTATTTATAGTGACTATGTTTATTGACAATATATGCTTGTAATTTTGAAAATTTTATAAACAAATTTGACAAGAATATATCCATACCACATGGCTGTATAATTTTTTTTTAAATAATAAAAATAATAGTATAACGTATTTAGCACCTGCTGTATCCCAGCTATTTGACATATAGCCCCTGGATATATATTCATTCGTTGGTCAAAAAACAATTGAGGTCCAGAACTATATTGAGACCCTGAGGCTGCATTGTGGACAAGCGATATAACCAATGGGTCTCATTTTGAGAAATGGCTTTCTTAAGATCTGTTCCTCTCCAATTTTGTATCGCTCTGTCAATGCCATAAAAGACCATCTGACGAGGGTCCCTATTATGGTATTGTGAAAAATGACACGATACACTATGGTTGGGAAAACCCTTGACTATATTTGCTACATGTTCATTTATTCTCACCCTGAGCTCCCGAGTGGTGCGCCCCACATATTGGAAAGAACAGGGACATTCCAAAACGTATGTGACGTATTTGGAGTAGCAAGTGATCAAGGGTTTAATTTTGAATTCTTCTTGAGTAACCATAGATTTAAACTTAGTTAATTTCTTGGAGCGTCTAGTGGTGGTACGGCAGGCTTTGCATCTTGTGCAGTAATGAAATCCAGACCCATCCAGAAAGGTAGGGGGTTTTTCCGGGGGGTCTGGTACATTAGGCGCAATGATGTTCCTCAAGCCAAGTGCTTTCCTATAGATGAATTTAGGCTTTAAGTGTAACACTGATGCAAGGTCCCTGTCTTTAAGAAGGATGGGCCAGAATTTTTTGAATACCCTTTTTTACACTTTTGTATTGTCTGTGACAACCCGAAATGAAAGGCAACTCTCCCATAAAGGGGGCTTTCTTCTTGGACTCTAGAAGAGACTGCCTATCCATAACAGACACTTGTTTCTTGGCTCTGTCAAGATTGCCATGGCTATATCCCTTCTCATGAAACCTCTCTGTGAGAATTGCAGCTTGGGTGTTAAAATCTGGTCTGTTGCACAGTTGCGACGAATTCGCATATACTGTCCCTTGGAAATAGCTCCCAACCATTGGGGATGGTGGCAGCTGGTTGTTGGCACAAAGCCGTTCCTGTCTGTGGCCTTGAAGAACATCCTCGTGCCAATCCTGCCATCTTTTTTAATAAGGGTGAGATCCAGATAGTTAATGGTTTCCAAACTAAACTCAGCTATGAACCTGAGTCCATATTGGTTACCATTAAGGCCCTTCAAAAATACTTGTAATGTAGTTTGGGATCCCTCCCATAATAGTATTACATCATCGTTGTACCTTTTATAGAAAAGTAGGGATTGTTGGTTCACCTTGTAAATGGATTCCCCTTCCCATTTGTTCAAGACCAAATTGGCCACACTAGGGGCATATCGAGCCCCCATTGCAACCCCCTTGATTTGATTGTAAAAGTTGCCTTGGGCCCAGAAATAATTGTTACCCATTGCCATCTACAAACCATCAACCAAATACTGTATCTGAGCCTTCTTTAACTGGGAGTCAATGGTCAAAGCTGACTGCACTGCTACTAATGCATCCTCCTGCTTGATGTTAGTATATAAGGACTCTATGTCCACAGTTACCATAATGGTGGCTTCTGTCACTTCTATATCAGAGAGGGATTTGATGAGCTCCCGGCTGTCCTTCAGATATGATCTTCCTCGTGTCACCAAGGGTTGTAGAAAGATATCCAAGTACTCTCCCACTCTGGAATATAGTGAACCGATCCCGCTAATAATCGGGCGGCCTGGAGGTTGTTCCTTGTTCTTATGAATTTTGGGTACTATGTATAACACTGGAGTCCTTGGTACTCATGGTGATAAATATAAAGCTTCTTTAGTATCCAAAATGTTTTGGTTAACACCCCTGTCCATCCAATGATTAAGCTCAGATTTTAACTTGACCAAAGGATTGGATGTCAATGGTTTATATGTAGTAGTATCTTTTAGTAGTCTTTGGATCTCCGCATAATAGTCTTCCTTTGTGAGTATTACTACCCCCCCACCTTTGTCCGCAGGGCGAATTACTATATTTTTGTTCTGTTCTAATTGTTGGATCCCTTCCACTATGGAGTGGTTGGTTCTGGTCTTCTTGTATTCTAATGATTTTATTTCATCCTGCACCATACGTTTGAACACTTCTACATGATGATGTGTTCCCTTTTGAGGATTGAATGTAGAATTGTTCCTCGGATCACTATGTTTATATCTGTCTGAATCTGTCACTGGAAGACAGGCAGAATTTTGGGACGCAAAATGTTTTTTTATTATTAATTTTCTTACATATTTTTCAACATCAATGAACAATTCGGATTTGTTGAGATTTTTGTCAGGTGCAAATTTGAGACCTTGGGTTAAAACTTGTAGTTCACTTTCTGAAAAAGATGTACCTGCCAGATTAAAAATTCCTCCATTTAACTGTCCCTTGGTCTTTTTCTTTCAGGCTCCCCCTCTTCTACCTCTTTTTCTAAATACTCTTTGGGATATTGGGGTGTGGTAGGTGGGATTTTGTAAGGCTCTTTCCATCCCCTCCATTCCCCCCCCCTGTTGGTAATTATTTTGGTAAGGCATGGGCCTCCCTCTATAGTTACCTCTATGGTTACGTCTAGGAGGTCTATGTTGATATTGGTTGGTTCCCTGTTGGTAGTAGGGATACCCATAGTCATTAGGCCTATTGTCCAGAGGCCCGTATCTATTGTGGGTAGGTACTGAATAAGGGCTATGATAGTAGTCATTGGGTGGAGGGTAATTGCCCCCATTGGGGGGTGGTGGAGGATACCCCCTGTTACCATGTGTACCTTGCCCTTTGTTGGGCGCAGGTTTATATTTCTTTCTATCATAGCCCTCATTCAGTACCTACCCACAATAGATACGGGCCTCTGGACAATAGGCCTAATGACTATGGGTATCCCTACTACCAACAGGGAACCAACCAATATCAACATAGACCTCCTAGACGTAACCATAGAGGTAACTATAGAGGGAGGCCCATGCCTTACCAAAATAATTACCAACAGGGGGGGGGGGGGGGAATGGAGGGGATGGAAAGAGCCTTACAAAATCCCACCTACCACACCCCAATATCCCAAAGAGTATTTAGAAAAAGAGGTAGAAGAGGGGGAGCCTGAAAGAAAAAGACCAAGGGACAGTTAAATGGAGGAATTTTTAATCTGGCAGGTACATCTTTTTCAGAAAGTGAACTACAAGTTTTAACCCAAGGTCTCAAATTTGCACCTGACAAAAATCTCAACAAATCCGAATTGTTCATTGATGTTGAAAAATATGTAAGAAAATTAATAATAAAAAAACATTTTGCGTCCCAAAATTCTGCCTGTCTTCCAGTGACAGATTCAGACAGATATAAACATAGTGGTCTGAGGAACAATTCTACATTCAATCCTCAAAAGGGAACACATCATCATGTAGAAGTGTTCAAACGTATGGTGCAGGATGAAATAAAATCATTAGAATACAAGAAGACCAGAACCAACCACTCCATAGTGGAAGGGGTCCAACAATTAGAACAGAACAAAAATATAGTAATCCGGCCCTGCGGACAAAGGTGGGGGGGGGGGTAGTAATACTCACAAAGGAAGACTATTATGGGGAGATCCAAAGACTATTAAAAGATACTACTACCTATAAACCATTGACATCCAATCCTTTGGTCAAGTTAAAATCTGAGCTTGGTTGACGGTGGTCCCGGATCTGGAGGATGCGGGCTCTGAATGGGAGTTTTACTTCCAGACCAATAGGGGCACTGCACCCTTTGGGACGGTTTGGGACTCATTTAAATCTCATGCCCGCATGTACTTATCTCACCGCATATCCAGATATAGGAAAACTTCATCTCAGGTGCTTAGGCAGGCAGAACAGTCCCTAGTGTCCGCGGAGCGCGAATTTACTGACAGCCCCTCCCCCTCGGCGGCGGACCGGTTGAAGTTGCAGTCGAGGGTGGTGAACAGTCTCTGCTTTGAAAAAGCCGAGAGGCAGATATTTTACCATAAGCAGAGACTGTACGAATGCGGGGAGCGGGCGGGCCGCCTTCTGGCCTATTTGGCCCATTTGGATCTCAGGCCTCCGACGGTGGTCTCGCTCCGCGCCCCTGACGGGTCTGTGAGTACGGATCCTGATGAAGTGGCTGGTGGGTTCCGGTCGTTCTACGCATCTCTGTACTCCTCCGTGGCTGCTGACGATGGGGAGGGGCTCGCTGCCCTTCTAAATGGTATTGCCCTACCCACACTTACTGGCTCCCAGATTGAGGCACTTGAGGCCCCCATTACTAGTGAGGAGATTATCAAGGCGCTATCCCTGCTTAACCCCTCAAAGGCACCCGGGGCGGATGGTCTCCCCCTAGAATTTTACACTACATATGCTGACACCTTAGTACCGAAACTACAGGAGCTGTTTGCCCATATATTTGAATCCGGGTCCTTGCCCCCCTCTATGGGAGAGGCCTATATAGTGCTCATCCCCAAACCCGGTAAGGACCTGGAGCTCCCCGAGTCCTACCGCCCTATTTCCCTTCTCCAGCTCGACATCAAGATCCTGGCCAAGGTCCTAGCGGTGCGCCTGAATGCGGTTATTCTTACACTAATTCACCCAGACCAAACAGGGTTTATGCCTGCCAAAAACGCGGCCTTTAACATACGCAGGCTCCATATGAACTTGCAAGCTACGCATGACCAAATGGGGTCCCGGGTAGTGGTCTCCCTAGATGCCGCAAAGGCATTCGACTCCATTGAATGGGCATACTTATGGGAATGCCTGGCAAGGTTTGGTTTCGGGTCTCGCTTTATCAAATGGATCCGCCTCCTATATCAGAACCCCCGGGCCAGGATATTGGTTAATGGAAGGGTCTCGGACGCCTTCCCCCTCTCGAGAGGTACGCGGCAGGGGTGCCCCCTGTCCCCCCTGCTCTATGCTTTAGCCGTGGAACCCCTTGCCGCCACCCTTAGAACACACCCGGGAATTCGGGGCCTAAGCTGCGGGGACCTAGAGGAGAAAATTAGCTTATACGCGGACGACATGCTATTGTATTTAGCTGATGCAGGCCCTTCCCTGCAGATAGCCCTTGAGACTATCCGCTCTTTTGGTGATTACTCCGGTCTTAGAATTAATTGGGACAAATCCCAGATCCTCCCTATAGACGTAGGGGTCCCAACCGAGCTCCAGGCCTTGTCTCCGCTCCGTAGAGTCAGCTCAATAAAATACCTTGGTATCAATGTCACCCGCTCACCAGAGGACTATGTCAAACTAAATATTGAACCCCTGATATTACATATGAAAGCCAAAACCCAGACTTGGTCCAGGTTGCCACTGGGGGTGATGGGCCGGGTAAATCTAATCAAGATGGTTATCCTCCCCGGATTTTTATATATGTTGTGGCACGCTCCCGCCTACATACCCCTCAGGCTCTTTAAATCGGTGGAGGCAATCCTCAACTCATTTGTTTGGGGTAATTCCCGACATAAGCTGTCCTGGCAGGTACTGAAGAACCCCACAGAGTTGGGGGGCGCAGCTCTGCCGGACTTTAACTTCTACTACATGGCGGCTCAACTCTCCCATTTTTTCTACTTAGACAAGCACGACAGGGCCCGGTATGTCACACTGATATGCTCCCCCACGACTCCCGGGATCACTCACCCTTTCCAGATCATCCTTAAAGACTTTGCGGACACAGGGGCGCTGGGTCCTCGTAAGGGCCTGCTTTACAATCACTGCAAGATATGGGAGGTAGTGCGGCGAAAACTGAAAATGCCTAGTACACACTTTCACACGCCCCTCTGGGACAATCCTGGCCTAAACGAACTGCTATCTGTACCCGACTGCATTATCTGGCTTAAATTTGGGGTCAGGTACCTGTCGGATGCTTATTGTGGGTCTGTCATAAAATCGTTCCAGCAATTTAAAGATGACTTTGAACTCCCCAACTCCATGCACTTTCGCTACCTCCAGCTCCGCCACGCCCTCCGGTCACAATTTCGAGACGCACCCCCCAATGTAGAGCGCTTGGATATTATCCGCACTATGGTGGGGCCTGACTCTCGTAAACTTATTTCGATATTCTACAATTCTCTCATCCGCCCTCCTGCGGTGACCCTGGCGTACAATCTGAAACACCGGTGGTCTGGGGATGTGGGGGAGCTGGAGGATGATGAATGGGAGGATGCGCTGGACGCCTGTAAAAAGGTCTCCACCAGACTGTCTGACCGCCTCACACACCTTTACATTTTGCACAGATCCTACCTGACCCCGATTAGAATCTCCAGATTTAAACCTGATTATAACCCCCTCTGCCCCAGGTGCAATAGTCCTGCCAGCACATTTTTTCATATTTTATGGTCTTGCCCAGCAATACAAGACTATTGTGCAGTTCATCCATGATGAGATGGGCTCACCTCTGAAACTATGCCCCAAGGAATGTTTATTGGGGATCTTCCCTAACCCAGACTCGGATAAACTTCACAAAACTTTCCTCCAGGAGACCCTATTCATAGCCCGATTGCTTGTAGCAAGGAAATGGCTTCAGGTAGCACCCCCCTCGCTACAAGAATGGAAATCAGCGGTTAATCAGGTGCTCCCTTATAAAAAATAAATCTATATTCACAGGGGATGCCCCACTAAATACGATAAGATCTGGGACGCCTGGCTGGGTAATGCCGCTACCTGCGGCGGGACTCCAGTCTGATGCCCCTCCTTATACTCCTTTCCTGATCTCCTATCGGTCCCGGTTTGATCTGTTGGTTTCCCTTCCCATCATACATCGGGGTCTCCGGCTGGAGCACGCTGGACCCGTATGCTCCCCCCTGATGATGAACCCAGCTCATTGTGACTAGACACCTGCTGCCCAGGGCTCCCCGGTTTGTCAGTATAGGACGCCTTTGCCAATTGCCGACTCAATATGTGGAAAGACAAGATCTATTTCATTACTTGCTTGTACCTTGACACTGTCCTGCTATGTTTTGATGTAATGTCAACTTATAAAATGTAACCTGTTCATATTCTTCTTAATAAAACACCACGTTATTTGTAAAAAAAAAAAAAAAAAAATCTGAGCTTAATCATTGGATTGACAGGGGTGTTAACCAAAACATTTTGGATACTAAAGAAGCTTTATATTTATCACCATGAGTACCAAGGACTCCAGTGTTATACATAGTACCCAAAATTCATAAGAACAAGGAACAACCTCCAGGCCGCCCGATTATTAGCGGGATCGGTTCACTATATTCCAGAGTGGGAGAGTACTTGGATATCTTTTTACAACCCTTGGTGACACGAGGAAGATCATATCTGAAGGACAGCCGGGAGCTCATCAAATCCCTCTCTGATATAGAAGTGACAGAAGCCACCATTATGGTAACTGTGGACATAGAGTCCTTATATACTAACATCAAGCAGGAGGATGCATTAGTAGCAGTGCAGTCAGCTTTGACCATTGACTCCCAGTTAAAGAAGGCTCAGATACAGTATTTGGTTGATGGATTGGAGATGGCAATGGATAACAATTATTTCTGGGCCCAAGGCAACTTTTACAATCAAATCAAGGGGGTTGCAATGGGGGCTCGATATGCCCCTAGTGTGGCCAATTTGGTCTTGAACAAATGGGAAGGGGAATCCATTTACAAGGTGAACCAACAATCCCTACTTTTCTATTAAAGGTACATCGATGATGTAATACTATTATGGGAGGGATCCCAAACTACATTACAAATATTTTTGAAGGGCCTTAATGGTAACCAATATGGACTCAGGTTCACAGCTGAGTTTAGTTTGGAAACCATTAACTATCTGGATCTCACCCTTATTAAAAAAGATGGCAGGATTGGCACGAGGACGTTCTTCAAGGCCACAGACAGGAATGGCTTTGTGCCAACAACCAGCTGCCACCATCCCCAATGATTGGGAGCTATTCCCAAGGGACAGTATATGCGAATTTGTTGCAACTGTGCCACAGACGCAGATTTTAACACCCAAGCTGCAATTCTCACAGAGAGGTTTCATGAGAAGGGATATAGCCATGGCAATCTTGACAGAGCCAAGAAACAAGTGTCTGTTATGGATAGGCAGTCTCTTCTAGAGTCCAAGAAGAAAGCCCCCTTTATGGGGAGAGTTGCCCTTCATTTCGGGTTTTCACAGACAATACAAAAGTGTAGAAAAGGTATTCAAAAAATTCTGACCCATCCTTCTTAAAGACAGGGACCTTGCATTAGTGTTACCCTTAAAGCCTAAATTCATCTATAGGAAAGCACTTGGCTTGAGGAACATCATTGCGCCTAATGTACCAGACCCCCCGGAAAAACCCCCCACCTTTCTGGATGGGTCTGGATTTCATTACTGCACAAGATGCAAAGCCTGCCGTACCACCACTAGACGCTCCAAGAAATTAACTAAGTTTAAATCTATGGTTACTCAAGAAGAATTCAAAATTAAACCCTTGATCACTTGCTACTCCAAATACGTCACATACGTTTTGGAATGTCCCTGTTCTTTCCAATATGTGGGGCGCACCACTCGGGAGCTCAGGGTGAGAATAAATGAACATGTAGCAAATATAGTCAAGGGTTTTCCCAACCATAGTGTATCGTGTCATTTTTCACAATACCATAATAGGGACCCTCGTCAGATGGTCTTTTATGGCATTGACAGAGCGATACAAAATTGGAGAGGAACAGATCTTAAGAAACCTATTTCTCAAAATGAGACCCATTGGTTATGTCGCTTGTCCACAATGCAGCCTCAGGGTCTCAATATAGATTTGGACCTCAATTGTTTTTTGACCAACGAATGAATATATATCCAGGGGCTATATGTCAAATAGCTGGGATACAGCAGGTGCTAAATATGTTATACTATTATTTTTATTATTTAAAAAAAAAATTATACAGCCATGTGGTATGGATATATTAATCGTAATCTATTTTTAATATTCATTAAATTCAACGAGCGCAACCTTAATCATAAACCAGGGAGTGTGTGGCACCCACCACATTACTAATGAGTTAGAGCATGGGGCGGGATTTATTTAATATGCGGGATTTGGTTGTGCTAGTCATTACAGGTTGGTTTTAAATCCATGCAATTGAAATGTTATAAATGTGGAATGATTTTAGTACTTTACAATTGTATGTATATAACCTGTAAGAACCGGAACTTAGGCTGTGCTAGAATTGGTACGGCCCCTTTCCTCTGTTGTGATTGACTGACATTTACATAAATAGTCAAAGATACGTAGCTCCGCACGCTTCCTGAAGACGTGCAACACGAAACAGCTGTCGAGGCGACACTAGGCTACACTCCTGACGATACTTCTGGTCCTGTTGGTTCTGTCCTCGAGGAAGGTGGAACGCACACCGGATCGGATCTTTCGACCGTTCCTCAGGATCGTTTCTCCCGATCGGATCCCTATGCCCCGCTTGTACTATGCTATCCAGCCTCAGTGCCGGGTCTGTGGCACTGTAACAAGTAAGGGGGCATTTGTCTGTCCACTTTTTATTTTTTATCCATTAAAACGGTATTACACTATTGCCGGTTTCTCTCTTATATGTTCCGCACATCCACGCCTGAGTCTCTAGGAGGCAGGAATTCTCAGTTATACCATTGACATCTCTATCCATTTAGCAAGTGGCACTTGCAACAAGCGTTATTGACTCCTTTTTAATTAAATGAGTCAACATGATCTGGTAAGCGGCCAATCTCCTTATAGCACTGATTGGGTCGTACATATTAAGATTTGGTGAAGGCTGTCACTACAAGATATTGTTTGGTCTGGATCAAGTTTATCACAGATTTTGCATCATTGAATAATATGAACATTTGGAATCAATATTGTATATTCATATGGACATTGAATGAGGACATTTTATGAACATTGTCACAATTGTTATTCTTTTTTGACACACATTAGTGGGTGTGTTAATCATTTAGGTGTTTTTCAGTTAATTTGAGCTCTAGCAGTGGAGCCGCAGTGAGTAGAATCTGATTGCAATTTATTTTGGGTTGATATTATACTACTGTTTTTTTGTATATGTAGGTATTTTTATTATATATTCACAGGTGTTATTTAATTTCAACACAGTGGTTAGTGCCCCCTCCACACATGCACTGGGTGCATGCACAATTTTTACATGTTTGTTTTATTTCTCTGGAATTTTGGGGTAGCAGCTTAATTTTATTCATCATTTATTTTTTAATTTGAGCGCGACATTGTCTATTTACCACTTTGTAGGGGGGACCTAAATACCCTCCCAGCAGCCTGTACAGGTGGAAACTGATTATTGGAGTCTGCTGTCTGTGTGGAATACACCCGCTGGTGGACACTGGAATTACAACCCCCAGCCCAGGGAGCTACTGTGATTTACTGTGGTGTGATTTACAGAGGGTAGGCGGTCACCGTAGCACATCCAGTGCCCGAAACCCGCATATCAGATTCTCCAATTCTGTTTTACTACATCGCAGATGCAATGGCGCTCACCTAAGGCTGAAATGCCAAAGCATATATACAGTGGGTATCTGAAAAAAATCCACCTCCCTTTAAAATAAATCATATTCAAATAAATGTAATATTTATTAAAAAAGCACATGCTAAATAAATGTTGTAAAATATACTTTTCAATAACATAAATTTTTATTGGCACATGGAAATATACATTGTCATAATAAAGTTTTTCTTAGGTTAAATCCTAGTTGTCCAATTATACCTAAAAGAAAACAAAAAATAATAAAATAAACAGGGTGTACATAGAAAAATCAAACGCAATACGGAGATTGAGTATAAAGTAAAAAAAAAAGGAAGAAAGACAAAAAGGAAGAAGACAGCAAAAGATACCAAACAAAAGAAGGAAAATAGAGTGCGAGAAAGAAAGAGCGAGTGAAAGAGCGCGTTAGAGCGAAATAGCGAGAGAGAGAGCAAAAGAAAGGGAGTGTGAGAGAGCGAACGAAAGAGAGAAGCAAGCGAAAAAGAAAGCCCCTCTTCGCATCGTATATATCCGTAATCCGGCTTTTCCGGGTAGTGGATGTGACTGGAGTCAAGCCATCAGACAGTTCCATATCAGTGGTCATGCTATCAGACAAGTTTTTTTGGTTGAATATTCAACACAGAAAACCGAGATATAACATAATGTAATATATAAAATAATGATTACACAGAGTTGTCACACATATACCCCCCTCTCTAACATTTACAATACGGTATGATTTTACTGTAGAAATTTAAAGATGCAGAGCCCCAAATATCAACCCATTGGCTACAAACTGACATTTTTGTAACACTTCAAAATGGGCCAGAAACAAAATCTCCCATTGGACCAATACGTTTACAATGCAGATGTGTCATACACACCCCCCTCTATGATATCTTACAATACGGTATGATTTTACTGTCGAAATTTAAAGATACAGAGCCCCAAATATCAACCCATTGGCTACAAACTGACATTTTTGTAACACTTCAAAATGGGCCAGAAACAAAATCTCCCATTGGACCAATACGTTTACAATTCTGATGTGTTATACACACCCCCCTCTATGATATCTTACAATACAGTATGATTTTACTGTAGAAATTTTAAGATACAGAGCCCCAAAAACCAACTCATTGGCTACAAACTGACATTTTTGCACTACTAAATGGGTTAAAAACCAAATCTCCCATTGGACCAATACGTTTACAATGCAGATGTGTCATACACACCCTCCTCTATGATATCTTACAATACGGTATGATTTTATTGTAGAAATTTAAAGATACAGAGCCCCAAATATCAACCCATTGGCTACAAACTGAGATTTTTGTAACACTTCAAAATGGGCCAGAAACAAAATCTCCCATTGGACCAATACGTTTACAAGGCAGATGTGTCGTACACACCCCCCTCTATGATATCTTACAATACGGTATGATTTTACTGTAGAAATTTAAAGATACAAAGCCCCAAATATCAGCTAATTTGTTATAAAATCCACACATGTGGCTGAACTTTTTTTATCTGTTGAATTTCTGTAGAACTGGCTGATTTACTGCTACAAATTTTTTTTAGTACCCTGTGTTTTTCTTGCTTTTTTTTTTTTTATATTTTTTTTACATTTTTCAATACCAGTGTTAATTTTGAATGCAAATTTTGATCTAGTTTTAGTTTTGACTAAAATGCCATTTCCTGACTGACTCCATGGCAGCCTACGTGTGGGTTAACCCCGCCTCCTCTCCAATGCTATAGGACCCCATACCCATAAAAGTAAGCTCACCTCTCAGCACTGTGTTCCTTTTTTTGTCCTCCTCCAATGGACCTGAAGCATGCACCGCGGTGCAGATCCCTGAATGGATGGATCGTCGGTCGGATGGATGGATGGCACACCTTAAAGCGGTGCAGCTCGAAACCCAGCCATGGGCGGGTGGAGAGCTTACAGCAACCGTGAATCAACACGGATGGGAGTTGCTGCAGTGTGCCCAAGATCCCTCGGCTGGCAGGTCTGCTACTTTATTTCTCCATGCTCCATGGCAGTCGCATCTATGTTTTATTTGTTGTTTGTCCCATGCCCCTGCTCCCCCTAATGGCGGCTGGAACGCTCTGCGTTCCAACCCACAGCGGTGTCCCGAATCTCGGGCGCCGGCGCCATTCGCGCATGCGCAGTACCCACTCCCAGAGCGAGGCTTGGTTCGCGCATGCGCGGTCCTGCGGGTGTCTCGGCGGCCGCGCAGGCGCGGATGGGAGCTCTTCCTCCACGCAGGTGCGGTGGATGGACAGTGGTGATGTCACAGGCAGGCGGGGAATTTAAAAGCTGATGCTCGCCTGTGTCATTTGGAATCTGCCCTGACAGGCGAGCAGAGGCTACTGGACTTCCCTGCTGAGGCTCTTGTCTTCTCACTCAGGTCAGTGCTCTATTAAGATTTAAAGGCAGAGTGGAAATGATTTGTCTGTTCCAAAGATAGTCTGTGGGTATACCTATAGGTATATATGTGCATACAATGTGTTTTTTCACCATATATCGCTTATCATCATATAGTGCATTTTTTCTTAAAGGGCAAGTCACCTATTTATTTTTTTGTGTATAATACTGTAGGTTTTTGGTCGACCTGTCTCTATTCTGACTCTTTAGTCCAGAAGTTATGGACAATTCACTGCTTACATGTGGCCAGCCCTCACGCACAAGGTATGTGCGGGAGAGGGGAGGGCGCGGGGTTCAGTGGCAAGTAGTATTGCTTGACGGCTTATCTTTCTTCCCCTATTTTTCCTTTTTAGCCCTTCCGCAGATCTTCATCTCGACTCAGACCTTGCCATGCTGCAGCATTCAATCGACATCAAAATCAAAACACAGACGTGATTCCCCGTCTGCATCTCACCACCAGAGGAGAAGCTCCCATTCCTCCTCCAGACACCGCTCCCACCGCCAGCACAGTTATTCTGATCGGAGAGCCTGCTGGGGATGCGGCTCACGAGTCCCAGAGGGCAAATCATTATGCAGCCATTGCTATGCCCATGCGGTTGGGGAAAAAGAGACAGAAGATCAACGGATCGAGTCTCTAGTGATACAGGTGGTGCAACGTTCTCTTAAGGAGATGGAGGCTTCCCACGCACAAAGCCAGTCCAGCGCTACTCGATCAGGCTCCCCGGCTGATGTGGTCCGTGAACTTCCAGGTCCTTCCCAGCCCTACACATCCTCGCCTCTTCCCTCGGAAGGAGAATTAGAGAGTGATGAAGAGAGTGTAGAGTTCGATTTCTCTCAAGTAACTCCGCTCATTAAAGCGGTCAAAGAGGCCCTTATGTGGGAAGACCCATCTACTCCCCCAGCTAAACAGAAAAAAAAATTCAAGCGCCTGGGGAAAGAGCGCCCAAGTTTTCCGCTTTTGGCCGAACTAAAGGGCATCTTTGACGAGGAGTGGAGCAAAGTGGACAGGAAGTCCTCGATGACGAATAAAGCCGCCAGAATGTATCCCTTCAAGGCAGATGAAGTAAAATACCTGGAGAATATTCCTCCTGTGGACGCAGCAGTAATGCGTCTGGCTAAACACGTCCCGGTCCCTCTTGAAGACGCAGTCTCTTTTAAGGACAGTCTTGACAGAAGAATGGATCAGGACCTTAAAATAATTTACGGTCTCGCTGGGACAGCCTGTAAACCTGCCCTTGCCTTGGCAGCCGTGTCTAAGGCTATGGAGGCATGGACGGAGAACGTAGATTCCTTTCTCAAAGGCGTTTCAGAAGAACTGGCCAGTAACTGAGCAGCAGCAGAGCTAAAACTAGCAGTGGCCTTCTTGGGAGAAGCATCGGTTGATTTGATCCATCTACTGTCCAGGATTATGCTATCCTCAGTTACAGCTAAACGTGCCCTATGGCTACGCCCTTGGCAGGCTGACCCGTCTTCTAAGCAGACATGGTGCAAGATTCCCTTCGAAGGATCATTACTGTTTGGTAATAAACTAGATGACGCCATAGCTAAGGCCACAGGCAGAAAATCTGGCTTTCTTCCACAGGACAAGCGTCCACAGAATCGAAGGAAGCCCCAGTTCAGAAGGCGCAGTCCGGAGCGCTCGAGGGAAGCACGCTCCTATAGACCCGGCCAGGACTTCAAAAGAAACTGGAGTAGAGGCCAAGCGTCCTTTCGCAAGCCAGCAAAGAGCCAAGCATCCAGTGGTCGCGATTAGGCTAAATCCTTTTGAGATTTTGCCCGCCCAGGCGGGTTGGGTAGTGGCACGTCTGCTCCTCTTCCGGCACGTGTGGGTGGCCTCAATCTCATACTTCTGGGTCGTCAGGACAGTGTCGTCAGGTCACGCATGGTCCTTCTCCAGCATTCCTCCCCCCAGATTAATCTCAACCCTACTTCCAAGTACGGAAGAACAAAAACAGGCCTTACTGTCCTACATAGACCTGCTGAAAACCCAGGGAGCAGTAGTGCGTGTCCCAGAGGAAGAGCAGTTCCAGGGTGTGTACTCCCCCCTTTGCTTAGTCCAAAAGAAAAGCGGTGCCTGGCGCCCGGTAATAGATCTGACGTACCTGAACAAATCCATAAGGCACGGAAAATTCAAAATGGAAACACTGTCAACAATCCAACAAGCCATTCAACCAGGCGACTGGATGATTTCAATAGACCTAAAAGATGCCTATTTCCACGTGCCAGTGGCAAAGGACTTTCTAAAATACCTCCGGTTCCATGTCGGGCAGGAGCGCCTACAATTCATCTGCCTACCTTTTGGTTTGACAACTTCCCCTCGGGTTTTCACCAAGGTCCTCTTGGCCGTAGTGGCCCTCATCAGGTTAAAGGGTGTGCGTCTTTACCATTATTTAGACAACCTCTTAGTTCTGTCTCAAAACAGAGAACAGCTGCTTGTGCACAGAGAACAAGTGATCTCAACCCTTTCCAGCTTTGGATGGCTTCTAAACTTAGAAAAAAGCCACCTGGATCCAGCCCAACACTTCATTTACTTAGGGGCTCAGTTCAACACACTGGAGAACACCATCTCCCTACCAGTAGAGAAGATTCTGGTGAGTCGGAAGAGGATTTCTCGTGCTCTGGATGCTCCTCATCTGAAAGCATCACAATGCCTAAGAATTATCGGCACAATGGTCTCCACGACCCCCATGGTCAAATGGGCTTTATGGAGGTTACGCCCTTTTCAGTCAGGGTTCCTCCGGCAGTGGAAGTCAGGGGACAAGAATCAACTCATCCACATATCTGCAACAATGAGGAGCAGCCTCTTTTGGTGGCTCCAACTTAAGAATTTGCAAAACTGTCACTCCATTGCCCCATCTCCTGGGTCACAATTACGACCGATGCCAGCGGTTCCGGCTGGGGGGCTCTCTGTGGCCAGAACCTGGCTCAGGGCAGGTGGGACGCTCGCCTCTGCAACCCAGGCTCAAATGTCCTAGAGCTCCGGGCAGCTTGGTGTGCCCTCCAATCCTTTTCTCAGTATCTGAAAGGAGAATTGGTGTTGATCAGGATGGACAACACCACAGCAGTGTCATATGTGAAGCGACAAGGGGGAACACGGAGTTCCACACTCCTGTTAGAAGTCGAGCCCATCATGACTTGGGCCCGGAAAAATCTGGCCAACATATCAGCAGTTTTTATTCCGGGAGTACAGAACTCACAGGCGGATTTCCTCTCTCGAACTCGTCTAGACAACAACAGTCCTTCAACTGGATTCTGTCTCTGGGAGTCAATCCCGAAGTGGACCTATTCGCTTCCCCCTACAATCACAAAACAGTGAAGTTCTATTCTCGGGGCCGTTGCAGCCAGGCAGTCGGAACGGATGCCCTGACGGACAGATGGAGGTTCAGGCGGGCATACGCTTTTCCCCCGATCCCGATAATTCTCAAGTTCCTGAGGAGACTTCAAACGGAATCAGCCGAAGTAACAGTAGTGGCTCCTTACTGGCCAAACAGGCCTTGGTTTCCCCTCCTGATCCAACTGAGCTACCGGGACCCGGTACCTCTTCCCCTCAGGCCGGACCTTCTCTCTCAAGGGTCACTCCTACACCCTTGTCCAGCACTGATGAGACTGACAGTCTGGTTCTTGAGAGGGAGAGGCTGGAATCCCTCGGTTGCGCCTCTAGAGTGATGTCTTCACTGTTGAGCTCAAGAAGAGCAAGTACCAACAAGGTTTATAGAAGAATCTGGGCCAAGTTTGTTGAGTTCTCCTCCGCTTCTGGGAGGTCCTTCAAAAATCCAGGAGTTCAGGATGTGCTTAGTTTTCTGCAATCAGGACTAGACTTACCCTTATCTGTTAGCTCTCTAAGAGTACAAGTTTCAGCCCTGTCGGCCTTCTCTGGAGTCTCATGGGCAGTCCATCCCTTAGTCAGACAATTCTTTCGGGGGGCATCAAGAATCAAGCCCCAAAGGAAACCAAGATTTGCCAAGTGGGATCTTCCACTCGTTCTAGACTCTCTGACGGGACTCAGTACGTCGGGGCCCTCCCCGTCCTCCATCAAGGACTTTTCAGCGAAAGTAGCCTTCTTAGTAGCCATCACCTTGGCTAAGAGGGTCTCTGAGATCGGGTCTCTAGGTCATAAAGAACCTTTTCTAACATTTTTCCCGGATCGAGTAGTCCTTATACCCATGTTGGGTTCAAATCCAAAAGTGTCTTCGGTATTTCACGAAAATCGAGAAATTGTTCTACCTACATTTAAGACGCCAGATTCCAGTGAAGTTCATCCCCTGGATATGGGTGAAATCCTAAAGGAGTGTCTACAAATTACTTCTTCCTTCAGACGATCTGATCATCTGTTTGTTCTACATTCTGGAAACAACAGAGGGAAGAAAGCATCAACCAGAACAATTGCATCATGGATCGTTCAAACAATCCAGCAAGCATACAGGGCTAAGGGCTTGGCTCCTCCACAGGCGGTGACGGCACACTCCACCAGAGGGATGGCAGCATCCTGGGTGGCAGCCCAACATGTGGCTCCAGATGTCATTTGTAAAGCGGCCTCGTGGGCCTCTATCAATACATTTATGGCCCATTACTGCATTGAACCGGCATCTTTGTCGTCTGTTAATTTTGGGTTAAGAATCCTGTCGGTTGACAGGACAAATTAAAGCTTTTTTGTTCAGCATACCCACCCGTGTGGTCTGGCTAGTTATTTCCCACACGTAGGCTGCCATGGAGTCAGTCAGGAAAACTGAAAATTTATTACCAAATACTTACCGTAATTTTCCTTTCCTGATGGATTACATGGCAGACGGAGTTCCCACCCTGAAAGAAAATATTAATGAAATAAAGTAAGTGTCTAAGAGTCGGCTAATTACGGAACACAGTGCTGAGAGGTGAGCTTACTTTTATGGGTATGGGGTCCTATAGCATTGGAGAGGAGGCGGGGTTAACCCACACGTAGGCTGCCATGGAGTCCATCAGGAAAGGAAAATTATGGTAAGTATTTGGTAATACATTTTCCGTTTTTGTTTTAGTCATATTTTAGTCATCTGAATTGAGTTTTAGTCTAGTTTTAGTAGACTAAATAACATAAGATTTTTGTCGACTAAATCTATAGTAGATTTAATCAACTAGAATGTAATGAATTATATTAGATACCTGTAGGGTTGCCACCCGTCCTGGTTTTAGCCGCACAGCCCAGGTTTGGAGTCGGGTGCTTGGGTTTCAGACCGCCTGAAACCCGGACACCTGACTCAGCTCTGACCGGGGAGCAACCTTTAATTAACAACCGCACTGATGAGAATTCAGTGTGGCCAGTCATTTCATAACTGCAGGGTTGCCTGTAACAGGTGTGTGCCAGTGCACAGGGCACACACTCCGCGACCCCCTCCGCCACCCATCGTAGGCTGCATTGACCGGCCACACTGAGTTCATTAAAGGCTGCCTCCCGGTCTCCTCTAGGTTGGGTGTCCGGGTTTTAGGCAGCCTGAAACCTGGGCACCCGACTCCATACCCAGACTGCCCGGGTGAAACCCAGATGGGTGGAAACCCTATAGGTATGTAATTTCGGGCCTTACATTTTAGTTGATTAAATCTACTATAGATTTAGTCGACTAAAACTAGACTAAAAGTAAAACAATTCAGATAACTAAAATATGTCTATAACTAAATGGCATTTTAGTCAAAACTAAAACTAAAATAAATTAAAATTTGCGTTCAAAATTAACACTGGTATAGAAAAATGTAAAAAATAAAAAAAGGCAAGATAAACAAAGGGCACTGAAAAATGTTCGTGGCAGTAAATCAGCCAGTTCTACAGAAATTCAACAGATAAAAATAAGTTTAGCCACATCATCCCTGAACAATCCACTCCCTGTTTGGGGAGGGGAGGCGGGGGGGGGGGGGATAAAACCATTAGACTTAGGTCTCATGCACACAGGGCGTTAGTAATATAAAGAACAATCAGCGCACATATGTAAACAGGAATGATGATGATAACTACTGCAAGCTGAACACCAAGGAGGTTGATCACACAAAAACCCAAATGAATAATGACAAAAATAACAGTGCAGCGCAGTAAATGTCCATAAATTGATGAACAAAGTTGAACACCCAGTGATGTGGAGGAATCTTCAAGCAATATGTGACTTGTCTACCGCTTGTTAATTTTATCGCCTTTTACAGTTTCCATTTGCCTTATTTTGCTTGCTGTGCCCAGCCGCTGTGCCACGCACATCAGACCCAGTTGGACTATTGCACACTTACACAATTTTATGTTGCTGTGCTTTGCTGCTGTGCACCTCGGATTGTGCTTTGCTTGTTTTGAAAGTCCAGCTAAAAACTGAGTGGCTACTTCACTGGCCGTTGTGCGAGCGCCCCCACCCCATCCTGGACCATACTAGGCCACATGCCCTCAACATGTTGACGGGGATAAGGGCCTCTTCCCGACAACCCTGGCCATTGGTTGTCGGGGTCTGCGGGTGGGGGGCATCTTCCTTCCGATGTCTTCATCCTCTGATTCTTCTCCCTCCGCTGATGTCTTCTTCCCCTGCCGGTTCTCCTCTCTCTGCTGTCTCCTCCCTCTGCTAGGTCTCCTCTCTCCACTGCCTTCTCCCTCTGTTCTTCCTCCGATGTTCTCTTAACGCTCTCTCCCGCTGTAATGCTAGGGCCGCCGTGTGCCATTATTTATATAGAGAGAGAGCGTTGAGAGAATATTGGAGGAAGAACAGAGGGAGAAGGCAGCGCAGAGAGGAGACCCAGCAGCGAAAAGACAGCGGATAGAGGAGAACCGACAGCGGAGTAAGACATCAGCGAAGGGAGAAGAACTGGAGGATGAAGACGTTGCTGGAGGGAGAAGAAATGGGAAGGAGAAGAGACGCCGGAGCTGCTTCAATAAATTACTTTGTCAAAAACCTGAGTACTGTTTTTAATTTTGAATCTTTTTTTGGGGTAAATGGGTAGGGGTACAACCCCAAATGGGTGGAGGGCCGGGATTTGGGGGCGGCTACCAGATTTCGATAAGCCCCGCACCCGCAGACCCTGAGAACCACCGGCCAAGGTTGTCGGGAAGAGGCCCATGTCCCCATCAACATGGGGACAAGGTGCTTTGGGGTGGGGGGGCGTAAGCTCCCACCCCCCCATTTTGAGGGCACGTGGCCTGGTATGGTCCAGAAGGGGGGGCACTCGCCTGTCCCCCCTCCCCTTTCATGACCTGCGAGGCTGCGTGTTCGGATAAGGGTCTGGTATGGATTTTAGGGGGTACCCCAGGGACGTTTTTTTTTCACTTTGGCGAGGGTTCCTCTTCAAGATCCTCAGCGCACAAGCCGCACCGCAAGGTGCGACTTCTATTCGAATTAATGGGCTCTCATAGGGAACCATAGGTTTTGGCATGTCAAAAAAAATACGCTTCACGCAACTGTATTCAGCACTAAGCTGCATTTAGCAGCTTTTACCCGTGACAGACATTTTTACAGCTCTAACGCCGGCCCTCAGAACGTGCTGGCCTTATGGGGTTTTTTTGCAGCTTGAAAACGCCTATGCCACTTACAGCTCCTAAAAGCCTGTGTGTGCATGAGGCCATAAAATAACATGGAGAGACGTTTTTAAGCTGCAAAAAAAAAGGTCTGAAGCTGCTAAAGGCAGCTGTACAAATACCCTGTGTGCATAAGCCCTTATACATTAAGGAGTGTAAATGTAAATATGTGGCTCCAATTGAAAATTGTATTTTTAAGTATTTGGAACATTTGAAAAGTGTTGGTTTTATAAACAATGTGTTGGTATTTGTGTGTCTGTAGCTTTAAATTTCCACAGTAAAATCATACCGTATTGTAAGATATCATAGAGGGGGGTGTGTATGATACATCTGCATTGTAAAAGTATTGGTCCAATGGGAGATTTTGTTTTTGGCCCATTTTGAAGCGTTACAAAAATGTCAGTTTGTACCCAATGGGTTGGTATTTGGGGCTCTCTATCTTTAAATTTCTACAGTAAAATCATACCGTATTGTAAGATATCATAGAGGGGGGTGTGTATGACACATCTGCATTGTAAATGTATTGGTCCAATGGGAGATTTTGTTTCTGGCCCATTTTGAAGTGTTACAAAAATCTCAGTTTGTAGCCAATAGGCTGATATTTGGGGCTCTGTATCTTTAAATTTCCACAGTAAAATTGTGATGTTTGTGCTGTATCACTGTGTGACCCTTCACCCTTTTCTCCTGATGCATGCTGGGGGAGGGGCTGTACCAAGAAGTAAGAGAGTGTGTGTGAATGCTGTTATTGGGGGAACAACCAAAGCAGGAGTGGACAGCTGAGTTAAGCAGGCTGATCCGGGCAGAGATGCGGTTGGACGAGAGCTACAGAGCCCTCCGGTGGTATGTAGCCCAAGAGTGCCAGTGGTCAGCGGATGACAGCCCCACGGAAGGCTTTGACTATAATGGCCTGGGATTGTTGTATGGGAGGCTGTCCGAGGACCCTGACTTTGGGAGTGATCGGGAGTGGCGTTTGGAGCAAATAATGGAGCACAGAGAACAAAGACTGAATGTCTCGGAAGGGCACTGGGCACAGGAAGATTTGGAGTTTCTGGCCGTTCAGGAATGGGAGCTGGAGATTGCCTACAAACAGCTGCTAGACTCTGCTCAGCAGCAGGGTGGGGCACCCTTTGCCTGGGACTATCAGGAAATACCAGTTGACAACTATGAAATCCTGGCTGAAGAATCAGCAGTGGAAAATCTGAAGATTGCCATCCCTAAAGCCGAAGTGAATGATACGGAGTTCCAGGGAGCTAGGGCAGTTGGCTCATCTCCCCAGCCACAGATTACAGAAGGTATGGACTTAAGGGACTGTTCAGAGGATGTTAGGAATTATGGATCGCCTGCCCAAGTACTGGCAGCAGGACAGAGTACTACAGACCCCTGCTCTACACCCGTGGCAGTTTTGGAGGCCCGAGGTGAGAAGGCGATGGTTCCTCTTTCACAGTGGATTTCAGAGATGCAGGGAGGAGAAGCAGGCCATCTCCCCCCCCCCAACAGTTAACCAGAGCAGATGGGGTGGAGTCCCCAGCAGAAGTGCTGGCAACAGGGAAGAGTGATACCCACCTCTGCCCAGCACCGGAAACCACTGTGGAGTTTCAGGGAGCCGGGGCAGTTGGCCCCTCTCCCCAGCAACAAGCTGAGGCAGTAAAGCTTTTACTCCCAGCTGAATCACTGGCAGCAGGGCAGAATGCTACTGGCATCGGCACACAACTGCCACAGGAGCGGATATCGGTGGATGGGACTGCGGTCTCCACTCACAGCAACCCAGCAGAAGAGCTGGCAACAGAGCAGAGTGCCACGGGCCTCTGCTCTCAACTAACCGAAGAGGGAGGTCCTGTGGTATTGGATAGGACTTCAGTCCTCACTGACACAACCCCAGAAAATGGTGTGACACTGAGACAGGAGGATGTCAGCCTTGCTTTGCAAGCACTGGGGGATTTTCACCTACCACAAGTGGATGGGACTTCAGTCTCCACTGGTATACCTCAGGGATGCCGGGCAGTCGACCCAGATCCCCAACACCATGACGGACTGAGCCCAGTCACCCTGTCTTCTCTCCAGCGGCCGAAAGGACTCCAGGGAGAAGGGCCAGTCCAGGCCTCTCCCCAACGGCGGGTATGTTCTCTGAGAGAGGCAGAGGTTGGCTGGGTAAGTAATGCTCTGTTTGGAGCAATTTATTTGGGGTACTGTGTGGATACCGGCATTGGGGGAATAGAACTATGGACTAACTTCGGAGTCAACCCGTTTGGGGTCTCCTCCTATGTTAGTTTCCTGCCGAAAGGGGAGATGTGTGACAGACCTAGCCGGGACAGAGGCTTTTGGAGGGGACTGAATGCAAGCCTCTTGCCTTGTGACCATGGGCCCTGGCATTTGGGGGAACGGTGGAACGGGGAACGGTGCTCTTTGTGAGCTGTATGCCTGGGGACCCTTGAGGGGGTGTTACTTTGGATTCAGGTCCATGTCCCCCCAAGACACACAGACTCTGGGGACCCTGTATATGCCATATTAGAGTGACTGATTCATACTGTTGGGACGTTCACACATTCACTCTAAGGGTATGCTAATGCAATCACCTCCAGCCATCTGTCTGTCCTCTGTGCTAATTTGACCCTGCTAAATGTGTGATGTTTATACTTATGATAATGTGTATTGTATAGCACTGAGCCCGGAGACGGGATGTCTAACCCTGAAAGGTCATATCTATGAGTCACCTTGGCTGACTAAAGGATTTAGTTAATTAGCTCATGTTAATTTATGTTCTGGTTACACCCTCTGTTACTGTATATAAGACTTGATTTTTGGTTCTAATAAAGTCTCTCTTGGTTGAACTTACATACAGCCTGCCTGGTGTTTGTTCTGACCGACCACAAATGGATTCGAATGGCACATAGCTGTAGTTTGAATCCTGGAGCTCCAATAGAGCAGAGGAGTGTCGGGAGAGTGGAGCCGAGCGAGCAAAGGGGCTCGTTACACCACCCTTCTGCAGGCACCACCTGAAACTCCTGCAAGCCGGGGAGAGAAAATATTCCACTCTGCTATCATCCGACACCCAAGACGGCCGTCCCCAAATCTGCCTAAACCTTGCCACCCTAATTCTTCTGTTTCTAGGACACCAACTTGCTACCGTTGTGGTAACACTACTCACAGTGCACCTGCTTACAAGTTCAAGGATGTCGTTTGTTTTCTTTGTGGAAAGACTGGCCATATTGGGAGTGTTTGCCGCAGCTCACGCTCCCCGAACACTACCACAAAAGTTAGACATAAACAGACATTTCATATGGATACTGACAATAACGGCTCCAGCTCTGATGAGGAAACCTGTGTCCAGCATGTTGGACTGTTTCGGGTAGCTGGGAGTACTCCTGCGATAAAAGTGGATGTCACACTCAATGGCTGTCCTGTCTCCATGGATGTTGATACAGGGGCAGCAGTGTCTGTCATTTCATGGACTGATTTAAAGGCATCGGGTCTGTCCCTACCGCTCCAACCTACAAATCTCACACTACAAACCTACAGCAAGGAACTACTACAGCCCTTGGGTTATGTGAAACCCCTTATTACATTAGGCAACCACAGTCAAACTCTACGCCTTTATGTTGTCAATAAAGGAGGTCCTCCGCTGTTACGGTAGGGACTGGATCAAAGCCCTGGGCATGCCTCCTCTTGCCATTGCCCAATGTACATTGCTTTCTGAGGTAGATCATTGGGTGGAATACCTGAAGTCACGCTTTAAGGGGGTTTTTGAGGACTCTTTGGGCACAGTAAAAGGAAAAATGGCCCACCTCCTCTTGAAGCCTGATGCTACATCTAGTTTTTGTAAGGCAAGATCAGTACCTTTTGCCTTGAGAAAGAAAGTGGAAGCAGAGCTGGACCACCTATTGGCTGAAAAGATCATAACTAAAGTTGATAGAAGTGAATGGGCATCGCCAATTGTGCCTGTCAAGAAAAGGAATGGAGACATTAGAATTTGTGGAGATTTCAGGGTTGCCCTGAACAACCAACTTCTTGTGGATCAGTACCCATTCCCTCGACTTGAAGATCTATTTAGCTCATTGGCTGGGGGACAAAAGTTTACAAAAATAGACTTAAAGCAAGCTTACCTGCAACTTCAAGTACACCCAGATTCACGCAATCTGTTGACCATTAACACCCATAAAGGATTATTCCAATATAACCGCATAGTTTTTGGCATAGCCCCAGCTCCAGCCATCTGGCAGCGAATCATGGATGAGGTCCTGGCAGGCATACCTTTCACTCAATGTCTACTAGATGACACTCTCATCACTGGTCCCACTGATGAAGAACACAGAAAGAATGTTGAAACTGTGCTAGAGAGACTCCAAAGGTATGGTTTACGTGTCAATCTTTCAAAATGCGAATTTCTAAAACCTCGACTGGAATTTTGTGCCCACACTGTGGACCGACATGGGTTACACATGTAGCACATGGTCCTTTTACTCCCGTCTTTGGCTCACTCACAGGAGGAAAAGGCACACCATGCCCGTACTCTCTGGTTTGCAGAGGTTAAGCACACTTGTAACTTACGGGTCTTGCAGCAAGGTTCTCCTCAAAGTTGGTTCTTGTCCCCTAGACTGTAAAGGACGAGTCTCTATATCCCCAAGTAACTTCAAGGTCCACACCAGTAGCAACTCCAACGTAGCGTTTATTTTCTTTATGCACAAGGTTGAGAAGAGAGAAAGGTGTTAGAGAGACAGATCAGATTCAGACACTCCTAGCTTCCTCACCACTCGATCCCGAGTGGGTATAGCTCACCCGGATAGTCACCCAATGGCACTAGCAGCCGGCATGTAGCTCCAACAGTCAATCAGATTCCCTTAATAGATGCGATCGGGAGATCCCCTGCCACAGAATCTATAGTGTCCCAAACCTCCTAATGGTTACGTTGTTGGATCCCTTTTCGGATGGATGACGTCCCTCCAGAGAGTTACTGGGCCCCTTCCTTCACTGATCTCTCACCAGTCCTTCGGAACGGTTCTCCCCCAGCCTCTTCTTCCAGATGCGGGTCCCCTCCCAAGGCGGCACCCTGGGATTCTTCCTCCCCGAAGTGGGCTCCAGCTAAAGGTGCTGGGCCAGTGTTGCCAACCGTCTGTATTTTTACGGCCAGTCCGTAAAAACGGGAACTTTTTCCCCTTTTGTAAATGTCCGTAGTTGCGGGAATGTGCCAGTAAAAATAGCCGAGATCGGTTCGGCTTGGAACTGCGCATGCGCAGTTCCGAAAGCTTGCCGAGCATATGCTGTATTCGGCCGGCGGGGGGGGGATTTCACAGAGGCTGTGCCGTGCGGCGCCAATGAGTGATGTATTAGGACATCCCGCCAGACAGGCGCGCGCCAGAATTTTGAATCTGTAACTAACCAGGAGGTCGGAGGAACACAGCACTGGAGCAGGAGTCAGGACTTCGGCGGCTGAGCAGCACACGATGGCGGCAGAATGGAGGAGCCTGCTGCATCCAGGCAATACAAAGTTCACAGGGGAGTCGGGAGGGACAGAATGACAGACAGCCCAGCCCACAGTGACATCAGGTGATGGTGGCAGAGGGGGATCTGATGGAGGAAGGGGGAGATTGGAGGCAGGGGGTGATGGTGGCTCTGCAGGGGGGGATGGAGGAAGGGGGGAATGGAGGCAGGGGGAGATTGGAGGCAGGGGGTGTTAGTGGCAGGGGGTGTTAGTGGCAGGGGGTGATTGGAGGCAGGGGGTGATTGGAGGCACCGCAGAGGGGGATGGTGGCACCACAGAGGGTGGGGGATGGAGACAGTGGTTGTTGGAGGCAGGGGGAGATTGGAGGCAGGGGGAGATTGGAGGCAGGGGGAGATTGGAGGCAGGGCGAGATTGGAGGCAGGGCGAGATTGTGGCACCGCAGAGGGGAGTGAAGGCAGGGGGTGTTGGTGGCAGAGGGGGATGGAGGCAGGGGGTGATGTGACTAAATAATTTGCCCTTATTATATCGAAAATAACAAAAATATGTTTTTTTTTACCTAAATAACATTGCTATTTGCCTAGCGTACTTGTTTGTAGCCTAAATACTGAAATTTGCACCTAAAAATGTAATTTAGTAACTTTTGTGAAGTGGCAGTAAAAACATGGCTGTGCCAGTAAATTTCAGGTGTCGTGCCAGTAAATTTCAATCTGGTAGGTTGGCAACACTGTGCTGGGCCCAGGGCTGAAGTTGCAGTCCCAGGACTAAAGGTGCCTGGGACTGAGGCGCATGTGGCCCCATGGCCTGGAGGGCCATGCACGTACAGGTCCCCGGGGTAGCAAGTCCACCCTGACCAATGGCGTCTGCCCCTTTTGTACCCTCTCCCGTCATGCACAGCGGGTAGCCCACACCCACTGCACGGCTGCTGAGAGAGGACACCCAATCGCCACCCCATCACCTGTGGTTCAACCCCGAGTACAAGTGACAGCGCCACCCATACTTCTAAGGGGAACTGCACACCAGATGAAAACAGCAGCAAGGCAGAGTCCAATAAATTAAAAGATCCGAGTCAACTACCACTCGAATCACCCCTAAATTTATTATAGCAGCCCCCTAAATTTGGGACACCCGCTACACACACTACTGAAGAAAAGGTTAAAGCCCTTACCCATGCCCCTACTCCCCAGAATGTCACACAGCTCAGGTCCTACCTTGGCCTCCTAAATTACTACCACCGTTTCTTGCCGAACCTAGCACAACAGCTTTACCCATTACATCGCTTACTGGATGCAAGAGCTAAATGGATATGGACAGCCAAATGTGAAGAAGCTTTTCGACTTTCTAAAGAACTCATTCTGTCTTCTCGAGTTCTGGTCCACTATGATTTAAAGAAACACGTCACCTTGGCTTGTGACGCCTCGCCTTATGGACTGGTTGCTGTGCTTTCCCATGTCATGCCAGATGGCACAGAGCGCCCCATTTCTTTTGCCTCCAGGTCTTTAACCTCAGCAGAACAAAACTACTGCCAGATAGACAAGGAAGCTTTGGCCATTGTTTGGGCCACAAAAAAATTTCATATGTAGCGGAGCCTCACTCTCCCTCTCGGGTTTTCTCGTTTGATTTGCTTGTGTCTAGGGGTACCTGGGAGAGGAGAGTGCAGGAACACTACGCTAAGCTCTCCCCTCGTATGTGTATGAGGGTTGAGCACAGTCACGTGAATTACGTCCGGGTCTGTTCACTACATACGGAGCCCCCAGCTGTTCCATGGAGATGTGTCTGTCAATAATATAGAGCCCCACACCAATCGAAAGTCCAACACTCCTTTATTTCTCTACTTTCAGGGTGAACACAATCAGTTGAACCTTCAGTAACAGACAGACAGGGGTGTGGGTACGAGTAGGCCCAGGCACAACTGAACTCTCCTATTCCTTTGCTAGCGAATAGGCCTGGTGCACGGTCTCTGCCACCGACCGTGAGTTTTGGTCGCTGCCACCGACCGGATGAACCGTTCAGGCCCCTGCCACAGGCCTAATAGCAGGTCTCTGCCACTGACCTGAGTTGAATAGTTGGACCGCTGCCACCGGTCATTGAACATGAACCATCTTCCTCTCTGAACTTACCCCCTGTTCAGGAAAGATATCCCTCCGGGCGGAATCCAGAGGTTCACCCGGCACTGGCAATCTGCTGCACCAGGTCTTCGGATGAGTCCCTCCTCCGGTCCCTTACGCCTCTGGATTCGGGTGCCCCACTCCTGGGGCCCCCTAGGACAATCCCTCCCTCGCGGGACCCAGCGGGAGGTACTGGGCCCCAGGCCTCCGGCTGAGCACCTCACCCCAGACTGAAGGTGTCCGGAATGGAACACGAACTCCAGGTGTCCAGGCCTAGGCCACCTGGACACCGACCGCGAACAGCAGCCCTCAGGCTGAAGGTGCCTGGGACTCGACCCTCGTGGTGAAGATGTCCGCCCCCTTTATACCCTCTCCCAGCAAGCACGGCGGGTTCCCCGCCCCGCCGTACAACCGCTGCGAGAGGTCAAAAAGGGTACGGCACTGCAGCGATGGTTCAACCCCGGCCCAAAGTGACAGTGCCACCTGCTGGGCCGCAGAGAACTATGCATCACTGGTGTCTTCACCAGTTTTAAAAGTATATACCCGCTACACTTACGTACATCTATGGTCGGGAGTTCACACTTATCACTGACCACAAACCTCTGTTGTCAATACTGAACCCTCAGAAAGGAATTTCTACAACAACCGCATCTCGCTTACAAAGTTACGCTTTATTCTTGGGAGCTTATACTTATTCTATCAGATACCGCTCCAATGATGCCCATGCATTTTCCAGATTGTCAATTGGAGACCACTCACCAAGAGACGTACGCATAGTGGAAATACACAGGCCGAAATCCTGCATGTCCACCTCCCTAATTGCCAGACATACAGTCACAGATCCCTTCCTGTCTCAGATATTCTCATATGTTCAGGCTGGATGGCCAGAGAAAGTCCCAGGTGAATTTTGTCCTTTCTTTGCCAGAAAATGTGAGCTTTTGACTAATGCTGGTTGCCTACAGTGGGGCAACAGAGTGATTATTCCTCAGTATTTGCAACCAACCATACTAAGGATACTGCATGAGGGCCATCCTGGCGTGGTGCGCGTGAAGCAGCGAGCCCAGAGTTATGTTTGGTGGCCATAAATGGACACAGCAATTGAAGATTATGTGGCTCAATGTCCTGGGTGCTGTCAAACTCAGCGACCCCAAAAGAAAGGAACCCTACTACCTTGGCCATGGCCGACAGAACCGTGGTCAAGACTCCATCTCGATTTTGCTGACCCAATCCAGGGTAAAATGTATTTGATCGTGGTGGATGCACATTCAAAATGGCCGGAGGTTTTTCAAATGCCTTCTGTTACCTCAGCTGCTACCATTCTAATCTTAAGGAAGCTCTTTGCTCAATATGGCTTGCCAACAGCCATAGTCTCGGACAATGGGACTCAATTTACATCGCATGAGTTTCAATCCTTCCTCAGTGGCTTGGGCATCCAACACTACAAAACAGCTCCTTATCATCCAGCCTCGAATGGGCTGGCAGAACGGTTTGTGCAGACGTTTAAGAAGCACTTACTGTCCACTCTGGACCAGGTCAGACTGTCAGAGGAGAAGCTGCTGGAGTTCTTGACCATGTACCGAAACACAAAACACGCTACTACTGGGCTGTCCCCAGCTTTTCTTATGTTTGGCAGTCATCTCCGCACCAAACTTGATTTAGTTATTCCGCAGGAACAGTCACCAACACCTCCTCCGCCAAGCCGTCCTGGATTCTGTGCTGGTGATCTTGTATGGTTTCGGAATTACAGAGTTCTGCCTCATTGGCTTCCTAGCATTATTGATGGACCTCTTGGACAACGACTGTACCTTGTTCGCCTGGAGAATGGCGTTTATGTTCGACGACACCTTTCGCAATTGAGAAGGCAGGCAAATGCGCTAGTAGAAACAAACTCTACTCAGGGCTCTACTGGTGACATATGGCATGGTGTCTGGCATGATCCCACAAGTTTACAACCAACCCCTGAAGCGGTTGGTGACCGTATTCCTGAGGAGCCCGGACATGTGCCTGCAGTTGCAGAGACTGATTTGTCTGTTGGACACTCACTGACACCTCCAGAACCTTTGACAGCCTCTACCCCCTCCTGGTGCTGTGCCACTTCGTAAGTCTGCCCGCCAAAGACATCAAACTCGTCGTTGGCAAAGCACTGAAATCTTACGGGACACTTTGGAGGTCAGGAAACAGAGACAAAGGGCTCATAACATGATGCGGGAGCCACAGAACTGAGTTGGAGATACTACTTGCTGAACTGATCCTGATTGCCTTGTTATTTTATGTGTTGAGTATTTTATGTGTTGAGTATTTTGTTCTCTTGTTATGTTTTTTTTTTTTTTCCTATCGTTTTTTTTTATATGGGAAAAAGAGGAGGTGTGATGTTTGTGCTGTATCACTGTGTGACCCTTCACCCTTTTCTCTTGATGCATGCTGGGGGAGGGGCTGTACCAGGAAGTAAGAGTGTGTGTGTGGAACTGGGAAGCAGCAGCAGCATGATACACAGAAGGGATTACATCTGGTAATGACAGAAGCCTGTTGTATTAAGACTCCATGTAACAAAGTCATCATGTTCTGAGTGAGTAATAAACCCTCTCCATGGTTAAGAAGTTCATCCGGCCTGTGTGTAACTTGCTGAGCAGATACTGGCAGCATTGCTAGCAGCACCCTGAGAGACCCCGTGTCTAAGGGACATAACAAAAATCATACCGTATTGTAATATATCATAGAGGGGGGTGTGTATGACACCTGCATTTTAAACGTATTGGTCCAATGGGAGATTTTGTTTTTAACCCATTTTGAAGTATTACAAAATTGTCAGTTTGTAGCCAATGGGCTGATATTTTGGGGTCTGTATCTTTAAATTTCTACAGAAAAATCATACCGTATTGTAAATGTTAGAGAGGGGGGTATATGTGTGACAACTCTGTGTAATCATTATTTTATATATTACATTATGTTATATCTCGGTTTTCTGTGTTTGAATATTCAACCAAAAAAACTTGTCTGATAGCATGACCACTGATATAGAACTGTCTGATGGCTTGACTCCAGTGTGGATGTGCATGCACACCGCCGGTGGCTTGCTCCCACAGTGATCACAGAGAGACCCCCCTCCTCACATTAGGGTCCCCAGAAAGACCCCCCTCACATCAGGGTCACCAGAAAGACCCCCCTCCTCACAGGGTCCCCAGAGAGACCCCCTCCTCACATCAGGGTCCCCAGAGAGACCCCCTCCTCACATCAGGGTCCCCAGAGAGATCCCCTCCTCACATCTGGGTCCCCAGAGAGACCCCCTCCTCACATCAGGGTCCCCAGAGAGACCCCCTCACATCAGGGTCCCCAGAGAGACCCCTCTCCTCACATCAGGGTCCCCAGAGAGACCCCTCTCCTCACATCAGGGTCCCCAGAGAGACCCCCCTCCTCACATCAGGGTCCCCAGAGAGACCCCCCTCCTCACATCAGGGTCCCCAGAGAGACCCCCCTCCTCACATCAGGGTCCCCAGAGAGACCCCCTCCTCACATCAGGGTCCCCAGAGAGACCCCCCCTCCTCACATCAGGGTCCCCAGAGAGACCCCCCCTCCTCACATCAGGGTCCCCAGAGAGACCCCCCCTCCTCACAGGGTCCCCAGAGAGACCCCCTCCTCACATCAGGGTCCCCAGAGAGACCCCCCTCCTCACAGGGTCCCCAGAGAGCACCCCCCTCCTCACATCGGGGTCCCCAGAGACCCCCCTCCTCACATCGGGGTCCCCAGAGACCCCCCTCATCACATCAGGGTCCCCAGAGAGTACGCCCCCTCCTCACATTTGGGTCCCCAGCAAGAGGGCCGGCAGCAGAGAGATGATGTAATAATAATTAAAATCTAGTCCCCCTTGGCATAACCTCACTCTCAGAAGCACAAAATAAGCAAACAACTAAAGAAAAACACAGTGGTGGCCAATAAGCCTCTCACCATATTAGTGCTCAAAGATGTCAATCTGGGTGAGGTCAAGCAAAAGGCAGGCTGTCAGGCTGTAGTCCTTCCTCTCAAATCTATAGGCCCATTGTGATTCCCCTCTTGTGGTTATTACCTATATTGCTTTGCCATTGTACAGTAGATTTCTGCAGTCAGTCTCTTAGCACAGCTAAGCAACCTAAGTCTAGGTTCACATCTATGCGGCAGTGCTTAATGCGTTTTTCAGGCACGTTTTCAGTGCAGTTTGCGTTTTTTATGCAGTTTTCATGCATTTTACGTTTTTGGGGGTTTTATTTTCTTTTTAAACACACTGTATATAGCTGGTTGCTAAGGAGGGGGCCGGGAAGCCGGCCGCCGGGTCCTTTGCAACCGATGAGTCAGCTGTCAGCGGGGTAAAAATAAAATAAATAAATTTGCAGGCAAAAAAATTCGCAAAAAAAAGGCAACATTTAAAAAAAATTCTGTGGGCAGTTCAGGAAAGGGAGGGGACGAGCGAGCGCCCCCCCTCCTGAACCATACCAGGCCGCATGCCCGCAACATGGGGGGGTGGATGCTTTCCCCCAATGTTGATGATGACAAGGGCCTCTTACTAACAACCCTATATGGTGGTTGTCGGGGTCTGCGGGCGGGGGGCTTATCGGAATCTGGAAGCCCCCCTTTAGGAAAGGGGGCCCCCAGATACCGCCCCCCTTATGTTCCCGCCGCCGCCGTCTCTTCCCGCTGCTGTCTTCTTCCTCGTCACCAGTTCCCCGCTAAAAAAATTCAACAAAGCTGCTCTTGTTCTGTTGATTTCTTCATCTGTTTTGTTGTCACCCGCTCTCTGCCGACTCTCATATAGCAATTGGGCATGGCCATCCGATGACATCACCCGGAGAGGTGATGTCATCAGATGACCACGCCCCATGGAATTGCTTCAAAAATGTACCACTTGTGTTTCTGGTGCAGCTCCATTGAAGTCTTTTAGGCTCAAATCACGGGAAAAAATCCCAGACCCTTTCCAAAAATGCACCAGCTGCAAAACGCATAGACGTGAACTAGTACCATAGGAAACTATGTTAAGTGGACTGTAACAAACACACAAAAAAATGCATAGGTGTGAATGTAGGGTAATACAACCCCACACACAGCAGCTCTCACTAGGGCTAACATCCACTGTATGGGTTTTCAGGCAACTCAACCCAGACTGTTTCCCCACTGCCCAGACTCTACTGCAGCCAGGGGCAGATCCAGGGGGGGCAACAGGGAAATTGCCCCCCCCGAAAATATCACACTGACATGTCACAGACCATCACATTCACTTGCTCTGCGGCTGCCTCTCCCGGAGACTCTCTCTCACATCAGCGGCGCAGAGAGAGAGACTTGTCTAGTGTAATTACGCTGCATTGACTGACCAGGAGGAGGAGGTCGTGGAGCCTCTTCCCTGCACTCGTTGCTAGAGCCTGGGCTGCCTGGCGTCTAGCAACGAGTGATGCCAGTGAGTCACATCGAACTCGAGTCTCGGAGCTGACGTGACAGGAGCTGCAGCCAGGAGAACAGTTGTTGCTTGCTGCAGCCTGCAGTTTAGAGACAAAGTTCTAACCTCAGGTTTCAAGTCCTGATGACTGTGTGTGTTGCTAATAATCAGTTCCAACTTCCACTAACTGTACTAAAATGTCCAGCGTCCATGGTCCACTGTCAGTAGAGCGCCAACATTCTTCCTTCTCCGCCCCTGAGTGTGTTGGCCCCACCCACCGGCACCTCCTCCCTCCATCTTCTCCACACTACAGGCCTCCGCCGCCCCTGAGTGAGTGTTGGCTCCACCCACCTACTCCCTCCATCTTCTCCACCTTGCAGTCTGCAAAGCGTGAATACAGGAAGAAGACTTATTGAAAAGATTACTGGCTCCATCCATCTCCACTCCATTGCTCCTGCATGGGAGTCCCCCCCCCCCACCAGAGCACCAAAATCTTTGACTAAAAGTGAGTAAAAGAATGATTGTCATGTGTCAAATCGCAAAATACATGTGTGCCATTATGTATAAAAAAAATGCCCTCTTAGTCACCACTAGGGATGAGCTCGGTGTTCGAGTCGAACATACGTTCGACTCGAACATCGGCTGTTCGATCGTTCGCCGAACAACGAACGATTTGGGCCGTTCGCGCCTAATTCGTGGCCCACAATGCACTACGCCATCGCAGTGTCATCCAGGCGCTGTGATTGGCCAAGCATGCACTGTGACCCCGCATGCTTGGCCAATCACAGCGCCGGCAGCGAGGAGAGCAATGATTGGCCACAGGCAGGATGCCTGTGGCCAATTATTGCTGAGGGTGTTTAGTACACGCCCCACACTATAAAAGGCCGCCAGCACGGCGGCCTAGTGTAGTGTGTTCCGGAGCAGGGAAAGAGAAGCATAGGCAGGGACAGTGACATTTTTTTTTCTTGCTTAACCTGGATTCCTTTAGTTTAGGGAAAGAGAAGGATAGGTAGGGAGAGTGTCAGTCTGTTTTACTGTGCTAAACCTTGTTTGTAGGGACAGGGAAGGACAGTGAGGGAAATTCTCATTGTGCTATACTGTGCTAAAGCATTCCTCATCAACCATCTTTAAAAAAAAAAAATTATAGGGACAGAAAACTATAGGTAGGGAGAGTGTCAGTGTGTTTTACTGTGCTAAACCTTGTTTGTAGGGACAGGGAAGGACAGTGAGGGAAATTCTCATTGTGCTATACTGTGCTAAAGCATTCCTCATCAACCATCTTTAAAAAAAAAAAAATTATAGGGACAGAAAACTATAGGTAGGGAGAGTGTCAGTGTGTTTTACTGTGCTAAACCTTGTTTGTAGGGACAGGGAAGGACAGTGAGGGAAATTCTCATTGTGCTATACTGTGCTAAAGCATTCCTCATCAACCATCTTTAAAAAAAAAAATTTTTATAGGGACAGAAAACTATAGGTAGGGAGAGTGTCAGTGTGTTTTACTGTGCTAAACCTTGTTTGTAGGGACAGGGAAGGACAGTGAGGGAAATTCTCATTGTGCTATACTGTGCTAAAGCATTCCTCATCAACCATCTTTAAAAAAAACATTTTTTATAGGGACAGAAAACTATAGGTAGGGAGAGTGTCAGTGTGTTTTACTGTGCTAAACCTTGTTTTTAGGGACAGGGAAGGACAGTGAGGGAAATTCTCATTGTGCTATACTGTGCTAAAGCATTCCTCATCAACCATCTTTGAAATCCTTGTTTTTTGGACAGTCAGGGAAATTGTCATTGTGCTATTCTGTGCGAAAGCAATCATCCTCAACCATATTTAGAAATCCTTAAGTAAAGGGACAGAGAAGGACACCTGAAGGTAGCCCTTATTGCTTTTTTTCCCATCTCCCTGCAGGCCATCTATTAGAATGTCTGGAAGGCAAACAAGGAGAGGCAGACAGTCAGGAGGCAATAAAAGAGGGCAAGCAGGCTCTGTGTCTGGGGGCAACAGTGCTGGTCGTGGACGCGGTGCATTGTCATCAGCACATGGCCATGGGACACGCTTGTCCTTCTTTTCGGCAGCTGGACATGTTGAGCCACATCATGCCGAAGACTTGGTAGAGTGGATGACCAAGCCCTCCTCCTCCTCCTCATCCTCTCTCACCCAGGCTCAGGGTACTGGCAAAGCAGCTGCCAAAGCGTCCTCTTCCCTGGTATCAATGTCAGACTCATCATCAGTCACTCCTTCCCTAGACCCACCATGTCCTCCTCCTGAGGAGTCCCCCGAACTGTTTGAGCACAGTGTTGGGTACATGCTCCAGGAGGATGCCCAGCGTTTCGAAGGGTCTGATGATGAAACCCAGCTAGAGGAAGGCAGTAGCGTGAGAGCAGACAGAGAGGATGCTCAAGAAGGACACCAATCTGGCAGTCATGTTCCAGCAGCTACAGCATACTGCCAGATTGGCTCCAGTGATGAGGAGGGAGAGGATGATAAGGTCACTGACTCCACGTGGGTGCCTAATAGGAGAGAGGAGGAGGAGGAGGCACATCTCCAACGAGGCAGGATGCCCTTTGGTGGCCAGCGTAAGGGCAGTACACCGACGGAATCACACCGCAGAGCTCCGCCTGTGCAGGGCGCTGCCTCTGCCCGTCATTCAAAAAGTTCTTTGGTGTGGGCCTTTTTTGAGGCTAGTGCATCAGATCGCACAGCTGCTGTTTGCAACATATGTCTCAAGCGTATATCGCGTGGCCAAAACATCAGCCGCTTGGGTACCACATGCCTGACCAGACATATGACCTGCCATGCAGCTCGTTGGCAAGCCTACCTCAAAGACCCACACCAAAGAACAAAGCGGACCTCTCCTTGCACCGCATCAGCTGGGATCTCCAACCCCACTATAACTTCAGTCCTCTCTGAAACATGCACTGAGAGGAATGAAGGTGTAGAATTAGGTGTGTCACAGCCAAGTACTTGCGGCCACTCTGCTAGCAGTACACCGACGTCCGATTCTAGCAGGCAAATTTCCCTGCCCCAGCTGCTGGACCGTCAAAAGAAGTTCACTCCCAGCCATCCACATGCCCAGCGGTTGAATGCTAGCTTGGCTAAATTGCTAGCGCTTCAACTGCTGCCTTTTCAGTTGGTAGACTCGGCCCCCTTCCGTGAGTTTGTGCAATGTGCGGTTCCTCAGTGGCAGGTTCCCAAACGCCACTTTTTCTCACGGAAGGCTATTCCGGCTCTCTACCGGCATGTGGAAGGCAATGTCTTGGCCTCGCTGGACAGGGCGGTCAGCGGAAAGGTGCATATTACCGCTGACTCATGGTCCAGCAGGCATGGACAGGGACGTTACCTTTCTTTCACGGCCCATTGGGTCACTCTTTTGGCAGCTGGGAAGGATGCAGGACAAGGTGCAGTAGTGTTGGAGGTTGTTCCACCGCCACGCCTCCAAAATGCTACTACTGGTTGTGACACACCTCTCTCCTCCACCCCCTCCTCTTCTTCTTCCTCCATGGCCTCTTCCTGTGCTTTGTCCTCTGAACCAGCGGTGCTCCGTAGGCGTTCAAGGGGCTACGCAAGTACGCAGGCAAAAAGATGCCATGCCGTGCTTGCGCTGGTGTGTTTGGGGGACAGAAGCCACACTGGGGCAGAGGTCCTGTCTGCTCTGCAGGGCCAGGCCGAGAGGTGGTTGACGCCACGCCAGCTTAAGCCAGGAATGGTGGTTTGCGACAATGGCACCAACCTCCTCTCCGCCCTCCGACAGGGACAACTGACCCATGTGCCCTGTGTGGCTCACGTCCTTAACCTGGTGGTGCAGCGGTTCTTGGGCAGGTACCCGGGCTTACAGGATGTCCTGAGGCAGGCCAGGAAAGTCTGTGTGCATTTCCGCAGATCTTATAATGCCAGTGCTCGCCTGGCTGAGCTGCAAAAGGAGTTGAACCTGCCCAAGAACCGCCTTATATGTGACATGCCCACCAGGTGGATCTCAACGTTGGCCATGCTGCAGCGGCTGCACACGCAGCAGAGGGCCATCAATGAGTACCTGTGCGACTACGGCACCAGGACAGGGTCAGGGGAGCTTGGTTTTTTTTCTCCACGCCAGTGGGGCATGATCAGGGATGCATGCACTGTCCTGGCACCATTTGAGGAGGCCACGAGGATGGTGAGCAGTGACAGTGCATGCATCAGTGACACTGTACCTCTTGTCCACCTGTTGGAGCACACGCTGCGTGGAATAATGGACAGGGCACTTGAGGCAGAACAGAGGCAGGAAGAGGAGGACTTCCTTGCCTCTCAAGGCCCCCTTTACCCAGACAGTGTTCCTTCTGTCCCACCCATCACACAGGAAGAGGACGAGGAGGAGGAGGAGGAGGAGGATTGTGTCAGCATGGAGGTGGAGCCTGGCACTCAGCAGCATCAACAGCAGCAGTCTTTTAGGGATGATTTACAGTCCCAAGAAACCCGTGGACTTGTACGTGGCTGGGAGGAGGTGGCTGCGGATCATGTCGTCCTTAGTGACCCAGAGGACTCCGGACCGAATGCCTCAGCTAACCTACGCTGCATGGCCTCCCTGATCCTGCAAAGTCTGCGGAAGGATCCTCGTATTCTTCGGATCAAGGAGAGGGACCATTACTGGCTGGCCACTCTCCTTGATCCACGGTACAAGGGTAAGGTTGCGGACCTTATGTTACCGTCGCAGAGGGAGCAGAGGATGAGACAACTCCGGGAGGCCTTGCAGAAAGGTCTGTGCAACGCGTTCCCAGAGACTGGGAGGTTACAAACTCCTGGTCCTGGACAACGAGTTGCTGAGGCTTCGGCCAGTCAAAGAAGGAGCGGTGGGGAAGGTGGCCGTCTGACCGATGCGTTCAGACAATTCTTTAGTCCGCAGCCCCAAAGTATGATCGGTTCCAGCAACCATCGCCAGCGTCTGATAAACATGGTGCAGGAATATCTAGGGGCAAGGTCAGACTTGGACACCTTCCCCACCGAAAATCCTCTGGCTTACTGGGTCTTGAGGATGGATCACTGGCCAGAGCTTGCACAGTATGCAATTGAGCTACTGGCCTGTCCTGCATCCAGCGTTCTTTCGGAACGCACATTCAGTGCTGCTGGAGGATTTGTCACGGATCACAGGGTGCGCCTGTCCACCGACTCGGTTGATCGACTGACTTTCATCAAGATGAACCAGTCTTGGATCACCACCAGCTACCACACACCTGATGCTGATATAACAGACTAATTGATTTTAACATGTCACATCCCTTCAAGACTGATGCTGATGCTGAGTGCCTGTGCTGTTATGTTGACTGGCTATCCTCCTCCTCCGAGTCCTCAATGATACGATTGATGATGATAGCTTGGAACGCCCAATTTTTCAGCCCCTGTTTAACAGGGGCGTGTAATTACAATTTTTGAAGCAATACTTTGCAACAGGGCTCATTGCTGTGCTCCAAGTACAGTATCTGTGAGGGGTTGCAGTGTTGTGCCACCAGTGCCTAAGGCCCAATTTTTCAGCCCCTGTTCAACAGGGGCATGTAATTACAATTCTTGATCTAATAATTCACAGCAGGGCCCATTGCTGCACCCACCAAGAGTAACTCTGAGGGCTTACAGTGTTGTGGCAACGCCACCACCACCACCACCACGAAAGGCCCAATTTTTCAGCCCCTGTTCAAAAGGGGCATGTAATTACAATTCTTGATCTAATAATTCACAGAAGGGCCCATTCCTGCACCCACCAAGAGTAACTGTCAGGGCTTACAGTGTTGTGGCACCAGCACCACCATCAAAGGCCCAATTTTTACTACCACTGTTCAACAATTATATGTAATTACAATTCCTGATATAATAGTTGACAGCAGGGCGTTCCAGCACCAACCAAGAGTAACTGTGAGTGCTTACAGTGTTGTGCCAACACCAACAACTAAGGGGCCTATTTCTGCAGAGTATATACGGCAGGTCCCTACTTTCAAACATCCAACTTACAAACGACTCCTACTTGCAAACGCAAGAAGACAACAGGAAGTGGGAGGAAATCTACCCCTAGGAAGGAAAATTCTCTCCTGTAAGAATTAATATGGGAGAAAGGTGTCTCCTCTGTACTGATGCTTTATCACCAATCCTTGTTTCAAGAAAAACACCACATTTCAAAAACAGTTGTCATTGGGACGGAAAGTGAGGTGAAATGTTCTGAACAGGGGCACAGACAGCAAAACAAATGTTACAGGGGTGATAACCCTAACCTATGTTTTCCAAAAACTTTAAAAATAGATTTTTGGGCTGGAGCTACACTTAAACAATGTACCTGTTCAAAATTACAAACACATTCTACATAAGAACAAACCTACAGTCCCTGTCTTGTATGCACCGCCTGTATACGGCTGTTCAGAGTATATAGGGCCTTTTTTATTTTATGTGCGGGGTTCCCCTTAATATCCATACAAGACCCAAAGGGGCTGGTAATGGGCTGGGGTAGGGGGGGGGGTCATGGGGTAGCTATGCCATTTTTCTTAAAGATTTTCATCCATATTACCGGGACCAGACATTACATTAAAGCCGCAAGCAGTTTTAAATGGCTTTTTTTTCCTTTAGAAGTGTCATTTTGTGCAGGGACAGTTCTAAACACGGGAAACACGTGGCACTTCACAGGCATACTTTAGACACCCCCCAGGTACGATATTTAAAGGAATATTTGACTTTTTTTTTTCACTTTATGCATCATTAAAATGACTGCTCCCGAAAAACGACCGTTTTTAAAACTTCTTTTTGCATTGATACATGTCCCCTGGTGCAGAACCCGGGTTCCCAAACCCTTTTTAGGACAATAACATGCATAATAGTCGTTATAATTAGCACTTTAGAATTCGAACGTTCGCATCCATTGTATTTAATAGGGTTCTAATGTTCGTACGAACTTTCGGTCCGTTCGCTGGTTCTGGTGCGAACCGAACCCGGGGGTGTTCGGCTCATCACTAGTCACCACCTTAGCAGGAAAGTGACAATCCGCAACTTGTGGCAGGTGACAGTGGCAAGTGACACGCTCAGGGCTCCCACTGATTCTGCATTATGGTGAGTTGAACTATTTCATTTTCTATAACAATTGTGAGGGGGTTAGCTCGGCAGCGGGTGTGTGTGACCCCCGGGATGGGCTCCCCACACAAAACAGGCCCAGCAAACGGAGGTTGTGGTTTTCAAAATCAAAAAGGTGCGGTTTATTTTCTATTTACAGTGACAAAACACAGCAAAGCAAAAGAAACATAACCAAAATAAATCCTGGTCAAGTTGACCTCTGACTAAACATACAGGTTTCTTAACTAACAACTGGGATCAGCCTAGTGCTGTCCTAGTCCCTAAGTCCCTGGTTTTAAATGTCCAAGCAAATAGCCACACAGGCTTTGTCTCACCGCACAGGGGTTCACTCTCCCTAGACAGTCCACACAGGTCTGGTTCCAGGCATGAGCTAACACCTAATGAATCTGGGAGTTCTTATAGAGGCCTAAATGAGCTGACAAGCTTCAGCTGGCCTCATCAACTCCCTGTCTGTATGACGCCCCACACTCTCCCTAGAGGTATGAGTCATCCATGAGCCCACTAGCCTTATACAACTCTCCACCTAGTTGTATAAGTCGGCGTAAAGCCTGAATCTGGGCGAAATATATCTACCCCCCTGGATGCAACCAGGTGACTTTACCTTCCTGCTGTCACATACCCCCCCCCCCTCTTGTTTTAACCTCGGGGTTGGAACACCAGCAATCAGGCATTCATGTACTCGAGACAAAGCATCCACATTCCCCATTTGAACGCCAGGGCGATGCTTTACTGTGAAGTTGAATTCCTGGAGGGCCAGGAACCACCTATTCACTCTTCTATTTGTTTCCTTGTTTTGAGCCATCCACTTTAACGGAGCGTGATCCGTAACCATGTCAAAGTGCCTACCTAGCAGGTAGTACCGAAGGGAATCTAGAGCCCACTTCACCGCTAAACACTCCTTTTTAACGGTGGCGTAATTTACCTCATGGGACTTCAACTTCCTGCTGAGGTAAATGACTGGGTGCTCTTCCCCGTTCCAGACCTGGGACAATACTGCTCCTAACCCCACATCTGACGCATCACTTTGTACGACAAAGTCTTTAGAGAAGTCGGGTGAGTACAACACTGGCTGGCTACATAAGGCTTGTTTCAAGAATTGGAATGCTGCCTCAGCCTCGGGGGTCCATTTAATCATGACCGACCCTTTCCCCTTCGTCAGGTTGGTTAGGGGCACAGCCTTAGAAGCAAAGTGGGGAATGAATCGCCGATAATACCCAGCGATTCCCAGAAAGGCTCGTACCTGCTTCTTGCAGTTGGGACGTGGCCAACTCTGGATGGCCTCGACTTTGTTGAGTTGGGGTTTTATTACTCCCCTCCCAATGGTGTACCCAAGATATTTGGCCTCCTCCTGCCCAATGGTACACTTCTTGGGGTTAGCCGTAAACCCCGCTTCCCGAACAGAGTCCAGGACTGCTTGCACTTTTGGCAGATGTGAGGCCCAATCTGTGCTATGGACAATTACGTCATCCAGGTAAGCCGCAGCATACTTCCGATGGGGCCTCAGCATCTGGTCCATTTTCCGCTGGAATGTGGCCGGCGCATTCTGTAACCCGAACGGCATTCTTTTATATTGGAACGCCCCGTCTGGGGTTACAAATGCGGTTTTCTCTTTGGCCGACTTGGCCAGGGGGATTTGCCAATACCCTTTTGTGAGGTCAAGAGTCGTCATGTATCGGGCTGTTCCCAGCCGGTCGATCAACTCATCTATACGTGGCATGGGGTAGGTGTCAAATTTTGTAACTTTGTTCAACTGACGAAAATCGTTACAAAATCGCCAGCTCCCATCCGGTTTAGGCACCAACACGATGGGACTAGACCAATCACTTTGGGACTCCTCTATCACCCCTAAGTTCAGCATTTTCTGTACTTCCTCCCGTATTGCCTCCCGTCGGGCCTCTGGGATCCGATAGGGTTTTAACTTCACCCTTTCACCGGGCGGGGTAATGATGTCATGCTCTACCCCAGATGTTTGTCCCGGCAGCTCAGAGAATACCTCCTTGTTGCGAAGCACAAACTCCTTAACCTCCTGTTGTTGGGGTTGTGACAAGGTGGCTGCTATTCCAACCTCAGGAATCACGCAACCAGTTTGAGCTGGTGACCAAGTGTCTGCGACTAGGGACTCTCTATCCCTCCAGGCTTTCAACAGATTAACGTGATAGATCTGTTCGGGCTTTCGCCTTCCTGGTTGTCTGACCTTGTAATTCACTTCGCTCACTTTTTCCATTATCTCGTAGGGGCCTTGCCATTTGGCAAGGAATTTACTTTCAACCGTAGGGACAAGTACCAATATCCTATCCCCCGGGGAAAAGGTACGGGTCTTGGCTCCACGGTTGTACACTCTCTGCTGTGCCAACTGCGCTTGGGCCAAATGTTCCTTCACGATGGGCATTACCTGTGCAATTCGATCTTGCATCAGGGCGACATGCTCAATCACACTCCTGTGGGGAGAACTCTCACTTTCCCAAGTTTCCTTGGCAATATCCAACAGCCCTCTTGGGTGTCTCCCATACAGTAACTCAAAGGGGGAGAATCCCGTAGAGGATTGGGGCACCTCCCTAATAGCAAATATCAAATAAGGAAGTAAACAGTCCCAATCCTTTCCATCTCTATCCACCACTTTCTTCAACATTTGTTTTAGGGTTTTGTTGAATCTTTCAACCAGCCCATCGGTTTGGGGGTGATACACAGACGTACGCAATTGCGTCACTTTGAACAATTTACACAGCTCTTTCATAACCCGGGACATAAAGGGTGTACCTTGGTCCGTAAGCAGTTCTTTACAAATACCCACCCGGCTAAAAACAAGAGATAGCTCTTTGGCTATGGTTTTGGCCGAGGTATTTCGGAGAGGGATCGCTTCTGGATAACGGGTGGCATAGTCCATTATAACTAATATGTACTGGTGCCCCCTAGCGGACTTGATTATAGGACCTACCAAATCCATGGCGATCCTCTCAAACGGGACCTCAATGATGGGTAGAGGGACCAGCGGGCTACGGAAATGTGGCATCGGGGCCAACCTCTGACACACAGGGCAGGAGGAACAATAATTTTCTACGTCCTTCATCACCCCCGGCCAATAGAATCTCTGTAATACCCTCTCTCGGGTTTTCTCTGTCCCCAGATGACCTCCAAGAATGTGCCCATGGGCCAACTCCAACACCAACTTCCTGTAAGGTTTGGGCACCACAAGCTGCTCAACGGTTTCTTCTGCCCTTTTTGCCACCCGATACAGTAGGTCCTTCTCTACGCTGAAGTATGGGTAAGTGCAGGTATTATCTGGGTTCACTAACTCGCCATCTATTTTCACTACGTTTTCCCGTGCCTTTATTAGGGCGGGGTCTTTCAACTGTTCTGTGGCAAAGTTTTCCCTGTGAACCTCAAGATCAGAAAACTCCACAGACGGTAGGTTTTCGTCTGAGGAGGTGGGCTCCTCTCCAGTTTCTTGAGTCTCCCCTGCCAATACTGATAAGGGAAATTCCGGAGAGTCCTCACCACTCTCAGGGGAGTTCTGGCTATCACATTCCTGGTACATAGGGGCACCAGTGAGGGGCTCAGGATCATCCCACAGTTCCCAGAACTTCGGAAAATCCCTTCCCACAATGGCGTCATGCGGTAACTGAGATACTAAGCCCACTGGATGAGAGAGGGTACCTTTGGGGGTCTCGAAACACACTGTAGTCACTGGATACTCTCGGGTGTCCCCATGCACACAAATAACAGCTACCTTGCTATTCCCAGAGACCTCTGTTTTAACTAACTCAGCCTTTATCAGGGTCACAAGGCTACCTGAATCCAGCAATACCACAACATTTCTACCATTAACACACATTTTGCATAAATGTTTCTCAGTTCCTCGAATGGCAGTGCATGCGACTGTCGCACACAGCGACTGACGTCTGCCCGTCAGAAAGTCACACTGCATGGGTTCCTCCACAACCGGGCAATTGGCTGCAATATGTCCCGCTTGCCGGCAGCGGTAGCAAACGATCCTTCTTGCCGCCTCTTGAGCCGCTGATTTCCCAGGCTGTTCTCGCCAAACTTGGGGTAGAGCTCCCACCCTCTCACTCTCTCCACCCTCACCCCTTGGAATCCTCTTATCCGCCCCTGGGGATGGTCTGGTCTTAGGGTGGAAAGTCCGAGTGTCTCTGGAAGAGGCCGTCAGGTTCTCTGTAGCCAAGTATTTCTCCACACGATCCACAAGACCATCGGCCGTCTCTGGGTCTCCATGGCTTACCCACTTTTGGATGGCAGTAGGAAGGGCTCTCAAAAACCGATCCATTACAACACGTTCCACAATCTTTGGTGCGGACAAAGTCTCTGGCTGTAGCCACTTTCTGCTCAGGTGAACGAGATCATACATTTGAGACCTGGGGGGTTTTCCAAGCTGGAAAGTCCAGTTATGCACACGCTGAGCCCGGACAGCCAGGGTGACACCCAGCCTTGCCAAAATTTCAGCTTTTAGCATCACATAGTCTTTTGCTTGGTTAGGCTCTAGGTCATAGTAAGCTTTCTGCGATTCACCAGTTAACAGAGGAGCCACCAGTCCAGCCCACTGCTCCTCAGGCCACTTTTCTCTTTCAGCAGTCCTTTCAAATGTGGTCAAAAATACCTCTGGATCATCCTCTCCAGTCATTTTTGTCAATAAACGACTCACCCCAAAGGACGCGGTATTAGTGGGACGGCTTCCCTCACTGGTCTGCGGACGTTGCTGCACTACTGCTTCCATTTGTTGTAGTCTCTGCTCTTGCTTCTGTAACAGGTCTATGAAGCGGGCCTCAGATTGCTGCAGGGCTTGTTGCTGAGCTTCCAGACTCTGTTGGTGAGCTTGCTGCTGGGCTGCAAGGCTCTGTTGATGAGCTTGCTGCTGGGCTGCAAGGCTCCTTCTGCATTTGTCTGCTGTTGATTGGCATTTGCTAGAGCCAGCTGTTTCAGTATCTCCTCCATGCTGGCTTAAAAAAAACTGCCACTGGTTCTCCACCAACTGTGAGGGGGTTAGCTCGGCAGCGGGTGTGTGTGACCCCCGGGATGGTCTCCCCACACAAAACAGGCCCAGCAAACGGAGGTTGTGGTTTTCAAAATCAAAAAGGTGCTGTTTATTTTCTATTTACAGTGACAAAACACAGCAAAGCAAAAGAAACATAACCAAAATAAATCCTGGTCAAGTTGACCTCTGACTAAACATACAGGTTTCCTAACTAACAACTGGGATCAGCCTAGTGCTGTCCTAGTCCCTAAGTCCCTGGTTTTAAATGTCCAAGCAAATAGCCACACAGGCTTTGTCTCACCGCACAGGGGTTCACTCTCCCTAGACAGTCCACACAGGTCTGGTTCCAGGCATGAGCTAACACCTAATGAATCTGGGCGAAATATATCTACCCCCCTGGATGCAACCAGGTGACTTTACCTTCCTGCTGTCACACAATGTAATAATAGAAATAATGCTCTTTAATCATCCTGACAACATAACAACCATGGTGCCGTGATGATTGAAGGGTCCACACCAGCCATTTCCCCAATAAATTGCCCGCAAAAAATCGTATTTTCTGGCAGTGCCCCTCCTGAGACTATACTCTGGATCCGCCCCTGACTTCAGCTTTTGCTACCAGTCCTCAGCCCTGTTCCTCAACCTCCTTGTTCCGCTGCCTGTTCCCCCCCCCCCCCCAGTCCCAAAAGAACAAAATTTGTAGACATACAGTGGGGCAAAAAAGTATTTAGTCAGCCACCAATTGTGCAAGTTCTCCCACTTAAAAAGATGAGAGAGGCCTGTAATTGTCATCATAGGTATACCTCAACTATGAGAGACAAAATGTGGAAACAAATCCAGATAATCACATTGTCTGATTTGGAAAGAATTTATTTGCAAATTATGGTGGAAAATAAGCATTTGGTCAATATCAAACGTTCATCTCAATACTTTGTTATATATCCTTTGTTGGCAATGACAGTGGTCAAACGTTTTCTGTAAGTCTTCACAAGGTTGTCACACACTGTTGCTGGTATATTGGACCATTCCTCCATGCAGATCTCTTCTAGAGCAGTGATGTTTTGGGGCTGTCGCTGGACAACACGGACTTTCAACTCTCTCCAAAGGTTTTCTATGGGATTGAGATCTGGAGACTGGCTAGGCCACTCCAGGACCTTGAAATGCTTCTTACAAAGCCACTCCTTCATTGCCCGGGCGGTGTGTTTGGGATCATTGTCATGCTGAAAGACCCAGCCACGTTTCATCTTCAATGCCCTTGCTGATGGGAGGAGGTTTGCACTCAAAATCTCACGATACATGGCCCCATTCATTCTTTCATGTACACGGATCAGTTGCCCTGTTCCCTTTGCAGAGAAACAGCCCCAAAGCATGATGTTGCTACCCCCATGCTTCACAGTAGGTATGGTGTTCTTTGGTTGCAACATTCTCTCTCCTCCAAACACGACGAGTTGTGTTTCTACCAAACAGTTGTATTTTGGTTTCATCTGACCATATGACATTCTCCCAATCCTCTTCTGGATCATCCAAATGCTCTCTAGTAAACCTCAGATGGGCCCGTACATGTACTGGCTTAAGCAGAGGGACACATCTGGCACTGCAGGATCTGAGTCCCTGGCGGCGTAGTGTGTTACTGATGGTAGCCTTTGTTACATTGGTCCCAGCTCTCTGCAGGTCATTCACTAGGTCCCCCCGTGTGGTTCTATGATTTTTGCTCACCGTTCTTGTGATCATTTTGACCCAGCGGGGTGAGATCTTGCGTGGAGCCCCAGATCGAGGGAGATTATCAGTGGTCTTGTATGTCGTCCATTTTCTAATTATTGCTCCCATAGTTGATTTCTTCACACCAAGCTGCTTGCCTATTGCAGATTCAGTCTTCCCAGCCTGGTGCAGGTCTACAATTTTGTTTCTGGTTTCCTTCGACAGCTCTTTGGTCTTCACCATAGTGGAGTTTGGAGTGTGACTTTTTGAGGTTGTGGACAGGTGTCTTTTATACTGATAACAAGTTCAAACAGGTGTCATTAATACAGGTAATGAGTGGAGGACAGAGGAGCCTCTTAAAGAAGAAGATACAGGTCTGTGAGAGACAGAAATCTTGCTTGTTTGTAGGTGACCAAATACTTCTTTTCCACCATAATTTTCCCCAAAAAATATTTCCAAATCAGACAATGTGATTGTCTGGATTTGTTTCCACATTTTGTCTCTCATAGTTGAGGTATACCTATGATGACAATTACAGGCCTCTCTCATCTTTTTAAGTGGGAGAACTTGCACAATTGGTGGCTGACTAAATACTTTTTCACCCCACTGTACATTTTGCTAAAGAAGACTAAACATTCACATGGATGAGATGAACCAAGCACAAGTTTCACAAATTGACACACCTGTTTGGTAACACCAGACTATTTTGAAGAACCTTCTAGCACAAGATAAGGGATAAGCAGTGGAACTCACCATAGAGTGTCCGGCAGAGAGCAGGGGTTGTTACTCACTAGTTTGTTGGCTTGTGGTTCTTCAGTGGTGATAGCCTCTTTAGAACAATCTGCTCTTGAGTCACGCATTGATCCCATGGTAGGTAACATAACCCTATGCTCTCTGTAGAGGCGTACGAAGTGGGGGGCGGGCCGCCACGGGTGACAGACACTGGGGGGGTGTCAGGCCAGCGCCCCCCCCTCCCTCCGTGGCTGAAATGAAAACAAAGGGGAGGGCGGGTTTAAGCCGCGGCACCGCGGCGGTGACAGAACGCGCGGAAAGCTTGTAGTGGCTTTGCAAGAAGGGGGGGGTGCGAGCTGAGTGACACTGGGACCCGCAGCGGTCCCCCTCTCTCATTGCCGCGCCGCAGCTCTGTTCAGTCTTGGCTGTTAGCCGAGCAGAGTGAAGCCGCCTCCCCCTCCCTACACAGGGGGAGGGGACCCGTCACCTGACCAGTTGCGCGCTTATCATCTGACTGCACTGAGGTACATTATGTGTCTAGTGTCTGTACTGTGGGGGGGGGTGGGGGTCTGCACTGTGGGGGTGTCTGTACTGTGGGAGGGGTGGGGGTCTGTACTGTGGGGGGGTCTGTACTGTTTGGGGGTGTCTGAACTGTGGGAGGGGTGGGGGTCTGCACTGTAGGGGTGTCTGTACTGTTTGGGGTTCTGTACTGTGGGGGGGTGGGGGTCTGCACTGTGGGGGGGTCTGCACTGTGGGGGAGTGGGGGTCTGCACTGTAGGGGTGTCTGTACTGTTTGGGGGTCTGTACTGTGGGGGAGTGGGGGGCTGCACTGTGGGGGTCTGTACTGTGGGGGGTGGGGGTCTGCACTGTAGGGGTGTCTGTACTGTGGGGGGTCTGTATTGTTGGGGGGCTGTACTGTGGGGGAGTGGGGGGCTGCACAGTAGGGGTGTCTGTACTGTTGGGGGGTCTGTACTGTGGGGGAGTGGGGGGCTGCACTGTAGGGGTGTCTGTACTGTGGGGGGGTCTGCACTGTGGGGGGCTGTGTAATGTAAAGGGGTCCAAAGGTGCAGTGTAATGTAAAGGGGTCCAGAGGTGCAGGGTGCTGTGTAATGTAAAGGGGTCCAGAGTACTGTGTAATGTAAAGGGGTCCAGTGTAATGTAAAGGGGTCCAGAGGTGTAGAGTGTTGTGTAATGTAAAGAGGTCCTTAGGTGCAAGGTGCAGTGTAATGTAAAGGGTCCAAAGGTGCAAGGTGCAGTGTGATGTAGGGTGCAGTGTAATGTAAAAGGGTCCAGAGGTGTAGGGTGCTGTGTAATGTAAAAAGGTCCTTAGGTGCAAGGTGCTGTGTAATGTAAAGGGGTCCAGAGGTGCAGTGTGCTGTGTAATGTAAAGGGGTGCAGTGTAATGTAAAGGGGTCCAGAGTGATGTGTAATGTAAAGGGGTCTAGAGTACTGTGTAATGTAAGGGGTCCAGTGTAATGTAAAGGGGCCCAGAGGTGTAGAGTGCAGTGTAATGTAAAGGGGTCCAAAGGTGCAGTGTAATGTAAAGGGTCCAGAGGTGCAAGGTGCAGTGTAATGTAAAGGGGTCCAGTGGTGTAGGGTGCAGTGTAATGTAAAAGGGTCCAGAGGTGTAGGGTGATGTGTAATGTAATAAAAAAAAAAATGCAGCGCCTATATAATGTATAGAACCCAGAGATATATATAAATCTGGGCGTGTGTGAATTCCAAATACCACAAATAAAGGGAGTAACCCTAAAAAGTTATAGTATACAGCAACAAATAAAAAGTGCAATTTCATATATAACGTCCTGTGAGGTGATATAACTCAGAGGCGTTGCTAGGGGGGTGCGGGGGGTGCGGTCCGCCCCCGGGTGACACCCGCTAGAGGGGTGACACCCTCCCTTTTTTTTTTTTTTTATTTTTTTTATTTTTTTTTACAGCTGACCCATTCATTGATTAATTTCACCCCGCTGGGCTGGAAGCCTGGAACAACACCTCCAGCGCCGCGGCCGCGCCTGGTGTGTGTCCTCCGGCTCCTTATTCTTCCTATTCCTAAATTCCAATCCTCCTCCCTACCCTACAGAGCCAGCGAGCGACTCAGCCTGTCACATCATCACACTGCACTGTGATGATGTGACGACACGTCACTGCAGCACACACACAACTTTCTCCGCCCGGGCGGCGCGGCTGCTGTGTGTGACGGTCGCTGCCCACAGTGCCCAGCCCTCCTCCTCTCCACTCTCCAGGAGTACACTAAGACTTTTTCTGTTTGAAGAGCGCAGTCACCTAGTGGAACATGCAATTAAGCAGGCACATTTAAAATCTAAAGAATATGGAATTGCCGTAGAGAGAAGAGCCAGGTTTAAGAAGAGGATGGCAGGGGAACAGGCACGTGATGCTGGAGGCATAAGTCTACAAGACGAGAACAAGAGGGCAATGCTTGAGTGCATTGATCGCTTCCATTCTGAACTCCAGATCAGATTAAGAGCCATCATGGAAGTTGCAGCCATGTTTGAGGCTGTTCAAGCAAAGAGTCTCATATATGAAACTGAAGAAACATTAAAGGTGTCCATTCCAAAACTGACCACTTTTTATGACGAAATATCTGAGAGTGAGCTGTTAATGGAAATACCCAGACTGAGGAGACATCTCAAAGCAGCCAAGATCAACCTAGAAGAAGTCAAAGATTGGTCGGCTTTACAAGTTTTGACCTTCATAGCAGAATGGGACTTCATTGAATCTCTTCCAACCCTTTCACTATGTCTAAAAATATTTCTGACAATCTGTGTGTCTGTGGCTTCATGTGAGAGGAGCTTTTCAAAGTTGAAGCTGATAAAAAACTATTTGCGTTCAACGATGGGACAGGCAAGGCTTTCTGATCTTGCAATATTATCAGTTGAAAGTGAACTAGCGAAATGTATTGATTTTGATGATGTTGTTCACAATTTTGCAGCTGTCAAGGCTAGAAAAGCAAAGTTTTGATTTAGATGTTAACTAAATGCTTTCATATTTGTTCCTGTTTTTGTGTTATTTATTTATTAATTCAGTAAAGTTTAAAGTTAAAATAAATACAGTTCTTTAACAGTTTAAGCTTTGATTTCTATTATTTTCATATGATTTTGTTATTCAAATTTGCTAGTTGATTGATAGTTATTAACGGCACTACTGTTGCCAATATATGCAGTGTTATTAGGGTGAAAAAAATTATTGGGGGGGGGGGGGTGACACCATGTTATACCGCACCAGGTGACACCAACCCTAGTGACGCCACTGATATAACTGACAATAAAGTCCAGTATGATGCACAATAAGTGAACAAAAAACAATCAATCAAAATTCGGTGTGTCCATGGCGACTTCAAGTTCATATAAATATATACATTTATATAGCAGCAACACCCAGGAACGTGATTCCAACACCAGGAGTGGGGAAAAAGAAATGGGTACTCTTACCCCTATGTGTGGACACACACACCAGCGGTGGTGGGTCAGACAAGCAAAAGGTGCGGATAAAAAATCCTCTGGAACCGTCCTCACAGTGCGATAAGTGCAGGAACACCGGATCTCCAGCTGGATATCTGTTAAAGAAAGTTTGAGTTGATCTCCTGGGTCACCCAGTAGCTGTCACTAGTTCCTCCTGCTGACCACCATTTCTCCGAATGGAGATGATCAGCAGCTTCCTGGTCTGGAGTTGTGGATGTGAGCAATTGCTGGTGTATTACTTGATAGATGCTTCATTGAAGGATATTAGCTCCCACCGATAATAAAAAACATGTGGAGGACAAAAAATGGTGAAGTACGCTCAAACAGTGCTAATTGGAAAGTTGGCGGCAGAGACAGGCAGTTAGTGAAAACTTCCGTGAACGCCGCTCGGAAGGCGTGCGTTCCACGGAGACAGGAACTTGCGTTACAGGTCAGCCGCAAACTGGAAATACGTCAACACGTTTCGCCCCTCCTCCAGGGCGTCATCAAAGGACATCGGATGTGTAATGTAAAAAGGTCCTTAGGTGCAAGGTGCAGTGTAATGTAAAGGGGTCCAGAGTACTGTGTAATGTAAAGGGGTCCAGTGTAATGTAAAGGGGTCCAGAGGTGTAGAGTGCTGTGTAATGTAAAGAGGTCCTTAGGTGCAATTTGCAGTGTAATGTAAAGGGGTGCAAGGTGCAGTGTAATGTAAAAGGGTCCAGATGTGCAAGGTGCAGTGTAATGTAAAGGGGTGCAGTGGTGTAGGGTGCAGTGTAATGTAAAAGGGTCCAGAGGTGTAGGGTGCTGTGTAATGTAAAAAGGTCCTAAGGTGCAGTGTAATGTAAAGGGGTCCAGAGGTTCAGGGTGCTGTGTAATGTAAAGGGGTCCAGAGGTGTAGGGTGCTGTGTAATGTAAAGGGGTGCAGGGTGCTGTGTAATGTAAAGGGGTCCAGAGGTGCAAGGTGCAGTGTAATGTAAAGGGGTCCAGAGGTGTAGGGTGCTGTGTAATATAAAGGGGTCCAGAGGTTCAAGGTGCAGTGTAATGTAAAGGGGTCCAGAGGTGTAGGGTGCTGTGTAATGTAAAGGGGTCCAGTGGTGCAGGGTGCAGTGTAATGTAAAAGGGTCCAGAGGTGTAGGGTGACGTGTAATGTAAAAAGGTCCTTAGGTGCAAGGTGATGTGTAATGTAAAGGGGTCCAGAGGTGCAGGGTGCTGTGTAATGTAAAGGGGTCCAGAGTGCTGTGTAATGTAAAGGGGTCCAGAGTACTGTGTAATGTAAAGGGGTCCAGTTTAATGTAAAGGGGTCCAAAGGTGCAATGTGCAGTGTAATGTAAAGGGTCCAGAGGTGTAAGGATGCTGTGTAATGTAAAGGGGTCCAGAGTACTGTGTAATGTAAAGGGGTCCAAAGGTGCAGTGTAATGTAAAGGGTCCAGAGGTGCAAGGTGCAGTGTAATGTAAAGGGGTCCAGTGGTGTAGGGTGCAGTGTAATGTAAAAGGGTCCAGAGGTGTAGGGTGATGTGTAATGTAAAAAGGTCCTTAGGTGCAGTGTAATGTAAAGGGGTCCAGAGTACTGTGTAATGTAAGGGGTCCAGTGTAATGTAAAGGGGTCCAGAGGTGTAGAGTGCTGTGTAATGTAAAGAGGTCTGTAGGTGCAATTTGCAGTGTAATGTAAAGGGGTCCAAAGGTGCAAGGTGCAGTGTGATGTAAAAGGGTCCAGATGTGCAAGGTGCAGTGTAATGTAAAGGGGTCCAGTGGTGTAGGGTGCAGTGTAATGTAAAAAGGTCCTTAGGTGCAAGGTGCAGTGTAATGTAAAAGGGTCCAGATGTGCAAGGTGCAGTGTAATGTAAAGGGGTCCAGTGGTGTAGGGTGCAGTGTAATGTAAAAAGGTCCTTAGGTGCAAGGTGCAGTGTAATGTAAAGGGGTCCAGAGGTGCAGTTGTGGAGAGGGGGTACACAGTAGTGACAAAGAGATATTGAAGGATACAGAGGTATGCAGGGGGCACAGTGGGGTGGTTTTACATTTTAATGTGGGGGGGGTGCCAGATATAGGATCCACCCCGGGTGCCAAATGCTCTAGGTACTCCCCTGGCTCTCTGGGTTTCAACACTTCTCTGTGAAAATATCCCATTGTAACATTGGGAGTCTGTGAAAAGGCTGTCTCCCTTAGTTCTAGTATCTTTATTTCTTCCTCAGGCTGGACGGGTGACACTATGAATTGCAAACAGGGCTGGTGCAAAGATTTTTGATATCCTAGGCGAAACCTCATTTTGCCGCCCCCCCTTGCTCCACCCCATTTGCCCTGCCCATGTATACCCCACCTTTTTAATGAAATGCCCATCAAATGCAGCCCATCAGTTCCCATTGAATGCAGCCTCACCAGCGCCCATCAAATGCAGCCTCACCAGCGCCCATCAAATGCAGCCTCACCAGCGCCCATCAAATGCAGCCTCACCAGCGCCCATCAAATGCAGCCTCACCAGCGCCCATCAAATGCAGCCTCACCAGCGTCCATTAAATTCAGCCTACCAGCACCCATCAAAGAATGTTTGCTTGCTTCCATTCATTCAGAAGTCGGGACACAGACACGGTCCTCCAGAGCCTCTGACACTATGTGCGAACGGAGCGGCGGCTGCCTGCTGATGCTGAGACTTAGTTGCTTGCTGCAGAGTGAAGAGAGTAGAAACACCAGTGGCTGGGTGCCCTAGGCAGCAGTGCTTCCTAGGCGGCTGCCTAGTTTACCTAGTGGTAGCACCTCTCCTGATTGCAAAACATTCTCTGTTGGGGCCTTCTGCTTTTGAACTAGATACTGGTACAGCAGCCACACAGGATGAACACTCTCTGGCAAAGAGTTACACTTAAAGGCAATGAGAGCTAGGAATCATCTCTGCAAGTCATTGTTAGTCCTCACAATCCAAGAACCCTCTGTAGACTCAGGTCAGGAATACATAAAGACCAATGTATCAAAGGTGCCTAGATGGCAGACAACCAAGGGGTCAAATGACAGCTAGATCTGTAGGTAACCATCACATGGATACCTCTTTGCTCCACTGACTTGAATCTCTGATGCCCCATACACACGGTCGGATTTTCCGACAAGAAAATTCAGATGTGAGCTTTTGGTCGGAAATTCCAACCGTGTGTATGCTCTATCGGACTTTTGCTGTCGGAATTTCCGCCAACAAAAGATTGAGAGCTGGTTCTGAAATTTTCAGACGGAAAAAAATTATATCGGAAAATCTGATCGTCTGTAGCAATTCCGAAGCGCAAAATTCAGACGCATGCTCGGAAACAATTCAACGCATGCTCGGAAGCATTGAACTTAATTTTCTCGGCTTGTCGTAGTGTTGTATGTCACCGCATTCTTGACGGTCGAAAGTTCAGAGAACTTTTGTGTGACCGTGTGTATGCAGCGGAATTCCGTCGAAAAAAACATCCAAGGTTTTTCCGACGGAAAATCCGACCGTGTGTACGGGGCATAAGTCTTTAAAGTTGTTTTAAAGGATATTTTTTTTTTTTACCTAAAATAAAAATATGTTATACTTGGTGTAACATATGGTGTTGCACAGAGTGTCCCCTCTGTTTCTGGGGTCCCACACTGGCACTCTGCTCCTCCTCTTCTGTGTCTGCCCCCATAGCAAGCCACTTGCTATGGAGACAGATGTGTGGTCTCACTTCCGAGCCAGGCTGCTTGCATCCATAGATGGCCCTGCCCCCGCTTACAGGATTTGATTAACAGCAGCAGGAGAAAATGGCTCCCAATGCTGCCTCTGTGTCCTGTGAATTCAGAAAGAGAGGAGAGAGCTGCTACAGACAGGCACAGCACTGGATCAAGTGAAGACTCAGGATAGTATTTTGGGAGGGGGCCCATACTGCCACTGGGACATTTTTTACCTTAATGCAGGGAATGCATTAAAAAATATATACTGACTTTAGACCCACTTTTAGCTCTCATTGGGACATGTACATCACATGCTTTTGTAGAAATCTTGATACAGCAGAGTCACTTGGGCACCTGAATTGAGATCTTTTGTATTATGATGGACTGTCCTCTTTTGAATGGCATAATTAAATACCGAAGTAGGCGAAGTAGGAGATCTTCGAAGTATCACTTGAATTTTACTTTAAAGCCTCGTACACACGACCGGTTTTCTCGTCAAGAAACGACAAGAAAACTGTTGGGAGTGCTTTCTTTCCGAGAAAAACGTTCATATGTATGGTTTCTCGTCGAGACTGCCGGGAACCTGCTCTCTATTTTCTCGTCAGGATTCTCGTTTTTCTCGTCGGGATTCTCGTCAGCCTGTTTCCCGACGAGAAAACTGGTCGTGTGTATGTGTAGCGCACCCCCAACTAAGAGAGCAGCTGAATTTGGTCTCAGGCCCTGCACACAGCACCGCCAACCCCCGGCAATTTACTCGACCCACTCTGGCACAGTTAGTCTAGGGTAATATCTCTTGTTCTGTCTCAACTACAAAGCGATAAAGTTCATCTCCAGGTTTAAGTAGGCCTTACTCAAGCTGGTTTGATATTCAACCCTTGCATCGATACAGGCAGTTTAACTCAATGAATAAACTCACAGTTAGGACGACAGACGATTAATCCTTTTGAATGTTCCGTTTAATGATGGATATTCATAGGTAGAAAAACGTTGCAGTTGTAAGCCACATGTAAGATGTTTAGCATGGAAGATATACAGGAGTAATGACCAGAATCAGGAAGTGGAGGAGATATATAAAGAACTACGGTGAGAGAGAGAGTTCAGCTAGAAAGAAGGGGACAGATCTTAAAGACACAGAGCAAGAATAATCACATAGTGTAACACAACACTCCCCATCTGAAATCTTTAGATTTCATAACCTCAAACTAATATATATATTTTCAATAAGTCCAATACTGGTAAATGTCCTGGAACCTGTAATGAAAAACATGCAACAAGCAAATAATAAACATAAGTTCAACAGGATGAAGAACATAAAGTCACAGTATGATGTCTTCAAGAATTCCAAAGTTCTGAGTAGAACCTGTAGATGGCAGCAATGTACTCCCCGCCGTGCCAACAGCATGGCTAGTCCTTGCACAAGTCACTCACCTGGCAAAAGGAGTACTAACTCTGTAATTGGTCGACTAAAGGTTCGTGTCGATCCTCCCTTGGTTACCTTGACTTCTACCTTCCGGACTTTGTTATCGTAGCTGGGCATAACTTTAGTAATAAGACCCATAGGCTACTCATTCCGACAAACTTCCTTGTCTTTTAGAAGGATGAGGTCTCCAACCTTAAGATTCGGCTTAGATGCTTGCCATTTGTTACGACCTTGAAGGTGGTGAAGATACTTTTTCTTCCAGCGATGCCAGAACACATTGACTAGATGCTGCATCTGCTTCCATTGATGCTCATAACGGTGTGACCGCAGCTTCTGTTTTGTACTTACAGAAGTGTGGAGGGAGGTGTTCACAGTTCTTATTTCCTTATCATCTTCAGGGTTTACTAGCCCATAGGTGGTGTCAATAGGAAGTAAGTAAAAGTCCTCACACAGAAACCTTGGAGGTGACAGCCATAAGCTGTCCTGAAGAGCGGCAGGTGACACGGCTCTGGTTCCACAGTCAGCTGGGTTCAGTTCAGTGGGAACGTGATGCCATTGACTTGGTAGAGAGAATCTCTTGATACGTTCAACCCTGTTGCTGACGTACACATAAAATTGTTTTGTTTGGTTGTTTATGTAACCAAGTACTACCTTACTGTCTGTATAGAAGGTGAAAGAATCAATTCTAGTGTCCATGTCACTTCGTATGACCTCAGCAATTTCTACTGCTAGCACGGCTGCACAAAGTTCAAGTCTTGGTATGGTATGTGCAGGCTTGGGAGTGAGTTTTGCCTTGCCTAGGACAAAACTACAGTGTGATTCTCCATTCAGTTCAGAGGTCTTCAAATAGGCTACTGCAGCAATAGCTTCAACTGATGCATCAGAGAAAATATGAATCTCTCTCTGGTTAGCAGTTGAAGTGGAACCTTGAATGGTAACTGGAGCAAGGAAACCCAGTGGGTCATAGATGCTATTCACCACGGACAGGACTCCTCTCTTAGTGAAGGGTTTGTCACAAGTTGACACTTGGAAGGTGAATTTGTCTTGTTTGATGTTCCACAACAAACCCAGACTTCGCTGTACTGGAGGCACATCTGTACCTAAGTCAAGGTTTTTTAGACTAGTGGCATAGTCCTCAGAGTGAAAGGCATTCATAAGTTCCTGGCTGTTGGATATAATCTTGTGCAGTCTAAGGTTTGCTACAGACAGCATCTCCTTTGTTCTGGTGAGAGGATCAATTGCTTCTTTAGCAGTTGGAAAGGACTTAAGTGCGTCGTCAATGTAGAAGTTTCTTTCAACAAATTGACGGGCATCAAATCCATATTCAACTTCTCCAGTCTGAGCTGTTTTCCTTAGCCCATAAGTTGCCACTGCTGGGGAAGGACTGTTACCGAAGACATGTACCTTCATGCGATAATCTATAACTTCCTTGTTGAGGTCATTGTCCTTGTGCCATAGAAACCTGAGGTAGTTTCTGTTGTCTTCTCTGACGATGAAGCAGTGAAACATCTGTTGAATGTCGGCCATTACTGCTACAGGCTCTTGTCTGAAACGAATCAAGGCTCCTATTAGACTGTTGTTCAAGTTGGGTCCAGTAAGGAGCATGTTGTTAAGAGAAACACCTTCGTGCTGAGCACTGGAATCAAAGACAACTCTGATTTGGTCTGGTTTGCGTGGGTGATACACGCCAAAGGATGGAAGGTACCAGCATTCTTCTCCCTCCTTTAGTGGGGGAGCAGGCTCTGCATGATCTCTGTCAAATACATTTTGCATAAAGTCCACAAAGTGCTTTTGCATCTCTGGTTTCCTGCTTAAGTTTCGCTTTAAGGAGGAGAATCTACTGATGGCCTGCTGTAAGTTGTTGGGCAATCTCTCTCTTGGGAGACGAAAGGGTAGGGGTGCTACCCAGTTATTGGAGTCATCTTGAAAGAACTCATTGTCCATTACCTTGATGAATTCTTTGTCTTCCATTTAAGGAGCCAGTATGTCATCTTCACTGGTTGCATTAAACACTGTAGAGCCGAAGTCGCCATCATGGCAGGAGAAAGGGCTTGTGTCACCTGAGATACCATGTTGCCATTCGTGGCTGGCTATCTTCTCTTTCACCCAGTAGTGATGTGGGCATGGCCCAAAGTAAGTGTTTCGGCCATTTGGCAGAACATTTGTCTTGAATGACGAAATGTTGGTAGGTCTTTTCATTTTGCCTATGCAGACATTGCCTATGATGACCCACCCTAGATCCGTGCGCTGGGCAAATGGGGTATCTGGGGGTCCACTGACTTGTCTGTGTACCTTGTGAACTCTTAGAATGTCTCTTCCTAACAGAAGAAGGATCTGAGCATCTTTTGTCAAGCGGCGGTATCTCATTTGATATTACCTTGAGGTGAGGGTGATGGAAAGCAGCAGCTGGAGTAGGGATTTCTTCCCTGTTAGCAGGTATCTGATTGCACTCAACAAGTGTAGGTAAGGGTAATTGCAAGTTACCCTTGAGAGAAGATACCATGAGTCCATAAGCCCTTCTTCCAGAAACCTCTATAGTTCCACTACAGGTACCCAAGGTGTAAGGATGAGCTTCGCCTTTTATTTCAAATAGATTGAACAATTCCGATTTTGCAAGTGATCGATTGCTCTGATCGTCTAAGATAGCATATGCCTTTAGAGACTTTTCTGGTTGATCCTTGTGGTATATGTTCACCAAGCATATCTTAGCACAGGACTTACCACAGAGGTCTTCTCCACAAACTTCATTGCAGGATGAAGAAATTATGGTAGAATTAGGCACTTGGTCTGTATTCTCCCCGCCATGCGTTAACCTGGGAGGATCGTTGGCAGGTTGTGCAGAGCTGGGCTCAAGAGGATGGAGGGCTTGCACATGTTCTTCAGAGCCACACTCTATGCACTTGATGGACACATTACAGTCCCTTGCAAAATGTTCTGTAGAAGCACAGCACCTGAAACATACCCTAAATGTCTTTAAAAGCTCCTTGCGCTCTTCCAGAGGCTTTTTCCTAAAGCCGATACATTTATTGAGGGGGTGTGGCTTCTTGTGTATGGGACACTCTCTGTTAGGGTTTTCAATCTTCCTACTCTGTTTGTTCGTGGCCAGAACTGTGGTAGGAGTGGGAAGGATGTCAGTCTTTTTCACGGACACTGGGCCTCTATGGTTTCTGTAGTTGCCCTGAAGACTGGTACTCTTAGGAAAGGGTGAGAAGAGACTGTACTCACCATAGGAAAAACTTGGATCGTTCTTGGTCTCTGCAATTTCCCTGATGAATTCACAGAAGAAAGAGAATGGAGGGAAGGAAACCTTGTTCTCTCTTTTGTATGATGACCCTAGTGCAGTCCATTTCTCTTGCAAACCATACGGGAGCTTGGAGACAATTGGGTTTACCCCTCTTGGAGTGTCAAGGTAACTGAGTCCAGGTAGTTTTGGGTCTGTCTTGGCTAGCTGAAGCTCAAGGAGAAGGTCACTCAGTCTCTGGAACTCCTTGTTGTCCTTACCGGATATCTTTGGGAAAGTTTCCAGACGCATGAACAAAGCATTTTCTATAGCTTCTGGACTGCCATAACTTTGCTCTAGTCGCTCCCATGCAGCTGTGAGGCCTGCAGTAGGATTGTCCATGAAAACCGATCTTAATGGCTTAACACGTGCAGCAGATAGAGGACCAAGCCATTTGATCAGCAGATTCAATTCTTGATCAGCTGTAATGCCAATATTGCTGATTGTAGTTCTGAAGGCACATTTCCAACTTCTGTAGTTCTCAGGTTGGTCATCAAAACTTGTAAGACCAGTCTTTGTGAGCTCTCTGCGAAGCATGTACCTCACAAACTCTTCTGTCTCAGTTGTCTCCGCCTTTATGTGAGATGCTGTTGGCTGTATGGTGCTGATTGAGTTATCTTTGACATTGTTGTTAAAGGACACAGGGAAATATGGTGCAGCAGATGCATCCAGGTGAGTTGCTTGCTTGAAGTCAGTTGTTCCAATGGTACGTTGATTCAAGGCTGTACCGATGACTGGAGATTGATGACTTGCTTGAAGCTTGCGCTGATGCTCTGAGACGTATGAAGGCAGGCAAGGTAGGCAGGTAGGAAATGCAGTGGAGTGATTTTGAGTGCAGGAAGTTGCTGGAACCTCTTTAACTTGAAGCTGTGAAGGAGTCTCTATGTAGCCGGGAGCATTGGAGACAATGGAGTGTGCACTGCAGTGGCTTAGGACATAGTCTTTAGTGCGTTTGAGGGGGTCTTCCATATCTGCTATGTTTAGGTTAATGCTGTCTTTCTCACTTGCACCTTCGTCTGCACTGATAGCTTGCTGTAGGACCCTTAGCTTTGCCATGGCTGCGTCATGTTTACACTGTTCATTTAAGGTTTCCATTGTTGCTCTTTGACGGGCTGACTGAGCTTCCGACTCTGCTCTTTGAGCTTCCAACTCTGCTCTTTTTTCTGCATATGCCACCTGCACTTTGCTGGCTTCCACTTCAGCGCGGGCATTAATAAGTTGCTCACTGAGTGTTGAGTATTTTGAACTATGGGATCTTGACGAGTTTTTAGAACGTCTGGTGGAAACAGATCTGTGAGATGCAGTGTCCTGTAACAGCTTTATTTTTGCTTCTGCCTTTACTCTGGTTTGCTGGATAAAACTGTCTCTTTCAATATTAAGAATGTTGACACGCTTTAATTGTGTCATCGCACTTTCTGTATTCATGTTTTGTAAGACATTAGTGAATTTGATGCTGGTAAGCTGATAAAGCTCATATGAGGCAGAAAGTTGTTTAATGGCGCCCTCTAGTGTCAGTAGTTCACGTTCAACAGACACTGTATTGGCTTCAGCAAGGATTTTCTCCCAGACTAATTCCAAGCTATTTGACAATTCAGTCCTTGAAGCTTCATAATTCTCCATTACTTTCCAAGTGGGTTTAACTGAGTGTTCGGGTAACTCAGTTTCTTCAGGAACTTGTGGGGAGGTAGATGTGAGTTCACATGCAGAAGCTTGGTCACTCATGATAGCAGACTGACTGTGAAAGCAGGCAGGATCTGTGTGCTGAAATATGACACTGTGCAGATTGTCTCAGGCTATAAGGCTGCCATGTGCTGCTCTGTCCCTTCTGTCTTGCTATGAGGGCAGTAAATCTTGTCTGTATCAGTACTGGCATGCAGAAATCTTGTAATTAGGCTGTGAAACTCAGTTTTTCTACTGTTCTGTCTCAACTACAAAGCGATAAAGTTCATCTCCAGGTTTAAGTAGGCCTTACTCAAGCTGGTTTGATATTCATCCCTTGCATCGATACAGGCAGTTTAACTCAATGAATAAACTCACAGTTAGGACGACAGACGATGAATCCTTTCGAATGTTCCGTTTAATGATGGATATTCATAGGTAGAAAAACGTTGCAGTTGTAAGCCACATGTAAGATGTTTAGCATGGAAGATATACAGGAGTAATGACCAGAATCAGGAAGTGGAGGAGATATATAAAGAACTACGGTGAGAGAGAGAGTTCAGCTAGAAAGAAGGGGACAGATCTTAAAGACACAGAGCAAGAATAATCACATAGTGTAACACAACATCTCTTATACTCTATGGTAAAATTCAGACACCAATGCAAAGCGATTAAAGAATAACGAGTTTACTCTCTCTTGGTATAATAGATCAACAGTTATAACAAATCACACGTGCTTCTTGCAGAGCCCTGCAGCGAATAGCATACTACACATTGGTGAAATACAGTAATGGAATACCACATGTAACGGCCGTTAACTAAGCGCCCTGTGACGCAGCAACTAAACTCTAATGCTTGGTCAGGCCTGACCCAGACTCTAAAACTCAGTCTCTAGGAGATGATTTCTTTGCATGCAAGTCTTTAATAGTGGTGCACATTCAGGAACACATTTGTAATCCACAGGTCAAAGTAACAACACGGAACACTTCACTGGAGACCCTTTGACTCAATTCTGCTATAGATCTCCAGCGGGGTCTCAAATATAAGCGGGTGGGCCTCGGCAGTCTGTAGGCCTAACAGTATAAAGTATATGGATTGAGCATGTGCTCGCTCACCCCTCCGGACACGATCCCAGTCCGGGACTTCCACCTGCTGTGTCTCCACACACAGCGTCTGCAGCGGTCGGGTCTCCGATCCAACAAAGGTTGAAGAATAACAAAGTCAGATGCCACCCAGGCTCGCAGTAGGGTGGAAGGCTCTTTGGTAGCTGCGCAAGGCCCCAGGCTTCAGGCCTTGCACACCAGCTGATCCGCACAGGAGGACTTGTTCACCGAAGTCTCGTGTCCCAAAGAGGCCGAGCCTAGCCTCGCCCCTTCCTTATATAGCTCCACCCATGAGTCTCTGCGGTGGCAACATTGCACCCTGGGTGCCAAATGGGGTTCTGGGTAAGGTAGTCCTGAGAGTCTTAAAGGAGACCCCGCTACATATGCTTTTCCGAGTCTTAAAAAATCGTGCATGCTCAGAATCAAGTATAAGACGGGAGCGCTCCTTCTGGTAAAACTAGCGTTCGTAATGGAGATAGCACATTTGTCACGCTAAAATGAACTGAAAGCACGAAGACTGAAAAGCGCAAATCGTCTCTCCCCAAACTTTTACTAACACGCGGTAACACAAGATCAGCAAAAGCAGCCCAAGGGGTGGCGCCATTGGAATCGAACTTCCCCTTTATACTGCCGTCGTACGTGTTGTACGTGACCGCGCTTTACAACGACGAGATTTGTAATCGACAGTGTGTATGCAAGGAAAGCTTGACAAGAATCTCGTCAAGCTTGACAAGAATCTCGTTGAGAAAAACGACTGTTTTTTTTACGACGAGATTCTCGGTCGTGTGTACTAGGCTTTAGGCTCAGATCATCCCTTCTTCTTTCTTGCACCTTGTTTTGACTGGAACCTAGCTGGTCTGACATCCACCTGGTTATTTTACCTTGGGCCTTTATAAAGCTGAGGTGGTTTAGAACCCATCTGGGTCTTTCCCCAGGGCCCTCAAAATGTTCTTGGTGACTTCTGAAAGCTTTTAATCTTCTATAGAAGAACGGCGGCTCTCCCTGTCAGAGGGGGGTCTGCACTGATAATCAGCACAATGATTATCAGCGCAACCCCCATGAGAGGTGCCGACCACAGCTGCAAATCCATGCCCATCAGCTGCCAGTCAGTGCCAATCAGTGCCCATGAGTAATACCTCATCATCAGTGCCGCCTGTCAGTGCCCATCAGTGCCGCCTGTCAGTGCCCATCAGTGTCGCCTATCAGTGCCCATCAGTGCTGCCTATCGGTGCCGCCTATTAGTGCCCATCAATTCTACATATTAGTGCCTCCTCATCAGTACCCATCAGTGCCGCCTCATCAGTGCCCATCAGGGAAGGAGAAAACTAAATTTTATAACAGAAACAAAGACAAATTTTTTATTTGTTTTTACATTTCAGTCTTTTTTAGTTTGTTTAGCAAAAAATAAAAACCGCAGAGGTGATCAAATACCACCAAAAGAAAGCTCTATTTGTGGGACGAAAATTATAAAAATGTAGTTTGGGTACAGTGTTGCATGACCGCGCAATTGTCATTCAAAGTGCGACAGCGCTGAAAGCTGAAAATTGTCCTGGGTAGGAAGGGGTGAAAGTGCTCGGTATTGAAGTGGTTAAATAAATGCAGTACAATTTTAAAACAGTCATTATTACTGGCATATGCATTCAGAAGACAACAGCATGGTATTCAAATGATTACGCAGGAGAATGCTCTAACTATGAGTCTTGGGGGTTGATTTACTAAAGGCAAATAGACTGTGCTGTTTGCAATGTGCATTTGCACTCTGCAAAGTTCAGTTGTTCCAGAGCTTAGTAAATGAGGTAAAGTTTCACTTTACAAAGAATATCCAATCACATGCAAGGAAATAAAAAAAAAAGCATTTTTGCTAGAACATGATTGGATGATGGAAGTCAGCAGAGCTTCTGCTTATTTACTAAGCTCTGGAGCAACTGCACTTTCAGAATACAACTGCACTTTGCAAAGTGCACTGTCAATTTGCCTTTAGTGAATCAACCACTCAGTCCCTGACTAAGACACTGATCAGATAAGAATTTGGCTACAGTCCTGATGGCATTTTGGCCTGTTTAACTCTCTCAGTGGAGTGCTCACTCTCCACTGAGAGATTTTTAGTCCATAGAAGAAATAAGCGATCCACTTTCCCTTGGCAGGATTCTCTCAGCAGTACAAAATCAAAAAACAGGAACTGAAGAAATAAACAGTGTTGGCCAATAAGCCGCCCACCACACCAGTTCTCTGATGTCCTTCTGGGCACAGCCAAGTCCTCAATGGCCTCAGTGGAATGAATTTGGATGAAGAATAGGCCGCAACTTCTGGGTAAGGTCTGGCAAAAGGTAGACTGTCAGGCTCTGGGACTCCCTTTCAAGCTTGTACCCCCCTGGTGATCCTCATCTTGTAGCTCTGCTCTATATTTTTCTGCCACTGTAGATCTCTGCAGTCAGTCTCTTGAACAGCAGAGCTCAGCAGCTTTTCGCTGTGTGCTCTTGGCACACCTAACACATGCCCTGCACACAGCAGCTTTTTCTGTGGTCAATGCGACATACAATATATGGCCCTCCAATCCACTGCTTGGGTTCTCAGTCATCTCAGCCAAGGTACTGGAGAAGAGTACTATCCCCTCTGCCCAGTAGGGTGCCCACGTGTCCCGGATTGCCCGGGACTGTCCCGCAATTGACATGTCTGTCCTGGGTCCCGGGCACCTTCATTCCGGGACAATACAATGTCCCGGAATGAAATAGAGGACACAGCCACCCCCTACTAACTAGTAACTACATTTCCGGAACTGGTTGCTAGGGCCAGCGCTGCCTGGCATCTGGCAACCAGTGACAATTTACTCTCAGACAGAGAGACCGGGAGCGAGGCCTGCGCCTAGTGCAGCACTGCTGTCCCCACCCACCTCGGCACCTCCTCCTTCTCCTTCTCTCACCCAACGGCAAGCAGCAGGTAATGGTGTGATCTTCACTCTCCAGATAATGACGCCACTCCTTTCCTTCTACGCACGCGGCTCATGCAGAGGGAGTGACAGCAGCACTGCATCTGGTGGCAGGCTATGGGTGGCAAACGGCACTGCATCTGGTGGCAAGTGGCACATTCACCTGACAAATAACCCACCTGCAAATTCCCCATCAACCCCGAGACTACATTTCCCCCTGCCCCCCCCTCATCTTTTTTGGGGGAAGGTGAGAGAGGGGGGTGTCCCTGAATGGCAGTTTGGAAATGTGGTCACCCTACTGCCCAGATTCTCCTGCAGCTTTTTCCTAGGCCTAAAGCTCTATACAGCAAAGAGCCCTCTCACCTTAGGCTATCTGCTTCTCCCCCAGTCCTCAGCCCTGTTCCCTGGTGGTCCCCGTTACTCCATCTGGGCAGTGGTACATCCTGTATGAATGTTTCCTTGGTTTCTTTTTTTCTTAATGGACATGTAAGAACAACTGCAAGTGGTGTCCTGTAGATAAATGCTCTGTGATCTCCTATTTCACTAGCTTTACAATGAAATTCCATATTATACTGTGTCAGACTTAGTCAGCCCCTTTGTTCCATTTCTTCTGTGAACAAGTGGGTACACATTTTCTAATAAACCTGTTCTACGGCCACATCAGCAACCGGTCATAGTTTAAGTTGTTACACATACTAAGCAATGGCAAATTTTGATTCTTAACTGGAATTCCACATTAACATTAACGTTCACATGCCGAACATATGCGAACATGGGACGCCAGGGCGGGCAGAAAGGGATTAAGGATATTCTGACAAGTATTTACCTATATTCTAAAAGAGTTGTTTCGGTTCTTAAAGTATATACATGTAGCGGGTATGTACTTTCCCAGGTGTAATTTGAACTTGGCAGAGACATCAGTGATGTGTAATTCCCTGCAGCCCAGCAGGTGGCGCTGTCGCCCTGGGCTGGGGTTGAATCATTGCGGTGTGCCGTGCCTCCTTTTTGTCCTTCCTCGGCAGCGGTATGGTGGGGCGGGGAACCCGCCGTGCTTGCTGGGAGAGGGTATAATGGGGCCGGCCCTCTTTGTCACGGGGTCGAGTCCCAGGCACCTTCAGCCTGTGGGGGGTGGTTCGTGTCAGTCCTCTAGGCGGCCTAGGCCTAGGCCTAGAGGACAGCCGGAGGTCGTGTTCCATCCCAGGCACCTTTAGCCTGGGGTGAGGTACTCGGATGGAGGTCTGGAGCTCAGTGCCCAACACTGAGTTCCGCGAGGGAAGGAGATCCTAGGGTACCCAGGGATTGGGTACCCGAATCCGGAAGGCGCAATGGACCGGGGGGAGCTCCTCACTCGAAGACCTGGTGCAGCATATTATTGCCAGTGATGGGTCATCGGAGACCGCCTGGAAGGAAATCCCCCCCCCCCGCGCTCGGAGACTGCAACCCACTTTCAGGAAGGAAAGTGGAGAGTTCATTGTGTCTGGGCCTACTCGCATCCACACCTCCTTTTCTGTTCTGTTTCTACAAGGGAGTTCAACTGATTGTGTTCATTCGAGAGGAATAAAGAAGTGTTGAACTTTAATGGTGTGGGGCTCTTTCCTGACAGACATTGTTCAAGGTAACTCTCGGTGGAGGCTTCAGGTGCACAGCACTGACCCGAAGGTAAAATAAATTTGCTTACACCACACTGACACCTGTGGTGAAAGCCTGGCGTAGTGTCCCCGCTCCCTTCCCCTCTGAAGGTACCCCTAGACAAGAGACAGACGAGCTGAAGAAAAAGAGGGGAGTGAGTTGGGCGCTACATACACATGTATTTTCTTTTTTTTTATCGTCTGTGGTGCGGTGGAAGGACCCTTCTTTGCCCCCTGCCCCGGGGGCACAAGACTTCTGTCGGGGGCAAGGCACACTCAGGTCCAAACAACAAGTATTGGGTAAGGGGCTCTCCTGACGAGAGACCCCCACCTAGGCAGGGGAGGAAAGAACCTATGGGCAACACATCCTCTGGTAAAAATCCACACCCTACAATGAGTGAAGAAAAACTTACATATAAGTGCAAGTGACACGTGGAGAAATATAAAAAAAAAATTATAGCACAAGTGCGTATACAAATGGTCCATCATATACTGGTCTGATGTAAAAAAAAAAATCAGATTCTGGTTGCTATGGGTTACTGAGCTTAAACCCAACGCTTTGTTTTTTTGCATTATTAAGTGTATATTTCTGTTGAAGGCTAGTGGCAACCATGAAGATACTGAATTGTAGGGTAATAAATGGATGAAAAGGTAGGTGCCAAACAGGTAATATTTGCTTATCAGGTTTAGATTTGTAATTCAAACACAAATGCAGATAAAGTTAGATGACCTTTGCACTGTAAATAGAACAGTGACTGTACACTGGAGAATACTGCAGAATTGAGAATACTGCAGAATTGTCTGTGTGTTCCTAGATTAAAGGTGAAGGGAGGGACATAAAATGTCCTTCCCCCCACCACCCATGGGATCGTGGCAGACAAGAAAATACTTACCAGTGGTTGGTTGAGGAGTTGACAGTTGTCCAAAAACGATCCTCTGGCACGAGCTGTCACCTATAAAAAGAGAAAGGATGCATCATTAGAGGGGCAGAAGACTGGAAGAACCAGAAGACAGCACATCCCCACCCCTTGTCCTGGCCCTTTTCATGAGGTTTGTCCCTTTCTTTGAAAGGGGATTTAACGTTTATTTTAATTTGGTAGCTAAACTATTTGGTTATGTACAGTAAATAGTTAAATGGGTTGTAAAGGTTCATTTTTTATTTTCTAAATAGGTTCCTTTAAGCAAGTGCATTGCTGATTCACTTACCCTTTCCTTGTGTAGCGCTACCCCCAGTTAAGAGAGCCGCTGGTTTGTTTTCGGGCCCTGTGTGCAGTACCGCCAACCCCCGGCAATCTTACTCGACCCCCGCTGGCACAGTTAGTCTAGGGCTATACTTATACCACATTCAATTGTATTGCATGAATTAATCTCTAAGCAGTAAGACAACACACTAAGGCGAGAGATTGATTATAACGGTTTTACTCTTATAGTAAATAGCATAGGTATAACATCACACATGCAACTGGCTTGCAGAGCCCTGCAGCCATCAATTCAGCACACTATAATGGCGCTGCGCGGTACTACACCACGCGTAGCTATTATGGTGTGCGCGCCCTATGGCGCATTAAACAATATACTATCTCCCCACCCGAGTCAGGCCTGACATGGAGTAAATCTCAGTCACTTCCTATAAGGATTTCTTTGCATGCCAGCTTTCGGTGGTGCACTTGATGAAATTATAGTTTGTAATCCACAACGGCAGTAACTTGGAACAACTATACTGGGAGGGGGACACTTCAACTCTGTCCTGCTACCGGTCCCCCCTGTGGAACAGCAGATAAACGAACTGTGGGCCTATGCAGTTCTATAGGCCTGAACACGACACAGTCTATTGGTCTGGGCAGGTGCCCGCTCACCACTCCGGACGCGATCCCAGTCCAGGACTTCCACCTGCTGTGTATCCGCACACAGCGTCTGCCACGATCGGGTCCCCGATCCAACTGATATCCTCACTCGACAAGACAGGATCCACCCAGGCTCCGCAGTGGGGTGGAAGGCTCTTCGGAAGTCACGCAAGGCCCCAGGCTTCGGGCCTTGCACCGCAGCAGATCCGCACAGGAAGACTGGTTGCTTGCAGCGCGGTGTCCAAAGAGGCCGAACTCCGCCTCCCCTCTTCCTTAAATAGCCCCTCCCATGAGTCTCTGCGGTGGAAACTTTCACCCTGAGGCCGGATGGGGTTCTGGGTAACGTAGTTCCGGGGCCTTAAAGCAGACCCCGCTACACTTAGATTTCCCTTCTAATTTTTTTTTCTTTGTTTTCTTTGTCTGAATCTCTCACTTCCTGTTCCTCCTCAGCAAGCTGTTCAGTAAGCTGTTCTGGCTGATTCCACACCACTCGGATGATGGTGTGAAGTTTAGTGAGGAGAAACAGGAAGTGAGAAATTCAGACAAAGAAAACAAACCTTTAGAAAGCAAATCGAAGGAAAAGGTAAGTGAACCAACAATGCACTAGCTTAAAGGAACCTATTTAGAAAATAAAAACCGAACCTTTACAACCCCTTTAATACTAATACTGTTGATTAGTTGATTGATTAAATGAATTATTTATGTTTACTGAAGTTGATATAATAAATTATTTATTTATACCTATATTAAAGGGCCACGACCTATTCAATCCACAGGTTCTAGTCAAGAGTGATTATTTATTAAGGTTAAGGCGTTTCAACCACGATTCCATTAGCAGACAGTGCAACAAATTTAAATAGGGGCTTGCACAAGCTTGTAACCTTTAGGGGTCAGCACAGTCACGGAAATGAAGAGACCATGACTCTGTAATTATAGGACAGGATCTCCTATAGTCATCATCGATAAAGTACTGTACAGAAAATTACAATAATTATTTTAGTAAATGTATGCTTTTCAGAAAAAAAGAACAGAATTAAAACAGTCTTATGTCTGTAGCTATCCAACATTTGTTAGAATATGTAGGGCTTGTTCATCACAGGATAGTAGAACATAAAGCAACTATGGAGACTTTGTGTGAAATTGGACCCAATAGCAAATTACTTAATGCAAGCATTAGTTTCATTCAAGCAGCACCAGTACTATGTGCAGGTGTTATAATTGTTTACTAAAATAAGTCCATGCTTTCTGCAGCTACAGTAGATGCACAGATACTACACACAATACTGCTGGCACTACAAAAGTACCATAGAATAGGCTTTGAAGTCTCTAAAATGGTTGTATTCCAAGTTTCATTGATATGCCCATCTAAGCTTTATTTAAGAAAAGATCCTTTCCTGACAGACTCCATGGCAGACTATTTGTGGGTTAACCCCGCCTCCTCTCCAATGCTATAGGACCCCGTGCCCTATAAGTTTGAGCTCACTGCTAAGGACTGTGTTCCTTTTTTATCCTCCTCATTTGGACCTTCTACAATGCACTTACGTTCCCTGACGTCCAAAAGATCGATCGATCCATAGCCCCAAGGGGGTTGGTGCCGGGCACATGATGTTATCGCTGTCAAGAGAGCCCAGGGCCCAGCCATGGGTGGGTGTGTGGCTTCAGGCCTATGAGTCCAGCGGTAGGGATGGCCTGCGTGTGCCCAGGATGTCTTCAAGGGAGCTGGCAAGGTCTGGAAGAACTTTTAAATACCTTTCCATAGCAGAAAGTTTCTGTATGTTGTATTGCGTCTCCCCTCACAATGTTTTTTATTTTCGGGTCGCGGCCGCAACGAGCTTCCGCGCATGCGCAAATCATCGCGTGAAACCGAGGCTTGGCTCGCACATGCGCAGCTCGGCGGGGGACCCGGCAGCCGCACAGGCGCAGTGTGGCGGTTCGCTACGGTGCAGGCACGCTTGAGGCATTGCGATGACATCTCCACAGCAGGAAAATTCAAATCCCTGCTAACCTTTTCAGTCACACTGGAGACTGTCTGGGCGCAGACTACGGCACTCTCTTCAGGCACCAGGCACCCAGGTTTAGGTAAGTGCCAACTTGAGACTATGGTGCAGGGGGGGGGGGGAGAATGACAGTAGTCTCTTAAAGGAGAAGTACATGCCTGTTATGCGGCCATTTTTTACTCCTTTCTTCTGGGACGTAGAGTGTCCCTTTAGTCTGCAGATTGTCGCCTAGTCCTCCAGGGTGCCACAGACAGGGTACCATCTGCGCGGCTAACCCTCATGCTCTTGGGACGTGGGGGTGTGAGGAAGGGGGCTAGGTCCGCTGTCGGTTGGACACATGCCCCATTATCATAGCTATCTTTTCCCTACCCTTCTCTATTTTTAGCTTCGGGGACCTTGCCAGGCCGCAACGTCATCCTTCCTTTTTCAGGTCCAGACGTGATTTTCCGTCTCTGGCCCGTCAATAGCCATTCCTCCTCCAGATAGAGGAGATGTTTCCTATTCTTCCTTCAATCAGAGGAGATGTTCCCATTCCTCCTCCAGACAAAGCAGATGTTCCCATTCCTCCTTCAATCAGAGGAGATGTTCCCATTCCTCCTCCAGATAAAGGAGATGTTTCCTATTCCTCCTTCAATTAGAGGAGATGTTCCCATTCCTCCTCCAGGCAAAGGAGATGTTCCCATTCCTCCTTCAATCAGAGGAGATGTTCTTATACCTCCTCCAGACAAAGGAGATGTTTTCTATTCCTCCTTCAATCAGAGGAGATGTTTCCATTCCTCCTCCTGAATTCACACCCACCACCATCACAGTCGCTCCGATCGCTGAAGCCTGCTGGGGACGCAGGACACGAGTCCCGGAGGGCAAAAAAAAATTGATTTGTGACTCATGCTATGCCAGGCGGTTGGGGGAAGAGATGTATATGTCAAAATTATAATATACTCCGACAGTATATATGCTGTGTGATATGAAATCCCCGTGGAAGGTTCACAGGTGAATAGAACCAGAAAATAGGTGATATCTAAAACAAATGGATGCAAAACCTGAACACTCCTGATAACTATAAACTGTTATAGCTTAATTAGCAAGTGAACCAATTGCAATAGTGAAAACATAAAATAGAAAAAATAAAAATCAACAGAAATTATTATACAAACACAATTAGCACCATCAAAGTGATGAACGGAGTATAATAGTGAATAAGTGAGTATAAAGTCCAAATATTCCAAAAGTGAAAAGGTGACTGTATAACAAGTTGTCTGCAGGTAATCCATCACCATGAAGATTTGAGGCTTACCAGATGGGGTGGACTCAACAAGGCTTACACCTGGTGAGTCAAACGAGCTTGATGGTGTAGCACACCAAAAGGGAGGTACAGCAAGCACAGCTTCCAATGTAAACCAGGCAAAGATGTATCACAGCAATGACATCATTGAATATCCAGTATGGAATGGGCCACGGAACTTCATGAAAAAACTCCTCCCAAAGTATTTATATAACAAAAGAGAAATGGGGCCACATAGTGTAATTCCATTAAAAAATAACATTTATTGATAAAATGGTCAATCACATTTGAGAAGACAAATAAAACGTATAATAGTCGCAATGAGGCAGTGGCATCAGCAGAGCCCTTCCCGACACGTTTCATCCTAATAAGGCATCATCTGGGGTGCTGGTCCACTGCGTATTTATAGACAAGAGTACCCCTACATGAGGGCCAGCTCCACAATTGCCAAATAATCACTTCCGGTTTGTAAAATGGCACCCATGGCTTGCACTCCAAGCCTCACTTTGATATGTGGCTCAAGCCTCAGTACCAAAATATAAGGGGCATAATATAACAAAATCATTCGCAACGAAGAGGATATAGATTATCCTTCTAAATATGTCACAACTGGATTTAGTAGATAAAGATACTCCAGCGATGGATGTATAAAAAATAAAGTACAAAATGAAATGTATATAGTAACCTGAGTGAGCGGTAAGGCTACAGTAAAATGGCGCCCAGACCTCTCGTGAAAAAGATCCGGGATTGAAATACAAAAGAATCTCCTATCAACTGATCATCCACACCATGGGGCCAGTAGGCCCCCGAAGGTATACCGATCCACCGGGACAGACATAGGCCGGCACAGGAACGTCTCACGCCGCGGGGCTACAACAAAATGGCGTCCGCGATCCAAGACGTGGTCCTCTAGCGTTAGCCATCACAAAGATGGCGGACATAGACAGATACATACCAAGCCTCTTTCTGACCACAGCTGTGACTCCTGTGCCTGGAATGGTCAGCCGGAAGTCGGACGATATAATCAAAATGGAAAATTATTAAATAAAAAATATATAATGGAATGCAAAGACAATGGATATCAATCAGTGAACTGTGGAGCTGACCCACTCATGGGCTGACATACAATATTGCAGTTTTTTCTTACAGCCGTTGGTTAAAAGAGTTCCTTCGTACCTCAGAGATACTAGCCACACTATTCAGCGTTTGGAACAGTTAGATATACAGGGCAACTATATATTAGCTACTATAGATGTCGCCTCTCTGTATACTTGCATTCCGCATGCCTTGGGCATTGAAGCTGTCAATCATTATTTGAGTAAAGATCCTTCTATTACCCATGTACTGTGTGGTTATATCATAGAATTGTTGGAATTTGCCACAGCACACAATTACTTTTGGTTCGACCAGCAATACTATATCCAGCAGAAAGGCGTCGCTATGGGGGCAAAGTTTGCCCCCAGCCTCGCCAATCTATTTATGGCCAAGTGGAAGGAGGATGTCGTCTATCAAGAGGGGGGCTGCTCTCTAGTTCTATGGGCTAGATATTTAGACGACATCCTCCTCCTCTGGGATGGCAGTCTTGAATCCCTTGAATCCTTTTTTTGCACTTTGAATTCCAATGATCGTGGGATTTCTCTTACTTATGAGTATAGTTCCACCAATGTGCACTTTTTAGATCTTGAAGTCGAGTTCGACTCAGGACGGTTTAAGTTTAAAACATTTTTTAAGCCCACAAACAGAAACGGGTTTATTCCCTTTGATAGCTGTCATCATCAATCGTGGCTTAAAGCTGTCCCCAGGAGCCAATTTTTAAGACTCCGTAGGAACTGCACAGATACAGAGATTTTTGTCCAACAAGCTGCCACCTTGACGAAGAAATTTCTCGATAAGGGTTATGATCCAATGTCAGTGCATACACAATATCAAGACGTTTTGGAGTAAGATAGACGTTCCCTGCTATCAGATCGACCACCAAAGGTACAAGACAATTCATATAAGTGGGCAATACTAACGTCCTACTCTATTCAACATAAGGACATCCAAACTATATTGAATAGACATTGGGGGGTGTTGAGAACAGACAAAGTTCTACGCCCATTACTCCCACAAAATGCTAAACTAACTTTTAGAGGGGTCCCTTCTTTACAAAGTAAAATCGATCTCCCAATATTATCAATCCTCCAACACGTCCCTCTTTTTCTCACAACATGAAGGGTTATTACCCTTGTAAGAAATGTGTGGTATGTTGCCATAATAAAATTGGGAAAACTAAATCATTACAGTTTAGTCCACTGTTACAAACCACACTTATACAATCAAAGGTTTCCACACATGTGCTTCAAGATATGTTGTATATTTGATCACATGTCCATGTGGGAAACAATATATTGGACGTACTACACGTACATTTACCATCAGAGTGGGGGAGCATATAGCTAAGATCAAGGGTGGAGATACCAAACATACAGTCCCCAAACATTATAGGGATTACCATGATCGCAACCCTGCAGGTACCAGTTTTTTGGTTATAGATAGTTATATTCCCCCATGGAGAGGTGGTGCCCTCACCAGGGGAGTGTCACAATTGGAGGCATATTAGATATATGTCCTCCAATCGTATCAACCATGGGGTATGAACGTTGAGTGGGACGTTAATGCCTTTTTAAATAAGACATAACCTCCCACCCTTTTCCATTAGTACAAGCACGACCCCTTTTTGGGCATTAGGTATTTGGGCGTTTTTGCATTAATACTCACATTCCAATTTTTCAGTCTATACATCTCTTGTCTTTTTAATTAAATTTAGATTCGTAATCACTTTATAATATAACATGTTTTTGGTTTATATCTATTCGAGTTCACAAACTGCAATATTGTATGTCAGCCCATGAGGGGGTCAGCTCCTCAGTTCACCGATTGATATGCATTGTCTTTGCATTCCATTATATCTTTTTTATTTTATAATTTCCCATTTTGATTATATCGTCCGACTTCCGGCTGACGATTCCAGGCACAGCTGTGGTCAGAAAGAGGCTTTGTATGCATCTGTCGATGTCCGCCATCTTTGTGATGGCTAACGCTAGAGGACCACGTCTCGGATTGCGGACGCCGTTTTTTTGTAGCCCCGCGGCGCGAGATGTTCCTGTGCCGGCCTATGTCTGTCCCGGTGGATCGGTATACTGTACGTCCTCATTCGGGGGCCTACTGGCCCCGTGGTGTGGATGATCAGTTGATAGATTCTTTTGTATTTCAATCCCGGATCTTTTTCACGAGAGGTCCGGGCGCCATTTTACTGTAGCCTTTGCGCTCACTCAGGTTACTATATACATTTCATTTTGTACTTTATTTTTTATACATCCATCGCTGGAGTATCTTTATCTACTAGATCCAGTTGTGACATATTTAGAAGGATCATCTATATCCTCTTCGTTGTGAATGATTTTGTTATATTATGCCCCTTATATTTTGGTACTGAGGCTTGAGCCACATATCAAAGTGAGGCTTGGAGTGCAAGCCATGGGCACCATTTTACAAAATGGAAGTGATTCTTTTGGCAATTGTGGAGCTGGCCCTCATGTAGGGGTACTCTTGTCTATAAATATGCAGTGGAAGCAGTGGACCAGCACCCCAGATGATGCCTTATTAGGACGAAACGCGTTGGGAAGGGCTCTGCTAATGCCACTGCGTCATTTCGACTATTATAAGTTTATGGAGGAAAGGAAAAACGTACCGCTCAAAAGCTTAAGAATTCACCAAATAGCTGCTTCCGCCCGGTCACTCACACAGGTGCTGGCTCTGCACTGATGCATGGGAGAAAAAGAAACCCTGGACTGCCGCACTCTGTATAGACAGTTATTTATTCCAAAATTTCAAGTAAAAAATCCAAATTCAAAATAAATCCATAAATCCAAAACAACAAATGCAGATAGTGTGCATGCAGGGAAGGGTGGCTAACGCGTTTCACGTCACGAATTGACGCTTACTCATAGCTAAGGTGTGTGGCAATCAATATTATAAGTTTATAAGTTATTATAAGTTTTATTTGTCTTCTCAAATGTGAGTGACCATTTTATCAATAAATGTTCTTTTTTTAATGGAATTACACTATGTGGCCCCATTTCTCTTTTGTTATATAAATACTTTGGGAGGAGTTTTTTCATGAAGTTCCGTGGCCCATTCCATACTGGATATTCAATGATGTCATTGCTGTGATACATCTTTGCCTGGTTTACATTGGAAGCTGTGCTTGCTGTACCTCCCCTTTGGTGCGCTACACCATCAAGCTCATTTGACTCACCAGGTGTAATGCGGCGTACACACGATCGATTTTCATGCCATTTTTTAAACCAACGTTTTTCTCGTCGTTTTTTTTCATGTTTCCTCTCAAACCTGTCTTGTGTACACACGATCATTAAAAAAAAAAACGTTCAAGCAAAGCGCAGTGACGTACAACACGTACGACGGCACTATAAAGGGGAAGTTCCGTTCGGATGGCGCAACCCTTCATGTTAGTAAAGTTTGTTGAGCGACGATTCGCGCTTTTCAGCCTTGTGCTTTTCAGTCCGTTACAGCGTGACAAATGTGCTATCTCCATTACGAATGCTAGTTTTACCAGAACGAGCGCTCCCGTCTCATACTTGATTCTGAGCATGCGCGTTTTTTTTCACGTCGTTAAAGCATACGCTCTATCGTTTTTCACGTCGTTAAAAAAAACGACATGAAAAACTACGTGAAAAAAGAGAGCATGTTCGAATTTTTTAATGGCCGTTTTTCACGTCGTTAAAAATGCTCTGGAGCATACACACGATCATTTTTAATGGCCATTTTTTAAAATGGCATTTTTAACGGCATGAAAAACGATCGTGTGTATGGGGCAAAAGCCTTGTTGAGTCCACCCCGTCTGGTAAGCCTCAAATTTTCATGGTGGTGGATTACCTGCAGACATCTTGTTATACAGTCACCTTTTCACTTTTGGACTTTAAACTCACTTATTCACTATTATACTCCGTTTATCACTTTGATGGTGCTAATTGTGTTTGTATAATATTTTCTGTTGATTTTTATTTTTGCTATTTTATGTTTCCACTTGCAATTGGTTCACTTGCTAATTAAGCTATAACAGTTTATAGTTATCAGGAGTGTTCACCTTTTGCATCCATTTGTTTATTTTCTGGTTCTATTCACCTGTGAACCTTCCACGGGTGTTTCTTATCACACAGCATATATACTGTCTGAGTATATTATCATTTTGAGCGCCACACTCTTTCACATATACACCTCTTGATAAATACAGTACATCTGTTGTGCAGGCAGCTTTACCCTCCACCACTGGCCGTGCGGTTTTCCACTTCTTGTTTTTTTTCCGGTTGGGGGAAGAGAGACTGAAATCCGTCAAATAGAGTCTCTAGTTAAGCGTGTGATGCAGCAATCCCTAAAGGAGTAGGGTACATTCCGCATGCGGAGCCAGTCTACCACGTTACCTGGCTCCCTGACTGATGAAGCCCAGGAGGATCCGGGCCCATCCTAACCTTATAATGCCTCCCTGATTCCTTGCACAGTTAGATAGAGGGAGATAAACTTGTCGGAGGCCTCGACCTTGCCTGAGTTTCGCCACGGATTAAAACGGTCAAAGAAGGCCTTTAAGTGAGAAGATACTTCCACTCCCCCCGGCTATTCAAAGGAGATTCCTTAAGCATCTGGGGAGGGGGCGCTCCAATTTCCCTCTTCTTTTGGGGTAAAGAGTATCATTGTGGGAGCAAAGTAAACATTGTAACGCGGTAACATTGTAACCAGATGCAGAACGTGAGAAGGGGCGGGTCTATTCATTTATTACACTGTGGAGGCAGTTCCCCATCAGGTCCGCTCAGCCAATGACGTAGGCGGGGTCTGACATACGAGGGGGCGGACCTGATGGGGAACTTCCTCCGCAGTGTAATAAATGAATAGACCCGCCTCTTCTCACGTTACGCATCTGGTCCGCTTAGCCTTACACCTACGTCATTGGCTGAGCGGACCTGATGGGGAACTTTAGAAGGGGCGGGTCTATTCATTTATTACACTGCAGAGGAAGTTCCCCATCAGGTCCGCTCAGGCCCAGCCAATGACGTTTTGTGTGGACAGCGCTGGACATCGGATCACCACGGGACACTGGATTTTATCGATGGAATGTTTTTGTTTTTTTTTTTTTTTTTTCCCAACGGTGTCTGTGTTTTCTTTTACAATTTGTTACACTTTCTTTGTGAAATGGTAGGAGTACAATGTACCCCATTACCAATTCACATTAAGGGGGGCCGGGATCTGGGGGTCCCCTTTGTTAAAGGGGTCTTCCAGATTCCAAGAAGCCCCCTGCTCGCAGACCCCCACAACCACCGGGCAAGGGTTGTGGGGATGAGGCCCTTGTCCCCATCAACATGGGGACATCCTCCCCATGTTGAGGGCATGTGGCCTGGTACGGTTCAGGAGGGGGGGGCGCTCTCTCGTCCCCCCTTCTTTTCCGGTGGCCTGCCAGATTGCGTGCTCGGATAAAAGGGTCTGGTATGGATTTTTGGGGGAACTCCATGCCATTTTTTTTTTAAAAAATTAATTTGCGGCAGGGTTCCCCTTAATATTTTTTGGGGGAACTCCATGCCATTTTTTTTTTTATTATTAATTTGCGGCAGGGTTCCCCTTAAAATTTTTTTTACATTTGCGGCAGGGTTCCCCTTAATATCCATACCAGACCGGAAGGGCCTGGTAATTGAATTTGGGGGGACCCCCACGCATTTTTTTTTTACCAATGACTTTTCTATGTTTTGCCGGGAGCCGACAATTCATTATAGCCGCGAGTGAGTTTTAAATGACTTTAAATTACTTTTTTTCCTTCAGAAATGACACTTTGTGCAGGGACAGTACTAAGCAAGGGAAACAAGAGCGACTTTACAGGCATACTATATACACACCCTAGGTACGAAATTTAAAGGAATATTTCACTTTTATTGTTTCACTTTAAGCATTATTAAAATCACTGCTCCCGAAAAAATGGGCGTTTTTAAAAAAAAAAATTTGCATTGATACATGTCCTCTGGGGCAGGACCCGGGTCCCGAAACACTTTTTAGGACAATAACTTGCATATTAGCCTTTATAATTAGCACTTTTGATTTCGAACGTTCGAGTCCATTGTATTTAATAGGGTTCTAAAGTTCGCGCAAACTTTCTGTCTGTTCGCAGGTTCTGGTGCGAACCGAACAGGGGGGTGTTCAGCTCATCCCTAACTGCAGGCCATTAGTATGTCTGGAAGGCAAACAAGGAGAGGCAGACAGTCACGAGGCAATAAAAGAGGGCAAGCAGGCTCTGTGTCTAGAGGCAACAGTGCTGGTCGTGGACACGGTGCATCCTCATCAGCACGTGGCCGTGGGACACGCTTGTCCTTCTTTTCGGCAGCTGGCCAAGTTGAGCCGCAACATGCCCAAGACTTGGTAGAGTGGATGACCAAGCCATCCTCATCCTCCTCATCCTCTCTCACCCAGGCTCAGGATACTTTGTCTGGCAAAGCAGCTGCCAAAGTGGCCTCTTCCCTTGGCTCAATGGCATCAGTCACTCCTTCCCTAGCCCCACCATGTCCTCCTGAGGAGTCCCCCGAACTGTTTGACAACAGTGTTGGGTACATGCTCCAGGAGGATGCCCAGAGTTTTGAAGGCTCTGATGATGGAACCCAGCTAGAGGAAGACAGTAACGTGAGCCCAAAGAGAGGGGGTAGTAACGTGAGCCCAGAGAGAGGGAGTGACCAACAAGGACAGCTATCTGGCAGTTATGTTCCCCCAGCTGCAGCATACTGCCAGATTTGCTCCAGTGATGAGGAGGGAGGGGATGATGAGGTCACTGACTCCACGTGGGTGCCTAATAGGAGAGAGGAGGAGGAGGAGGAGGAGGCACATCTCCAACGAGGCAGGATACCCTCCAGGGGCCAGCTTAAGGGCAGCACACCGACTGCATCACACCGCAGAGCTCCGCATGTGCAGGGCGCTGCTGTCTCTGCACGTTATTCCAAAAGTTCTTTGGTGTGGGCCTTTAAGACATGTGCAGCAGATCACACCGTTGCCATTTGCAACATATGTCTAAATGTCGCGTCACCAAAACATCAGCCGCTTGGGCACCACGTGCTTGACCAGACATATGTCGACCTGCCATGCAGTCCGTTGGCAAGCCTACCTAAAAGACCCACACCAAAGAACAAAGCGGACCTCTCCTTGCTCCTCATCAGCTGGGATCTCCAACCCCACTATACCTTCAGTCTTCTCTGAAACCTGCACTGAGAGGAATGAAGGTGTAGAATTAGGTGTGTCACAGCCAAGTACTTGTGGGCAATCTGCTATCGGTACACCGACGTCCGATTGTACCAGCCAAATTTCCCTGCCCCAGCTGCTGCACCACCGAAAGAAGTTCGTTCCCAGCCATCCACATGCCCAGTGGTTGAATGCTAGCTTGGCTAAATTGCTAGCACTTCAACTGCTGCCTTTTCAGTTTGTAGACGCTGCTCCCTTCCGTGAGTTTGAGGAATGTGCGGTTCCTCAGTGGCAGGTTCCCAAACGCCACTTTTTCTCATGGAAGGCGATTCCGGCTCTCTACCGGCATGTGGAAGGCAATGTCTTGGCCTCACTGGACAGGTCAGTCAGTGGTAAGGTGCATATTACCGCTGACTCATGGTCCAGTGGGCATGGACAGGGACGTTGCCTATCTTTCACGGCGCATTGGGTGACTCTGCTGGCAGCTGGGAAGGATGCTGAAAAGGTGCAGTAGTGTTGGATGTTGCTCCGCGACCATGCCTCCAAAATGTTACTACTGGTGATTCTGACACACCTCTCTCCTCCACCCCCTCCTCTTCTTCTTCCTCCATGGCCTCTACATGTGCTTTGTCCTTGGAACCAGCGGTGCTCCGTAGGCGTTCAAGGGGCTACGCAAGTACGCAGGCAAAAAGATGGCACCAACCTCCTCTCCGCCCTCCGACAGGGACAACTGACCCATGTGCCCTGTTTAGCTCACGTCCTTAACTTAGTGGTGCAGCGGTCCTTGGGCAGGTACCTGGGCTTACAGGAGGTCCTGAAGCAGGCCAGGAAACTCTGTGGGCATTTCCGACGGTCATATAATGCCAGTGCTCGGCTGGCTGACCTGCAAAAGGATTACAACCTGCCCAAGAACTGCCTAATCTGTGACATGCCCACCAGGTGGAACTTTACGTTGGCCATGCTGCAGCGACTGCACACGCAGCAGAGGGCCATCAATGAGTATCTGTTGCAATATGGCACCAGGACAGGGTCAGGGGAGCTTGGATTTTTTTCCCCATGCCAGGGGGCCATGATCAGGGATGCATGCACTGTCCTGGCACCATTTGAGGAGGCCACGAGGATGGTGAGCAGTGACAGTGCATGCATCAGTGACACTGTCCCTCTTGTCCACCTGTTGGAGCACACGCTGCGTGGAATAATGGACAGGGCACTTGAGGCAGAACAGAGGGAGGAAGAGGAGGACTTCCTTACCTCTCAAGGCCCCCTTTATCCAGACAGTGTTCCTGCTGGCCCGGCTATCACTCAGGAAGAGGACGAGGAGGAGGAGGAGGAGGATTGTGTCAGCATGGAGTTAGAGACTAGCACTCAGCATCAGCAGCAGTCTTCAAGGGATCAATTACAGTCCCAAGACACCCGTGGACTTGAACGTGGCTGGGAGGAGGTGGCTTCGGATCATGTCGTCCTCAGTGACCCAGAGGACTCCGCATTGAATGCCTCAGCAAACCTACGCTGCATGGCCTCCCTGATCCTGCAAAGCCTGCGGAAGGATCCTCGTATTTGTGCGATCAAGGAGAGGGATCATTACTGGCTGGCAACCCTCCTTGATCCACGTTACAAGGGTAAGGTTGCGGACCTTATCTTGCTGTCGCAGAGGGAGCAGAGGATGAAGCATCTTCGGGAGGCCTTGCAGAAATGTCTGTGCAACACGTTCCCAGAGATTGGGAGGTTACAAATTCCTGGTCCTGGACAATGTGTTGCTGAGGCTTCGGTCAGTTAAAGAAGGAGCGGTGGAGAAGGTGGCCGTCTGACCGATGCGTTCAGACAATTTTTTAGTACGCAGCCCCAAGGTATGATCGGTTCCAGCAACCATCGCCAGCGTCTGGTTTACATGCTGCAGGAATACCTAGGGGCAAGATCAGACTTGGACACCTTTCCCACCGAAAATCCTCTGGGTTACTGGGTCATGAGGATGAGACTGGCCAGAGCTTGCACAGTATGCAATTGAGGTACTGGCCTGTCCTGCATCCAGCGTTCTTTCAGAACGCACATTCAGTGCTGCTGGAGGCTTTGTAACCGATCACAGGGTGCGCCTGTCCACCGACTCGGTTGATCGACTGACCTTCATAAAAATGAATCAGTCTTGGATCTCCACCAGCTACCAAGCACCTGATGCTGATGTAACCGAATATTTTTTTTTTGAAATGTCAGATCCCTTCAAGACTGCCTATGCTGATGCTGAGTGACTATCCTCTTCCTCCTCAATGATCATGCTGAACATTTTTGGTTCTGGGCACTGCCACCAGTGGCTAAGGCCCAATTTTTCAGCCCCTGTTTAACAGGGGCGTGTATTTACAATTTTTGATGCAATGCTTTGCAGCAGGGCTCATTGCTGCGCTCCAAGAACAGTATCTGTGAGGGGTTGCAGTGTTGTGGCACCACCACCAAAGGCCCAATTTTTCTGCCCCTGTTCAACAGGGGCATGTAATTACAATTCTTGATCTAATATTTCACAGATGGGCCCATTCCTGCGCCCACCAAGAGTAACTGTGAGGACTTACAGTGTTGAGGCACCAGCAATACCACCACCAACAAAGGCCCAATTTTTCCTGTAAAAAGGTGTCTCCTCCTCTCCACTGATGCTTTATCACCAATCCTTGTTTCAATAAAAAACCCACATTTTCAAAAAACATTTGTCATTGGGACGGAAAGTGGGGTGAAATGTTCTGAACAGGTGCACACTGCACAAGGAGCAAAACAAATGTTACAGGGGTGATAACCCTTCCCTATGTTTTCCAAAAAGCTTAAAAATGTCTTGTTTGCACCACCTGTATACTGCTGTTCAGATTATATAGGGCCTTTCTTTAATTTGAGTGCGGGGTTCCCCTTAATATCCATACAAGACCCAAAGGGGCTAGTAGTGGGCTGGGGGGTACCCATGCCATTTTTCTCAATGATTTTCATCCATATTGCCGGGACCAGACATTACATTAAAGCCGCAAGCAGTTTTAAATTACTTTTTTTCCTTTAGAAATGTCATTTTGTGCAGGGACAGTTCTAAACACGGGAAACACGTGCCACTTCACAGGCATACTTTAGACACCCCCCCCCCCCAGGTACAATATTTAAAGGAATATTTCACCTTTTTTTTCACTTTAAGCATCATTAAAATCACTGCTCCCGAAAAAACTGCAGTTTTTAAAACTTTTTTTTGTATTGATACATGTCCCCTGGGGCAGGACCCGGGTCCCCAAACCCTTTTTAGGACAATAACTTGCATATTAGCCTTGATAATTAGCACTTTTGATTTTGAACATTCAAGTCAATTGTATTTAATAGGGTTCTAAAGTTTGCGCAAACTTTCAGTCCATTCGCAGGTTCTGGTGCAAACCGAACCGGGGGGTGTTCGGCTCATCCCTACCAGTCATACAAGGAAGAATATCACTGACTCTGAGAGCCTCACAACCGGAGGGCCTTATAGTGCCTAAATGTCACTGACACAGTGGTCTCTATGCCCCCCAGGGTAAAATGGTCTCCGTGGAGTCTGCGCCTTTCCGGTTAGATTTTCTCCAGCAGTGGAACTCAGGAGATAATGATAAATCCACTCGCATGACACCAGTGACAGGGAATGGGATCTCCTGAGGGCTTCAGTGCAAGAATCTGCTCACGTACCACTCCATCACCCCTGTTTCGTGGGTCACGGTCACGACTGATACCAGCGGTGCTGGATAGGGAGCCCTCGGCTGATCAGAGCTCGTATATGGCAGGTGGAATGCCGTTATCACAACCCGGGCTCGAATGTCCTGGAACTACTGGCAGCCTGGTGTGCTTTTCAAGATTCCGGTCATCTCCTAAAAGGGGGAAAAATGGTTCTTCTAGGGAATGAACAATGCCATGGTAGTCTCCTAGGTGAAGAGACAAGGGGGCACTCGGAGCCCCACCTTGCCCCAAGAAGTCGAGCCCATTATATTATGGACCCAAGAAACCTGGCCAAAATCGCACCAGACTTTGTTCACGGAGTCCAGGTCATCATGGCTTTGGGAGTCAATCCCAAAGTGGACTTATTGCATTTCCCGGCAACTGCAAGATGAGAAAGACCGGGGTTGTTGCAGCCAAGCCTTCGGAATGAGATGCTGATAGACTGGCAGAGTTTTCAGCAAGGTATATGCCTTTCCCTGTTCCCGTTCGTCTTAGGTTCTTTCAGACGGAAGTGTTTGAAGGTGTGCTGGTGGCGCCTTACTGGCTAAACAAGCCATGTTTTCCCCTCCTGACCCGGCCCAGCTTCTGGGACCCGGTTCCTTTTCCTCTCAGGCCAAGCCTTTTTTCCTAGGAAGCAGCCCTGAACCCCTTCCAGCATTTCTGGGACAGGTGGTTGGTTCGTGAGAAGCAGGGGCCGGAAACCCTTGGGTACGTGTCAAGAAGGATTTCCACCCTCATGACCTTGAGAAGACAAACACATTTAAGGGCTACGGGAGAATGTAAACCAAGTTTGTTGGTTTCTTATTCTACGGATAGACCAGGCAGAGGGCCGGGATCCCAAAATACCCGCAGCTTCCTTCTCTCCGGCTTAGGGTCTGTCTATTTCTGTCAGCCCCTCAGGGTTCAAGTCTCAGCCCTATCGGCCTTCTCCGGGATATTGAGGGCCATTTACCCTTTAACCCGGCAGGTCTTCGTGGGGTGGCAAGACTCAGGCCCCAATGAAGGTCAAGATTCCCTTTGTGGGTTCTTCCTCTTCTTCCCGTCTTACTGGCCGGATTCAGTACCGCAGGTTCGGCTCCGCGTTCTATCAAAGATTTTTTTTCCTGCAAAATCGCCTTGGTAGTTGCCATTACTTCGGGAAAGGAGTCTCTGAGGTGGGGTACTGAGCCATTTAAGACCATTTCTGACTTCCTCTCTGGGTCCTTACATCTCTATTTCAGGAGATCCAAGAAGTAGTCTTACCTACATTCAGGGTCTCAGGCTCCATCCTGGTCCAACCTCGGCGATAGGGGGGAATACGATAGAAGTACCTGCAAGTTTGTTCTTCCTTTAGACTTTCTAACTAATCGGTTTATCCTTCACTCCAGCAGTAACAAGGGAAGCGAGCTTTGTCCATATTGTTTGCAGTCCGGATTGTAAAGCTAAGGGGTTGGACTCTTCAAGAAGCAGTAATGGCTCATTTCACCAGGGGTCTGAAGACTTTGTAGGTAGCAGCAGTTTCTGATGCCGTCTGTAAAGCGGCCTTGTAGGCCTCCTTTTAGGCCACCTTATTTGCATAGAGCCTGTTTTCTCTATGATCTTTTAGTGGAAGAATCCTGTCGGTTGATATGGCATATTAAGTTGCTTTTGACCAGTATACCCACCCGTGTGGATTGGCTAGTTATTTCCCACACGTAGTCTGCCATGGAGTCTGTCAGGAAAACTGAAAATTTATTACCAAATACTTACCGTAATTTTCCTTTCCTAATAGACTCCATGGCAGTTCCCAACCATGAGTACGAATATAAGAGTTGGACTAAGAGTCGGCTAGAAACGGAACACAGTGAGCTCAAACTTATAGGGTATGGGGTCCTACAGCATTGGAGAGGAGGCGGGGTTAACCCACACGTAGTCTGCCATGGAGTCTATCAGGAAAGGAAAATTACGGTAAGAATTTGGTATTACATTTTCAGTTTTCACTGTTTCCTATTTCACTTATAGGAAGGACCATACATAGAGACCCTGCTATCCTAGGTGCCTATGCACCTTTTTATATAGGAAATTTATTTCAGATCTACCATTGGCTTTAACTGCCATCCAATTAATAAAATGGAATTATGATGTTGTAGAAAGTGAAAATACCCACAGGCTGCTTGAACTATAGAGTTTTTTTATTGATCTCTGTAGCTTTACCACTGCCCATATTTAATTTGATAATGGATATATTTCCAAACATCCAAAAGATTTTAAAAAGTATAACAAATTATAAATATTATTCCTAAGTTCTGACTATCTCACCATCTCACTGCCCTGGCTTCTGATCCATGAGTGATCTAGAGCCATCAAATGTTGCTTCTAAATTGAGCTCTAGACTGAATGGGGCTAACATGTTCCCTACCAAAATGCCTACAGATATTATGCAACCCTTAATGCAGTTTGGTAAACATCTAAATTTAATGCTATGCTTCAAATTTTTGTACATCTTCTGGTGAAAATGTAATAATGGACATTAAAGTGGTTGTAAAGTCAGAAGTTTTTTTTTTAACCTAATGCATTCTATGGAGCCGGTTCATATATCTTCTCTGCGGCTCCGGTGCAAATTTGCACAGGAGTCCTGTGTGTCTTTTGGTCCGTTTCAGGTACGAATTCAGCCAAAAATGTGGGCTGAAATCGGACCTGAAATGGTGAACGAGGACGCACTGGACCCCTGCTGTGAGCCGCATGCAGTGATAGTGTTAACCCAGCCTTATGCCCCATACACACGATCGTTTTTCTTGCCTTTTTTTTCTTGCCGTTTTTCACGTCGTTTTTTTTCATGTTTCCTCTCAAGCCTGTCTTGCGTACACACGATCATTTTAAAAAACGATCAAGCAAAGCGCAGTGACGTATACCACGTACGACGGCACTATAAAGGGGAAGTTCCGCTCGAATGGCGCCACCCTTCATGTTAGTAAAGTTTGTTAAGCAACGATTCGCTCTTTTCAGCCTCGTGTTTTTCAGTCCGTTACTGCGTGACGAATGTGCTATCTCCATTACGAACGCTAGTTTTACCAGAACGAGCGCTCCCGTCTCATACTTGATTCTGAGCATGCGCGTTTTTTTTCACGTCGTTAAAGCATACACACTATCGTTTTTCACGTCGTTAAAAAAAACGACATGAAAAACGACGTGAAAAAAGAGAGCATGTTCGAAATTTTTAATGCCCGTTTTTCACGTCGTTAAAAATGCTCTGGAGCATACACACGATCATTTTTAATGGCCATTTTTAAAAATGCCATTTTTAACGGCATGAAAAATGATCGTGTGTATGGGGCATTAGACTTTCAGTAGGGATAATCTAGTTAGGAGAATCATCAGTTCAACATTTATTGATTCTCTGCATTGCTATATGCAGAATATAAAACTTGTTTGGTCTGGGGGGGTTCTAATAAAAAGGAATATTTGCATTTAAACATTCCACTGTTTTCCTCATAAGTTACAGCAATACTGACCAGTTCCCTGAAGCAGCTCCTCTTTTCCACTTATGTTGCCTTCTTTCTCATTGACATCATCACATACAAAGCAGGTAATAACCTGCATTGTATGTGATGATGTCAATGAGAAAGAAGGCAACATAAGTGGAAAAGAGCAGCGGTTCAGGGAACTGGTCAGTATTGGCTGGGGTTTGTTATAACAGGTGCAGTCTTGGTGTGTAGGGATGAGCCGAAAACCCCCCAGTTCGGATCCACCAGAACTTGCGAACAGGCAATAAATTAGTTTGAACATCCGAACACCGTTAAAGTCTATGCGACTTGAACATGAAAAATCTAAAGTGCTCATTTTAAAGGCTTATATGCAAGTTATTGTCATAGAAAGTGTTTGGGGACCCGGGTCCTGCCCCAGGGGACATGTATCAATGCAAAAAAAACGTTTTAAAAACAGCATTTTTTTCGGGAGCAGTGATTTTAATAATGCTTAAAGTGAAATATTCCTTTAATTTTCGTACCTGGGGGGGTGTATAGTATGCCTATAAAGTAGCGCTTGTTTCCCCTGCTTAGAACTGTCAATGCACAAAGTGTCATTTCTGAAGGAAAAAAAGTAATTTAAAAGCACTCGCGGCTATAATGAATTGTCGGCTCCCGGCAATACAGAGAAAAGTCATTGATAAAAAAAAATGCGTGGGGGTTCCCCCAAATTCCATTACCAGGCCCTTCAGGTCTGATATGGATATTAAGGGGAACCCTGCGTCAAATTTAAAAAAAAAATGATGTGGGATTCCCCCCAAATATCCATACCAGACCCTACAGGTCTGGTATGAATTTTAAGGGGAACTCCATGCCAAATAAAAAAAAAATGCCTTGGAGTCCCCCCCCAAAAATCCATACCAGACCCTTTATCCGAGCACACAACCTGGCAGGCCGCAGGAAAAGAGGGGGGGGACGAGAGAGAGCGCCCCCCCTCCTGAACCGTACCAGGCCACATGCCCTCAACATGGGGAGGATGCTTTTGGGGTCTGTGACCCCTCAAAGCACCATGCCCCCATCCTCACAACCCTTGCCCGGTGGTTGTGGGGGTCTGCGGCAGGGGGCTTATCGGATACTGGAAGACCCCTTTAACAAAGGGGACCCCCAGATCCCGGCCCCCCCATGTGAATTGGTAAGAGGTACATTGTACCCCTACCATTTCACAAAGAAAGTGTAAAAAATTGTAACAAAACACACAGACACCGTTGGGAAAAGTCCTTTATTTAAAAAATAAATAAATATTCCAGCGGTGGTAATCCACTCTCGGTATCCTGCGATGGATGCTCTCCTCTCCGGGGTCCAGCGGTGAATGATCTCCTCTCCATCCAGGTCCAGGCTCCAGCAATGAGATGTCCAGCGCAGCGCATCCTGTCTCCACCGGAGACACCCCGGGAATCCCGGCAGCCTGACAGGTCTCTTCTGTAGAGGGTGGGGCCACCCGTCACATGACCCTGTCCCCCTCTGACGCAAGGGGAAACTCGGGCTTCCCCAGTGACGTGCGGGTGACCCGGCCCCCCTCTGATGCAACGGAAACCTGCGTTGCATCAGAGGGGGGCGGGGTCACCCGCACGTCACTGGGGAAGCCTGGATTTTCCCTTGCGTCAGAGGGGGACGGGGTCACGTGACGGGTGGCCCTGCCCTCTACAGAAGAGACCTGTCAGGCTGACGGGATTCCTGGGGTGTCTCCGGTGGAGACAGGATGCACTGCGCTGGACATCTCATCGCTGTAGCCTGGACCTGGATGGAGAGGAGAGCATCGATCGCAGGATACCGAGAGTGGATAACCACCACTGGAATCTTTTTTTTTTTTTTTTTTTTTTAAGGACTTTTCCCAACTTGTCTGTTTTTTTTACAATTTTTTTACACTTTCTTTGTGAAATGATAGGGGTACAATGTACCCCTTACCAATTCACAAAGGGGGGGCCAGGATCTGGGGGTCCCCTTTGTTAAAGGGGTCTTCCAGATTCCGATAAGCCCCCCGCCCACAGACCCCCACAACCACCGGGCAAGGGTTGTGCGGATGAGGCCCTTGTCCCCATCAACATGGGGACATGGTGCTTTGAGGGGTCACAGACCCCCAAAGCATCCTCCCCATGTTGAGGGCATGTGGCCTGGTACGGTTCAGGAGGGGGGGCACTCTCTCGCCCCCCCTCTTTTCCTGCAGCCTGCCAGGTTGCGTGCTCGGATAAAGGGTCTGGTATGGATTTTTGGGGGGAACTCCACGCGATTTTTTTTTTTTATTTGGCGTGGAGTTCCCCTTAAGATCCATACCAGACCTGCAGGGTCTGGTATGGATATTTGGGGGGAACCCCACATCATTTTTTTTTTTACATTTGACGCAGGGTTCCCCTTAATATCCATACCAGACCTGAAGGGCCTGGTAATGGAATTTGGAGGAACCCCCACGCATTTTTTTTTATCAATGACTTCTACCTGTATTGCCGGGAGCCGACAATTCATTATAGCCGCGAGTGCTTTTAAATGACTTTTTTTCCTTCAGAAATTACACTTTGTGCAGAACCAGTTCTAAGCACGGGAAACAAGTGCTGCTTTACAGGCATACTATACACCCCCCAGGTATGAAATTTAAAGGAATATTTCACTTTTACTGTTTCACTTTAAGCATTATTAAAATCACTGCTCCTGAAAAAATGTCCGTTTTTAAAACTTCTTTTTGCATTGATACATGTCCCCTGGGGCCTGGGTCCCCAAACACTTTCTATGACAATAACTTGCATATAAGCCTTTAAAATTAGCACATTAGGTTTCTCCCATAGACTTTTACAGGGTGTTCCGCGGCTTTTTGAATTTGCCGCGAACACCCCAAATTGTTCGCTGTTCGGCGAACGGGCGAACAGGCAATGTTCGAGTCGAACATGAGTTTGACTCGAACTCAAAGCTCATCCCTATTGGTGTGTTTAATTCCTTATTTGAAAAGGGTCTGAATAGAGTCTATTCATTTTTATTTTATCACTTGATTGGCATTATACTGTAAGGCCACCATTTTATCTATGAATTCAGGAGGGAATTTAAAATAATCTAATATTTTCCTGATGTATATCAGCAAAGCAGAAGCAATAAGAATTATCTATATGCAAATTTGTTTGACTAAAAATAAACAAAATGTATGGTAATGTTCTAAACATAATATTGTTTTTATATATCACTCTACATTCTCTGTAAAATAAATGCACTGTGTTTCTCTTTTGCAGATACAGTGTGTGAATAGCAACTTTGGAGCCGCTTTCATGTCCACATGTGACACTCTGCCTTACCTCTACAACCTGAAACCAAGCTGCTGGCACATAACATTAGCATGACTCCATCCTTCTTATCAAAGCAAGACATTCATCTCAGTGTGCCTCATCTAGTTGGGGAAAGCACACAATCTTGTATATTTAAATTAAATAGTCTGCTTTTTCCAATTAATAAATTCTTTAGAACACGTGTGCTTCTGATGTACATACCGGTATGTCTACTTGAGATGTTATATGACTAATGGATATACTTAAAGTTTAGGTATGTTCTCTGTTTGGAAGAGGTGGAGAAGCAGGGCTGTGATGTAAAGATCTCCACCTCATTCAGAGAATGCCTTGTATTCCCTGAAGCTAATACTGAAAACTGCATGGCTGCCATCCTTATTACTGTCACGTGAAATAAACGTGAATTCCGGGGGGTTGGGACATCTAATATTCACACCCGTGATTCCAAACTGTATTCTTTTTTAAGGGACTTTTGAACACTCATGCCCTGTACACACGAAATTCAGACAAGAAAACCGTGGATTTTTTCTGACGGAATGTTGGCTCAAACTTGTGTTGCATAAACACGGTCACACAAATCTTGTCTGAAATTCCGACCGTCAAGAACGTGGTGACGTACAAGACATACGACGAGCCGAGATCAATGAAGTTTAATAGGCAGTTTGGCTCTTCTGATTGATTCTGAGCATGCGCGTGTTTTTTGCGCGTCGGAATTGCATACAGACGAGCGGAATTTCCGTCAAGTACTTTTTCCGTCGGAAAAATAGAGAACCTCTTCTCAATCTTTTGCTGGCGGAAATTCTGACAGAAAATGTTGGATGGAGCATACACACGGTCGGAATATCCGACCAAAAGCTCACATCCAACTTTTTTGATGGAAAATCCTATCGTGTGTACAGGGCATCACTCTAATAAGCAAGACTTAAAGCAGACCTTGCAGAAAAACACAAGGTCTGCTTATTTGTCTGGGGCCCTCCCTGGCCCTCCCCCCCTGTAAAAATCTCTGCATAATAGTATATCTAAATCATGGCTGTAAAGAAAAATAAAGAAAAAGAAAAAAATATATACTTACCCTACTCCCATATTCTGCCTGCAGCGCCTAGGCAAGGGTATTGTCACACCAGATCATAAGAGAATGCATAGCATTCCAAATCCCATGAGAAGATGCTCTTGCAGATGACTGGAGTGTCTTCCTGCAAGGTTTGGGCTGCTGTGCATTCCCCAAGAGTCTCATCAGAAGGATAATGATATTACACCCTGCAATGCAGAAGATGGGGGAAAAGGTAAGTATATAATCTTTTTTTTTCTTTAAACGTTGGGGGAGAGGACTTGGACCCAATAAACACAGGTTACATTGTAATAAAGGTCCACTTTAAAAATGATACATATAAACAACCGTATCATTTTATTGTTATTTTCAAAGGGTTACAAAAGTATTTTTTTAATTACTTTTGTTTTTTGGCAGAATTTCACTGCTGGTGTACTCCCCACACTTATTATACACAGTGTTGTTCATCTTACGTTATAAAAGTAATTAGTTACAGTTACAAATTACTTCTTCCAAAAAGTAATGGAGTTACTCACTCAGTTACTACATTGAAAAAGTAATTAGCTACTCAGCAAAGTAACTATATTGGTTATATTATATATACGGGGGCGGGGCGGTAGAAGGATGATATATATGTAATTTTTTCAGTGTATAAAAATAATAGGAGGGATAACAATAAATAATATTGGTACTGTGCCCATGCCTCACTGTGCCCGTGCCTCACTGTGCCCATGCCTCACTGTGCCCATGCCTCACTGTGCCCATGATTCACTGTGCCCAATGCCTCACTGTGCCCGTGCTTCACTGTGCCCATGCCTCACTGTGCCCAATGCCTCACTGTGCCCGTGTCTCACTGTGCCCGTGTACAGTACGGTACCTCAGATCGGCGGCATCCCGACTCCCGGCGGACATTCCATTATTCAAAAGCTGCGCCTCCTCCAGTCCTCCTCGTCTGTGATAGGCGGAACACGCAATTTCCCAGCATTCAGTGTTCCGCCTATCACGGACACCCGCTCATCCTCATAACACAGACGAGGATGAGAGGATGATAGGCGGAACACTGCCTGCTGTGAAATTGAGTGTTCCGCCTATCACAGGCGACGAGGACTCGGGAGGCGCGGCTTTTGAACACTGCAATGGCCGCCGTCTGTCTGCATGACACGCTGTTCAGGTAGGCAAACAGCGGCTTGCAGTTAGTTAAATGTTACATTACATCTACTCGCGGCGGCTAGGCCGCCCAAGTAATGGGAACGGCGGTGCCATGAGGGGAAGAGTAATCAGTTAGATTACTCGTTACCCCAAAAAGTGGCTACGTTACCTAACGCCGTTTATTCAAACGGCGTTAGTTACAACACTGATTATACATACCTGTGGAAAGGCTAACAAGGCTCAAAATGAAGCATTTTTCCGGATTGAACTATATATTCACATATGGTTATCAATTTCCCCATGATTTAGTCGAGCAGAAATTCACACAATCTTCAGCTAGAACTATGTGACAAACAATAGGTAAAGCTGGGTACACACTATGAATTTTTCCTTTTCGTTCAACCCAGCGGGCTGACTGAAAAAAAAAAACCATACAGACTGTTGCACCAATACATCCGATGTTAGTGCGGTGATCTCCCTGCTGAGCTATTGTGTTCTGACAGGGGGCTGCCCACCAGAACGCACTGATCACCGAGCGCAGCCATTGGCTGTGAGCGCTGATCGGATGCTGATTTTCCAGTATACTCGATCACGCTATGTAAATACAGTTCATTCTCAGCTCAGACTCCTTTAATTGTAAAGCAAGGTTAAGGATGGAAGCACTAAAACTTGTACCTCCAGCAAGCAAAGGCATCTCTCATACTTCTGCCCTAGCAGGTTTTCTTTAAGCACCCATTCACATTAGTGCGCATTCTCCTGCATCTGCCGTTGCAGCAATGCACAACAATGGAAATCACATTTTTCTCTAAGATGCCCTTTTGCATCAATGCAACATGGTGCAGCGTGAGTTTGGAAAAGGTGCAGGTGCTTCTTTTGGTGCAGCATAGTGTGTTTTTGGCTTCAGAGTCTTCAATAGGAGCTGGGGGTTGACCTCTGTCCCCTCTTATTTTCTTATTTTCATTCTCACATTGGAACCTTTCCAAGGACATGTTTGGGCTAACCAGAAAATTACCTGGCTCTGCATCCCCCATGGGGAACATAAAGTCACAGGATACGCAGATGATCTCCTGTTTTTAATCACTCAACCATTGACCTCCCTTCCTAGTCTGATGGAGAAATTTCAGCAACACAGTGTCCTTTCGAACTTCAAAATCAGTTTTCATAAATCGGAAGCATTGAACATAACCCTACCGCAGTCCACATTAAACAAGGTCAAGCCTCATTTCTCATTTAAATGTTATTTGGGAATGAATTTTCCACAGATGTTGACCAAAATACATCAAGTCCTGCATCAATGGGCCATAAATACTTCTTCTGGTTTGACCGGAATACTGTTCTGAACGTTCTTCCATATTTGCAGCAAACTCTGCCAGTAAGGATTCCTAAAACCTTCCTCAAACAACTCGAGGGGGAGTTTTCCATGTTCCTTTGGGCCCACAAGGCCCATCGGCTCTTGCACACACTACTGTCTCTACCCAAACCTTGCTTGTCTGCCTCTAAAGTCCCAATTGGGGTATCATTGTTGTCTATCCTACTTAAACATAGTGGAGAACTGGGGTTTCTGGACCTGATGAACTATCACATGGCTGTGCACCTCTCACAAGCGTTGGACTGGTGTATGCACGCCAGTGACAAACGGTGGATCCAGCTCAAGGAACTTTCTTTGGGCATACCCCTGCTGGACACCCATTGGCTTAGGTCTGCTCTCCCCTTCTCAGTTACTGCCAACCTTCTAGTGGTCTATACAGCTGGGATGGTTATGACTGAGCAGAAAGAGATCATAGAGGCTGGTTACCATTCCCACATGACACCAGCGATTGCACACTTGGGTTTTCCCCCAGCCTTGACAAACTCTGCCTCTCTTTAATTGCAACAAACCTTACCCACTTAGAGGTCTTCCTCGTTGCTACAGGGTACAACATTTTTTCTCAGCTTCAAAATATTAGGCCCCAGTTGAAGAGCACTAGATCGAAACATGTCAGGTACATTGCCTGCATAAGCTCTTATCATCACGCTTTACCATTTTGCTTTTATATTTTTACATGTATTGTCTCAGCTATCTGTAACTTGGACGATTTTTTATCCATGATTTTATGCCAATAAAGGCCTTTTTTCACACCTTTACTCTGGAATATATACACTATGTGGAGTTATTTTTTCTTTCTTGCATGATATTTCCATCGTGGGGATATCACATGTCCCGGCCTGTGGAGGATCTGGTCTGTCTTATCGTATGCCTCGTTCCCGAGGGTGACAAGATTGTTTATCAACAACATCTCTTGCGACATCCAGACATCCAGAGGATTGATTGCGACACCAAGGTCTATCGTGACATCACTGGAAGGTTCTTCGTGACACCATCCCTTAACAGCTGGGTCCGGGAGTTCCTGTCCATGCTTGATTGCCTTCAGGTCATGGTAAGAGTACCCATTCCTTACCTTGTTCTTTTTGGATGTTGGATTCTACATAGTGTACACTACACGGGTGATGTGGTTCATTCAGCACACACCTAGTTTGCCTATCAGTGGTGCAGCAGAGACTTTTATTCTTTATTGGTTTCTCACCAGGAATCTTCTTCTTTGAATACACTGAGGACTTGATGTTTAATTTTATTTTCATTTCCTGGTATTACTTACACTAATACTGAGTTTATTATATGTTTTGTTCACTGACCCATCGGGATTGCACTTCGTGATTTTATTAATTTATATTTACACCATTAGGGGTGTCCCACACTGTATTATTCATAGTTTGTTGGTTTACACACATACAGTCATTGGACCATCGAGGATTGTCCTCACTGTCACCAGCGCTACATTTTTTAGTTTATCACAGCTTAAAAATATGACAGAAGAACCTCTACCCTTCTGGAGTGCATTGCAACTGTCAGGAGCGTCTAGCGCTCCTGCTCCGCATTCCAGCATCCTGGTTTTGGCTATGTCATTCTCCTTGTCTGTCTGTCCACCTGAAAGGTGATTGATGTGGCCAGACTCTGGGTGGAGACCAGACCTGATTTAAGCAAGCCAAGCATGCCGTCTCATGCTTGTGATCGCGTGTGTAAATACTTGATCAAGCTGTCAGTTTGCCTGCCTTGCTTTGCTAGAATGAATTTCCCTGTATATGACCTTGGATTGGATATTGACTATTTTCTGAATTCCGACAGCCTTCTAACTGGACTGTCATTGAACCACTCTGCCTGTCAGCCAACCACAAGTACCTGTTTGCTTTGTTTAGTTTGCACCTGCCCTGGCGTGGTAGACAGGTATTATAGCATTGTCTAAGTCCTGGGGGCAACCAAGTACTGGTAGGCTTGCTTGCCTTATGGTAAAGGGGGCTGCTATAGGTGAAGAACACAGTAGCCAGCTTGCAAAAGTATTCACCTCCTTGGCATTTTCTGTGTTTTGTTGCCTCACAACCTGGAATTACCATGGATTATTTGAGGATTTGCATCATTTAATTTACAGAACATGCCCACAACTTTGAAGGTGTTTTTTTTTATTATTGTGAAGCAAACAAATAGGACAAAATAACAGAAAAGGTCAATGTGCATAACTATTCACCTCTCTAAAAGTCAATACTTTGTGGCTATCACAGCTCCAAGTCGCTTTGGATAACTCTCTATGAGCTTGCCATATCTTACCACTGGGATTTTTGCCCACTCCTCCTTGCAAAACTGCTCCTTCAAGTTGGATGGTTTGCGCTTGTGAACAGCAATCATTAAGTCTGACCACAGATTTTCTATTGGATTGAGGTCTGGGCTTTGACTAGGCCATTCCAAAAAAACATGCTTCCCCTTAAACCAGTCAAGTGTTGCGTTAGCAGTGTGTTTGGGGGTCATTGTCCTGCTGGAAAGTGAACCTCCGTCCTAGCCCCAAATCACACACAGAGTGGTACAGGTTTTGGTCAAGAATATCCCTGTATTTAGCACCATCCATCTTTCCCTCAACTCTGACCAGTTTCCCAGTCCCGACTGCTGAAAAACATCCCCACAGCATGATGCTGCCACCACCATGTTTCACTGTGGGGGTGGTGTTCTTTGGGTGATGTGATGTGTTGGGTTTGCGCCAGACATAGCGTTTTCTTTGATGGACAAAAAGTTAAATTCTAGTCTCATCAGACCAGAGAACCTTCCTCCATACATTGTGGGAGACTCCCACAAGTCTTTTTTCGCAAACTGAAAACGTGCCATTTTGTTTTTTGCTGAAAGTAATGGCTTTTTTTCTGGCCACTCTGCCATAAGGCCCAACTCTATGGAGTGTATGGCTTATTGTCGTCCTATGTACAGATACTCCAGTCTCTGCTGTGGAACTCAGCAGCAACTTCAGGGTTGCCTTAGGTCTCTGTGCTGCCCCTCTGATTAATGTCCTCCTTGCCCGGTCCATGAGTTTTGGTGTGCAGCATCTCTTGGCAGGTTTGCTGTTGTGCCATGTTCTTTCCATTTGGTTATGAGAGATTTAATGGTGCTCCTAGGGATCATCAAAGATTTGGATATTTTTTTTATAACCTAACCCTGACTTGTACTTCTCAACAACATTGTCCCTTACTTGTTTGGAGAGTTCCTTGGTCTTCATGGCAGTGTTTTGTTAGTGGTGCCTCTTACTTAGGTGTTGCAGCCCCTGGGGCCTTTCAAAAAGGTGTGTAGATGTAATGACAGATCAAGTGACACTTAGATTGCACACGGGTGGACATCATTTCACTAATTATGTGACTTCTGAAGGTAATTGGTTGCACCAGAGCATTTTATGGGCTTCATAACAAAGGGGGTGAATACATACGCACATGCCAATATTTTTTTCACTTCAAATGATTTTTATTATTTGTTTTCATTCCAAGTGGGCTACACCACCACAGTGTAATACAGTGTGTATTAAGAGACAAAAAAATAATTTATTATGACAGTGTACAATCTTTAAACCCACCTTGGTATGCTTTCCCCCACCCACACCTCCCTCCCCCCCCCCACACCCCACTTTGAATTTGTATATTCATAGGTTGCCAATAGTTACAAGGGCAAAAATAAAGAGGAGAGTACCAAAGAAAAAAAACAAAATTTAAAAAGGGAGAAAGAAGAAGAGGAGAGGAAAAAAGAAGGAAGGCTGGTAAAACAAGGAGGCGGAGACTAGAGTGTGAAAGGCCCCCTAGGGGTAGCAGCATAAGTGTAGAAGCCAAAGAAGGATGGATATATAGCGGTGTCCAAGGCCTTCCACCTCCATGCTCCAAAAGGAGCCTAAGAAAGGATTCCCTCGGGCACCCCATTTCGTCCAACCAAGGCTTCCACATTCTTTCAAATTTTCCGATTCTGCCCTGCTTAATATATGACACCCTTTCACTCCATACCATTGCGTTTATAGTCTCTACCCAGCTTCCCACTGATGGGGGAGTTTGAGACTGCCACTTCTGTGCGATTAGCTTACGTGCTTGAAATAGGCATCTTAACACCACTTCCGTTGTGTCTGGCAAGACTCTACTCCCCTCTATACCTAGTAAACAAGTCTTGGCCACCGGTTCTAACAGGGTCCCAAAGGTTTTATTTAGCCTGTCAATTATCTCCTCCCAATATCTGAATAACTTTGGACATCTCCAAACCATATGGATAAAATCCCCTGTCGCCTTACACCTAGGGCATTCGTCGTTTTGCCTCCACCCGAGTCTGAACATCTTTTTAGGGGTATAATAAACTCTATGTAGGAAAAATAGGTGGGATATTTTCTGCGCAGGGGAAATCGAGACCAAAGTTCCATGTTCTAATACCTTGTCCCATTGTTCAATACTTATTGGCCCCACATCCCTTTCCCATCCTATTTTGCTCTTGGAGGCTCCCGCTCTGCGTATTGCCCTAGCCCCTAGTCTAGTGTACAACTCGGAGATTAGGCCTTTGGATGTGCTTGTCATAGTTATTTTTGAGAGTACCGCCCGACTAAAAGTAGTCACAAAATTGAAATACTTGGGGGTCTGGATCACCAGGGACATAAACCAGTATGTAACCTTAAATATTGCCCCATTACTACTTAAACTAAAACATAAAGGTGACATTTGGAAACGACTGCCATTATCAGTAGCTGGGCGCTGTAATCTGATAAAAATGATATGGCTACCACAACTACTATACTTGCTTCATAATTCTCCGATTTGGTTAGGCCAAAAGTGGTTTAAGAAAATAGAATCGCTCTTTAGGGAGTTGATATGGAAGGGGGGACAGCCGAGGATTTGCTTGAAAACTTTGCAACTCCCGAATAAAGAGGGGGGGTTTGCGGTCCCACACCCGAGATCATATTTCTTGGCCTCCCAACTACAACACCTAACGGGTTGTGGACTCCCAATGGAGGGTAACTCTAGTGTCAGTATGATGCTAATGGGGGCCCCACACCGCATATTGGTGGAGGCAGGGCCGTTTGAAGGAATTTGGGGGCCCCAAGCAAAATGGACATGGAGGCCCCCCAACCCCCGCGCGCACGCACGCAAAGCCTACAGGAACCACAGCATAGCGATACAGTTTAGGTTCACCCACACTTTAAATAAAAAAGGTTTACGGTGCAAATACTGCTGTTGCATATAATGTGCATAAAATTTGAACATTTTCAACAATTGATCATTTGCAAAAAACACCACTGTACCATAAAATCAATGAATACACATTAAAAAAGTGCACAATAACTAAATCCAACATACTTAAAACACACACACACATACATACATACACACTCACATTAACATTTTTCAGTTCTTCCTCCCCCCCCCCCCTCCCTACCGTACCACACGGCAGAAGATTCAGTTTCCTGTTCCCGGCCGGACTGATAGGAAGTGAGCACTCAGTGTGCACTACCTGTCAGTCCAGCAACATGAAACTGAATCTCCTGGCCGGCTGGACTGACAGGAGGAAGGAAGAGGAGCTCGGCCACGCTACAGGGAAGGGGAAGTGACGAGAGAGGCAGCAGTGCTGCAGGCAGGGGCGTTGCTGGGTCTACAAAAGATCTGGGGCTAGATCCCATAGCAGCGGAGTAAAAGAAAGTCATACGCATGTATATAATATACACTATATATTATATATATATTTTCACACATATATACACACACACTGCAAAGGCTGCGGACATGGTACAGGGGCCGCGGACAGGGGCCGCGGACATGGTACAGGGGCCGCGGACATGGTACAGGGGCCGCGGACATGGTACAGGGGCCGCGGACATGGTACAGGGGCCGCGGACATGGTACAGGGGCCGCAGACATGGTACAGGGGCCGCGGACATGGTACAGGGGCCAGAGGCTGCGTACATGGTACAGGGGCCAGAGGCTGCGTACAGGGGCTGCGGACATGGTACAGGGGCCAGGGGCCGCAAGCTGCGGAGGGGTCTTACCGGGCTGTGATGAGGTGCGTGCCACTGCTGAGACCTCACAAAGTGCCACTGCTGCCTTACATTTAAAAATGGTGCCATTATGTCACTGCGCATGCATGTTCGAAAATGACTGACCATGTATGGGCTAGCCCAAGCGGCGGCGGCGGCGCATGTGCAGATAACACTCCAGCCCCCTCATCATAACATACAGGGTTAATGTTACTTTATGGTATGTAATGAGGCTGGGGTTTTACTGGAGGAAAAGAGCAGTGCAGCTGGCTGGAGCATGAAAACAACAGGTAGGTGAAAGAGGCTTCCCCCCCCAAACACACTGCAAGAATGGACTTTATCCTAATTTCCTTGAGATGGGCTGTATTATGGCACCACATCCTTTGCTGTTTTTGCGCAAATTCATAAATATGTTAGAAATATATTGGGACTTTTGAGGTGCTACAGAGATATTCTACATACACATATATTAAAAATAATTTTGTAAAAATGCATCTATGTATGTAGTACCAGAAATTAAGTCCCATTATATTTGTAACATATTCAACAATTTTACTTTCACCATACCTGTCCTGCTGAGGTACAGGACAGGTTTAAAGCACAGATCTATACAGTGTGGAAGGCAGAACAATTGTGACTCACAGGAGAAGAATGCAGTCTGCCATCCGTCCTGTTATCTTGCCTTGGGGGAGCTCCGGTGACTACTTTATGGGTAGCAATGATCGCTACTGTGTTGTCCTGCTTGCTCTGTCCTCCCCCCGGGAGAGGAGGGGGAGGGAGACTCAGGTGCTGCCTGACACACACAAGCATGGAAGAGATTGAGTTTCTCCTTTCTGGACAGTCCTCTGCATGCTCGCTACCTGCTCCTTACTTGTCCATTGACCCAAGGGGTGTCTTGTATGAGCAGTGACAATGTCCAGGCTCCTGGGTCGACATTCTCCTCCTCCCTCGCTCAGCTCAATGTGCGCTAGTTGTCAGTGCTGACATTTCCCATCCTTCCTCCAGCTAGCTCCTCTCCTGCTCAGGACTCAGATTTGGCGCCACAAATTCAGCTTCTCTGGAGCCAATGAGAGAGGAGGGGTGTGAATTAAAGACAGAAGCCTCCCCGCAATTAGAGAATAGCGAGCGATTCTCTCTCTTCTATATTTACCCACAGCCACAGCACCCGATAAGAGACTCGGGGCTATGGGTCCCAGATTCTGTACTACAGCCTGGGAAGGAGAAGTTGGGGGCCCCAAGCAATTGCTTGTTTTGCCTGTCCTGTAGCGACGGGCCTGGGTGGAGGCATTGGAGGCAGACTCTTATTTGTAGATGTCCGACTGTAGAACTAATCAAGAAAGTTTGGCAGGGAACAAAGGCATTAATGTGGTATAGCGGAGTAACGGAGTATACGCCTCTCTGGAGCAATAAAAAAACTAGCAGAAATTAGGGACATAGAGAAACCCAGGGAATGGGATAGACAGGGTATCAAAATATTAATTAAGCTATACAGGGGTAACCATATGAGAACATTTTCAGATCTAAGAAGCAAATTTAATATATCAAACAAGACCTTCTACAAGTACCTCCAGATCAGGCATGGTATTCAGGCCCAGTTTAAGTCACAAACAATAACATGGACCCAGACCCCCACATGCCAATATTTTATTTCTGAAATAGTTTTATGTATATATTTTTCAAATTTTACTTCACCAACTTAGACTATTGTGTTCTGATCCATCACATATAATTCAGATTCAAAAAACATTGAGCTAAAGGCTGTAATGTAACAAAATAGGTAAAAACCCAAGGGGGTGAATACTTTTGCAAGGTACTGTATATTGTCTGACCACCAGCGATAGGAGTAAGTGTGACAGCAACTATGACAATTTTTGTAGAGTATGGGGAAAGCTGCCGCCCCCTTCCCTCCGTTGACAAGTATTGAGAAGCTTTGCCTCTCCACTTCCCCCATTAGACACAGCCTTTCCATGGCATATAAGATGTTGGCCTATTCCCCTGACTACCAATACTCAGCTTACATAGCCAAATCCAAAGCTGATTTAGGGTTTACATAGTTACATAGTAGATGAGGTTGAAAAAAGACACAATTCCATTAAGTCCAACCTATGTGTGTGACATTGTATATCCCTGTACTATCTAATAGTTTTTTAAACTATTGATGCTCGCCGTTGAGACCACTGCCCATGGAAGGGAATTCCACATCCTTGCCGCTTATACAGTAAAGAACCCTCTATGTAGTTTAAGGTTAAACCTCTTTTCTTCTAATTTTAATGAGTGGCCACGTGTCTTGTTAAACTCCCTTCCGCGAAAAAGATTTATCACTGTTGTGGGGTCACCACAGTACGGTATTTGTAAATTGAAATCATATCCCCTCTCAAGCATCTCTTCTTGAGAATAAGTTCAGTGCTCGCAACCTTTCCTCATAACCAATATCCTCCAAACCCTTTATTAGCTTTGTTGTCCTTCTTTGTACTTGCTCCATTTCCAGTACATCCTTCCTGAGGACTGGTGCCCAGAACTGGACAGCATACTCTAGGTGCGACCGGACCAGAGTCTTGTAGAGCGGGAGAATTATCGTTTTATCTCTGGAGTTTATCTCCTTTTTAATGCATGCCAATATTCTGTTTGCTTTTGACTAGGGATGAGCTTCAAGTTCGATCGTTCGTCGAATTACGAACTTTATGGGCCGTTCGCGCCAAATTTGAGTGGCGCGTCACAGCCCATAATTCACTGCGGCATCACAGTGCATTGCTGGCTGATGATTGGCCAAGCATGCACTATGACCCGCATGCTTTGGCCAATCACAGCGCCGTCCGCACAGAGAGCCATAATTGTCCAAAGTCAGGGAGTAGGTACAAGCCCCACACTATATAAGGCCGCCTGCGTGTCGGCCTTGTGTAGTGTGTTCCGGGTGCTGAGAGAGATAGAGAGAGAGAGAGACAGTGTCATTTCATTTGAGTTTGATAGAGCAGGCAGGCGAGTCAGTTAGCTGCAGTTACAGTGTATGCAGTATATATATGCATCCCAGGTGTTGTGTGTGTGTATATATATATATATATATATACACTGTATTCAGTTTAGCTAGATCCGTTCCTGTTTTTCTCTTCCTAATATACTGACAGGCAGGCAGTTGATTGTGGTAGCTTCAGTATTTTCAGTCAGTGTACTGTATCCTGTGTACAGTGTGCAACTAAAGCTAACTGCAGACAATTCCTGGTGTTCTCTTCCTAATATACTGACAGGCAGGCAGTTGATTGTGGTAGCTGCGGTATTTTCAGTCAGAGTACTGTATCCTGTGCACAGTGTGCAACTAAAGCTAACTGCAGACAATTGCTGGTGTTCTCTTCCTAATAATAACACAGGCAGGCAGCTGCAGTATTTTCAGTCAGTGTACTGTATCCTGTGCACAGTGTGCAACTAAAGCTAACTGCAGACAATTGCTGGTGTTCTCTTCCTAATAATACCACAGGCAGACAGCTGCAGTATTTTCAGTCAGTGTACTGTATCCTGTGCACAGTGTTCAACTAAAGCTAACTGCAGACAATTGCTGGTGTTCTCTTCCTAATAATACCACAGGCAGGCAGCTGCAGTATTTTCAGTCAGTGTACTGTATCCTGCGCACAGTGTGCAACTAAAGCTAACTGCAGACAATTGCTGGTGTTCTGTTCCTAATAATACCACAGGCAGGCAGTTGATTCAGCTAGCTGCAGTATATTAGTGTACTGTATACTGGGCACAGTGTGCAGCTACATCTCACTGCAGGCCATTCCTTGTGTACCTATTCCAATACATCAAAGACAGTATGTCTGGAAGGCCAACAAGGAGAGGCAGACAGTCACAGGCCAATAAAAGAGGGCAAGCAGGCTCTGTGTCTAGAGGCAACAGTGCTGGTCATGGACACGGTGCATCCTCATCAGCACATGGACGTGGGGCACGCTTTTCCTTTTTCTCGGCAGCTGGCCGTGTTGAGCCACAACATGCCGAAGAGTTGTTAGAGTGGATGACCAAGCCGTCCTCATCCTCCTCATCCTCTGTCACCCACGCTACCTTGGCTGCCAATGCAGGTGCCAAAGCGGCTTTTTCCATCAGCTTGAGGTCATCATCAGTTACTCCTTCCCTGCCCCCACCAGAGGAGTCCCCCGAACTGTTCGACCACAGTGTCGGGTACATGCTGCAGGAGGATGGGCAGCGTTTTGAAGGCTCCGGTGATGGTACCCAGCTTGAGGAAGTCAGTAACGGGAGCCCAGAGAGAGGGGGTGCCCAAGAAGGACAACAAACTGGCAGTAATGTTCCCCCAGCTGCAGCATACTGCCAGGTTTGCTCCAGTAACGAGGAGGGAGGGGATGATGAGGTCACTGACTCTATGTGGGTGCCTGAGAGGAGGAGGAGGCGGAGGAGGAGGGGGAGGAGGCACATCTCCAATGAGGCAGGATGCCCTCCAGGGGCCAGCTTAAGGGCAGCCAACCGACTGCATCACACCGCAGAGCTCCGCAAGTGCATGGCGCAGGTGACTCCGTGCGTTAATCCAAAAGTTCTTTGGTGTGGGCCTTGTTGAGACGTGTGCAGCAGATCGCACCGTTGCTATTTGCAACATATGTCTGAAGTGTATCAAGCGTGGACTAGACAGCAAGCGCTTGGGCACCACATGCTTAATCAAACATATGTCGACCTCCCATGCAACACTACCTAAAAGACCCAAACAAAGAACAAGGCGGACCTCTCCTTGCTCCTCCTCATTAGCTGGGATCTCCAACCCCACTATACCTTCATTCCTCTCAGAAACCTGCACTGAATGAAGGTGTGGAATTAGGTGTGCCACTGCCAAGTACTTGCGGGCAATCTGCTATCGGTACACCAACATCCGATTGTAGCAGGCAGATTTCCCTACCCCAGTTGCTACACTGGCAAAATAAATTTTCTCCCAACCATTCACATGCCCAGCGGTTGAATGCTAGCTTGGCTAAATTGCTAGCACTCCAACTGCTGCCTTTTCAGTTGGTAGACTCTGCCCCCTTCCGTGAGTTTGTGGAATGTGCGGTACATCACGGGCAAGTTCCCAAACGCCACTTTTTTTGACAGAAGGCGATTCCGGCTCTCTACCGGCATGTGGAAGGCAATGTCCATGCCTCGCTGGACAGGGCAGTCAGCGGTAAGGTGCATATTACCGCTGACTTATGGTCCAGCAGGCATGGACAGGGACGTTACCTATCTTTCACCACGTGCTGGGTGACTCTGCTGGCAGCTGGGAAGGATGCAGGATAGGGGCAGTAGTGTTGGAGGTTGTTCCGCCACCATGCCTCCAAAATGCTACTAGTGGTGATTCTGCCACACCTCTCTCCTCCACCCCCTCCTCTTCTTCTTCCTCCGTGGCCTCTTCCCCTGCCGATTTGTCCTCGGAACCAACGGTGCTCCGTAGGCATTCAAGGGGCTACGCAAGCACGCAGGCAAAAAGATGCCATGCGGTGCTTGAGCTGGTGTGCTTGGGGGACAGGAGCCACACTGGGGCAGAGGTTCTGTCAGCTCTGCAGGGGAAGGCTCAGAGGTGGTTGACGCCACGCCAGCTTCAGCCAGGAATAGTGGCTTGCGACAAGGGCACCAACCTCCTCTCCACACTCTGACAGGGACACCTGACCCCATGTCCCCTGTTTGGCTCATGTCCTTACCTTGGTGGTGCAGCGGTTCTTGGGCAGGTACCCGGGCTTACAGGATCTCCTGAGGCAGGCCAGGAAAGTCTGTGCGCATTTCCGCCGGTCATATAATTCCAGTGCTCGGCTGGCTGACCTCCAAAAGGAATACAACCTGCCCAAGAACCGCCTAATCTGTGACATGCCCACCAGATGGAACTCAACGTTGGCCATGCTGCAGTGGCTGCACATGCAGTAGAGGGCCTAAATGAGTACCTGTGTGACTATGGCACCAGGACAGGGTCAGGGGAGCTTGTTTTTTTTTCACCATGCCAGTGGGTCATGATCAGGGATGCATGCACTGTCCTGTCACCATTTTGAGGAGGCGACGAGGATGGTGAGCAGTGACAGTGCATGCATCAGTGATACCGTCCCTCTTGTGTACCTGTTGGAGCACACGCTGCGTGGAATAATGGACAGGGCACTTGAGGCAGAACAGAGGGTAGAAGAGGAGGACTTCCTTACCTCTCAAGGCCCCCTTTATCCAGACAGTGTTCCTGCGGGTCCGCCAATCACACAGGAAGAGGATGAGGAGGAGGAGGATTGTGTCAGCATGGATGTGGAGCCTAGCATTCAGCATCAGCAGCAGTCTGGAAGGGATCATTTACAGTCCCCAGAAACCCATGGACTTGTATGTGGCTGGGAGGAGGTGGCTGAGGATCATGTCGTCCTTAGTGACCCAGAGGACTCTGCACCGAATGCCTAAGTAAACCTACGCTGCATGGCCTCCCTGATCCTGCAAAGTCTGCGAAAGGATCCTCGGATTCGTGGTATCAAGGAGAGGGATCATTACTGGCTGGCAATCCTCCTTGATCCACTTTACAAGGGTAAGGTGGCGGACCTTATCCTGCCATCGCAGAGGGAGCAGAGGATGAAACATCTTCAGGAGGCCTTGCAGAAAGGTTTGTGTAACGCGTTCCCAGAGACTGGGAGGTTACAAATTCCTGGTCCTGGACAACGTGTTGCTGAGGCTTCGGTCATTTACAGAAGGAGCGGTGGAGAAGGTGGCCGTCTGACCCATGCGTTCACACAAATTTTTTAGTCAGCAGGTATGATCGGTTCCAGCAACCATCGCCAGCGTCTGATTCACATGGTGCAGGAATACCTAGGGGCAAGATCAGACTTGGACACCTTTCCCATCGAAAATCCTCTGGGTTACTGGGTCTTGAGGATGGATCACTGGCCAGAGCTTGCACAGTATGCAATTGAGTTACTGGCCTGTCCTGCATCCAGCGTTCTTTCGGAACGCACATTCAGTGCTGCTGGAGGCTTTGTAACCAATCATAGGGTATGCCTGTCCACTGACTCGGTCGATCGTCTGACCTTCATAAAAATGAATCAGTCTTGGATCACCAGCTACCAAGCACCTGATGCAACCGAATAATTTTTTTTTGAATGTGAGATCCCTTCAAGACTGCCTATGCTGATGCTGAGTGACTATCCTGTTATGAGAAATATTAAATGAACTAAGAATTGGACTTTTGACGGCACATGAATAGATAATGTAAAAAATCTATAGGTATTTATTTTAGAAAAGTAGTAAAAAAGTACATACATACATTCAGAATTAACAAACTATTAGTTCTTAGTACATGGCCCAGGCTAATGCTCTGATAGCGCTTCAAAAAATACAATAACATAAATTAACTCAATGATAAATGAGATACATATCCAGCAAACAGGAGCTAGTAGAATGGTGTGCATATGAAGCAGATGGCGTTAGCTGTGGGTCCAGTGTATAAGGTGTAGTCTTGAATTGCTCTACCAGTTTCACAAATTAACGCTTCTTTAGGAACATGATAATAGGCAAGGTGTGTTGAAGGTTGTAACACAAACCTGGGTATAACTGAATTGGCAATTTGTCTGTAACAGATGGCCAATTAAATGGTAAAGATCACAATAATGGACAGCAGGATAAACAACTAGACACAAACTGCTGGTAAGCAGCAAAAGAAGGTATCCTCCAGGACTTTAGGGCTAAAAACACCAAAAAAGGGGTTTGTACCAGTATAGATCCTAGTGCATAGGCTGGGCAGAAGGTCTCTATCCACGAAAAGCCTTAGATAATCTGAATTGCCAGGCTATGAGCCTGGACACTGCGTGTAGTAGCAGGCCTGGATGGGGCCTAGCTGTGTGCTATCCAGTTATGCTGAGTGACTATCCTCTTCCTCCTGTTTATGTTGATAGATTGTAAGAACATTTTTGTTTCTGGGCACCGCCACCAGTGCCTAAGGCCCAATTTTTCTGCCCCTGATTAACAGGGGCGTGTAATTATTATTTCTTGAGGCAATACTTTGCAGCAGGGCTCATTACTGCCCTCCAACTAGAGTATCTGTGAGGGGTTGCAGTGTTGTGGCACCAGTACCAGTGCCTAAGGGCCAATTTTTCTGCCCCTGTTCAACAGGGCCATGTAATTACAATTCTTGATATAATATTTCACAGCAGGGCCCATTCCTGCACCCACCAAGAGTAACTGAGGGCTTACAGTGTTGTGGCAACACCACCACACAAGGTCAAAATTTCTGCAGATTATATAGGGCAGGCCACTACTTTCAAACATCCGACTTACAAACAACTCCTACCTACAAATGGAGGGAGACAACAGGAAGTGAGAGAAAATCTACCCCTAGGAAGGGAAATTCTCTCCTGTAATGCCCCGTACACATGACCGGTTTTCCAGACGAGAAAACTGACATTTTTCTAGATTGGTCCTGACGAGAAAACTGCCCGCAAAAAAATTAGAACCTGCTCTATTTTTTCCCGTCGTGTTTTCCGTCAGTCTTTTTCTCGTCGCAAAAAACAGTCGTGTGTATGCTTTTCCGAGGGGAAAAAAAACGCGCATGCTCAAAATCAAGTATGAGACGGGAGCGCTCGTTCTGGTAAAACTAGTGTTCGTAATGGAGATAGCACATTAGTCGCGCTGTAACGGACTGAAAAGCATGAGGCTGAAAAGCGCAAATCGTCTCTCACCAAACTTTTACTAACACGAGATCAGCAAAGCAAGCCCAAAGGGTGGCGCCATTTGAATGGAAGGTCCCCTTTATAGTGCCATCGTACTTGTTGGACGTCACCGCGATTTGGTCGAGCATTTTTTTTAATGAACGTGTGTATGCAAGACAGGCTTGAGAGGAATCACGTCGGGAAAAACGTCGGGTTTTGGCATGCCAGGAAAACCGGTCGTGTGTACGAGGCATTAGAGTTAATATGGGAAAAAGGTGTCTCCTCTCCACTGATGCTTTATCACCAATCCTTGTTTCCCTAAAAAAAACAAATTTTCTAAATACAATTGTCATTGGGACAGAAAGTGAGGTGAAATCTTCTGAACAGGTGCACAGACAGCAAAACAAATGCTACAGGGGTGATAACCCTTCCCTTTTTTGGTTGGAGCTACACTTAAAAAATGTACCTGTTCCAAATTACAAACAGATTCTACTTAAGAAAAAACCTACAGTCCGCTGCTGTTCAGAGTATAAAGGGCCTGGTGGCCCCACGCCATTCTTTTTTTTTATTTGGGTGCAGGGTTCCCCTTAATATCCATACTAGGCTAGGGGGGGGGGGTACCCATGCCGTTTTTCTCAATGATTTTCATCCATATTGCCAGGACCAGACATGACATTAAAGCCGCATGCAGTTTTAAATGACTTTTTTTCCTTCAGAAATTACATTTTGTGCAGGGACAGTTCTAAGCATGGAAAATACGTGCCACTTTACAGGCATACTATAGACACCCCCCAGGCATGATATTTAAAGGAATATTTCACTTTTATTTTTTCACTTTAAGCATCATTAAAATCACTGCTCCTGAAAAAAAAGGCAGTTTTTAAAACTTTTTTTTGCATTGATACATGTCCCCTGGAGCAGGACCCGGGTCCCCAAACCCTTTTTAGGCCAATAACTTGCATATTAGCCTTAGAAAATTCGCACTTTTGATTTCTGACGTTCGAGTCCCATAGACTTTAACGGGGATTCGAAAGTTTGCACAAACCTTCGGTCCGTTCGAATGATCTGATGCGAACCGAACCGGGGGTGTTCGGCTCATCCCTACTTCTGACATGGAATTTTATAGATAGGCAACGCCTATCCTCATATTCATTAGTGGCTCCAAATTAATAATAACTACTTCAGTAGGGAACAGACACAAAAGATAAACTCTGTATCTTTCCAAATAACTGTTCTGCTTTATTATGATGCAAATTAATGTTTTTATACACACGATTACGTAGGTAACAAATTAATATTACAATTGTACATTTATGGTAACAAGGGGTGGAATATAGGTAGACTAATTCTAATCAGGACTCGAAAGAATGCAAACATGTAATGAAAACATTATTAGGGCCGTGTGCACAGTGAGGGCTGTTCTATTCTCGCTACACTTTTGCCCCTGGCATGTATGTAGCTCAACATACAGTTTAAACCTTAATCCTAAAATAACCAGACTGTCTGTATCTTTGGATCTTTATTACAATGAACAGGTGGTGGCCATATAAGAATAGGATGTACACGTGCATGCGTATGGTGAAACTAGAAATAAACAGATAAATTAACATATAATAATTACATGAACATAAAAATATGTCCACTAGGTATACAGGTAAACAATCTTTTAGCATACCAGCGATGCTGCCTCAGAAGGACCAGGATTTTCCTAGGAAACACGTGCTGCAGGCTTAGCTGGCTCCCATGCGGTCTTTCCCAGTGGAGAAGATAAAAGAGTTGTAGTAGGAAGTGGAGCTAGTTCCCAGTGATATGACAGAAAATGTGTATTAACCATAGAACACTGCCCATCAATAGTGTTTTGTTAGAGTGCCATCTAGTGAACAATGTTGGTATTGCAAGTCCAGAAGATATTATTTTTCCTTGTAGGCCGAAGGCATGACACTCCCCATCTGGTATCATCAGATGCCACCATTTATTCCTCAGATGACAACAATAAAATTAGTTCAGAAACTGGTCCGAGGAACAACTTTATCTCCTTGTTTCTATGAATCTTGACTTCCACTTTTCTGACCTTTCCATACTCACTTGGAAAGGTGTTGGTGATGAGACCCAAAGGCCACTCATTCCTTTGGGACTGACAGTCCTTAACAAGAACAAGGTCTCCTCCTTTTAGGTTGGGCTTGTTGTCTTGTCATTTAGTAAGTGGCTGTAAAGTGGAGAGGTATTGCTTCCTCCATCTGTCCCAGAAGGTATTTCCAAGACTTTGTACTTGTCTCCACTGGCGCACGTATAAGTCTTTAGTGGTGAAATTCCCGTGGGGAGCACTGATTACTCCAGTTTTCTGTGTAAGGATACAGTCGATCTCCTTAGCATAGGTTTCATGCTGTACAGTGCGGATGATAAGATCCTGAGACTGCTGGAGCTCTAATGCTGAACTGATTCTTTGACAATGATGCCATCCTTTGCGGTCATAGCTGTTTGAGTCACCTTTGAAAGAGTGAGCTATATGGTTTAAACAAGAAATAGCTCTAACAAGTGCCTTTCATTTTGAGAATCTGGTAAATCTGTTTGATTTAAGCTGGCAGTCTGAAGTTGCAGTCTGAAATTTCGAGATCTCAGGACGGATGTCAGTATCTGAGTCTGGATCTACTAGTTCAATAGTGTCACTCTTAGGAACAGTCTGTTCTGCATTATATAAGAATGCAGGTCCTGTAAACCATGTTGTGTCTTTAAGGTTACATGCAGCAACAGCTCTTGTAGCATGGTCTGCAGGATTATGGTCAGTAGGGACGTAGCGCCATTGTGTTGGACGAGTGGATCTCCTAATCCCTAACACTCTGCTGTTGACGTAAACATAGAAACGTCTGGTCTCATAGATGTAGCCTAGCACTGCCTTGCTGTCAGTGTAGAGCTGGATATCCTTGAGGTCAATGTCCAGCTCTGAGGTTATTAGTTCTGCTAGTTCAACAGCTAGTACTGCAGCACAAAGTTCTAGCCTAAGTACAGTGTGCTCAGGGTGTGGAGCTAGCTTTGCCTTGCCCGTGACAAATTCTACATGGCATTGTGCTGTAGTGTTGACAGTTCTTATGTAGGCCACAGCAGCTATTGCCTTGATAGAAGCATCACAGAATATGCAAAGGTTTTGTCTCATTGTCTTTGCAGAGGGTACGGGAGCATATGGGCGTGAAACATGGAGATCAGATAAGACTGATAGAGAGTTCCTCCACTTTACCCAAGAGTTCCTCTGATCATGGGGTAGTGGGGCATCCCAGTCAGTTTTTTCACAAATCAAGTCTCTATGTATGGCTTTACCTTGAATTGTAACAGGTGCCGCAAATCCTAATGGATCGTATAGGCTATTAACTGTGGACAAGAAACCTCTGTGAGTGAAGGGCCTTTCTTCTCCGTTTATTTGGAAGGTAAAGGGATCAGATTTCAAGTCCCAAAGTAGACCTAGACTGCGCTGTACAGGTAAAAAGTCTGTACCTAGATTTAAGTCCCTTAGAGCATTAGAATGGCCTTGAGCTTCCATTACCTCTTTGCTGTTGGAAGCAATCTTGTGAAGCCTGAGATTGGAACAAGCGAGCAATTCCTGTGCTCTTTTAAGGCCCCATGTACACTGCTGCTGCTAAACGGATGTTCAGAGCAAGTTTGACACTTTTTTCAACTCCCCTGAACTCATTGAATGTTATCTTATGTGTACATGTACACAGGTTCGTTTACTGTCGTTTTTATGCAGTTGCGTTTATAGGCCTTCTTTTGAAGACAAAAAAATGAGTTCAGACGCTGAAATTTTTGACGGTTCAGACGCCAAACGCGTCTAAACGTGGTGACCCGCGTTTAGCCGCTTTTCGTTTATAGGCGTTTTTGGCCATTTAAAAATATATATATGTAGCGCCCCCAATATTTGGGGGTGCTATGTGGAAATTTAGGGGTAGTCTGAGCCGGTAGTTGGGCTCAGACCAATCACTGATTCATTATTGCTTCTGCTCTGGGTGTGATACTGCCTGGCTGTAGTGTTCTCTGTTGCCTGTAGGTGGCACTGTGTCGTGGAAATATGGGTTGTTTGCAGAGCACACAGCCTATAATTCCTGTGCTATCTAAGCACACACTTTAGATTCATCTTTTTGCAATAATGCTATCTTTAAGTTTGCTAAAATCCACTCACCGTTCATCCCATCATCCATCCAAGAAGCAAGGCTCACACATAGATCTTATCGTCAGGCCATCCCAGCATAGACTGTCCAGCCGACGCCTAATCATAGGCTTTTATTAAACTCAAAAGATCTCAAGACAGGAGGTGATTGGTTGCAGCAACCAGTCACCTCTCCCCATGGGCAGGGACATCACAGGATGTTCCTTCCACAGGAGAATGACCATACAAGGACATCCTTCCAAACAGATACAATGTTCATTCAAATTGACTAACAGTGACATACACTGTTACCAAATGACGGAAACTACATAACAATTATGCCTCAAATGGACCACAATTATTTTATAGTTATGCTACTGTTCCTGTGAACACAGATATGTGCGCTCGGAGTCATTCAACGCCCCCCGCCAGGGGCTGGCCAGTTCCCCCAACGGGGCGCAAAACAACATCTCTAAATGCAGCAAACATCGCTGTTTCCATAGGAAGATTTTCCCGCCACCGAACTTCCACCAACGTCTGTATGTGCAAATACGCTCAGATGAGCGCATTACAGCAAAACTGACACTGGGGGGACATCTGACAACATACATTAATACATTTCCATAAAAATCTCCACAACAGTCCTCCCTTTTTTGTCATATGCACCCCATGTGTCCATCGATGAGAGTTGATCTGCTTCTTACACCTGGAAATGAATCAGTCCTTAGTCCATAAAAAGGAAAACACGGCTTGACATGTAGACTCTACTCTTCAGGGGCATGACTTATAAAGGAGGACACGACATGGTGAGCTGTAGTAATCGCTGATCCGTCTGTGATCCTCTGTGTCTTGTATGTGGGTCCGGTTTCGGGGCGTCTCATCAAGGAAACTCTGGTCACGCGTCAAATCAGGCAACAGGAGCCTCTCGTCACGACATAGAAAGAATAGAAATAAAAACGACATGAGTATATATATTCCCACTTCCTTTAAACCACGATCCGCTGTAAAATAAAAATTAGATCCCCAAAGATTCCCAGACCCTTAAAATAGACTCCCAACCTTCACTTAGCTACAGCTCTGGCTTCAACAATTACATGAAGAACCCTATCCTTAACGGATGAGAATTGTTCAATCGTATCCCAAGCCCGAGCCCCCCCCCCACCTTGTACATCCAGGACCCCATGCCCAGACCTGGTCGGGGTTGGTGAACAAATCCCTTCTAGCTGTCCCTGCCATTCTTAATTTCCTGCGCCATCAGATCCTCGCGATCGGCCGCGACCTAAAATGTTGGGACAGCTTCACCATCACGCATGAACCTCTTGCTTTGGGGGAATTACCTTTATAAGCTGCAGATCCGCATAAACACCAAACTAAAGTTCAAACACACTTGTGGGCTGCCTAGATACCCAAACCGACAAGAGGCAGAGCCATTAAAACTAAAACCAATTTTACCCTCTAAAAATGCATCGTTAGATTCCATTGACAAGTGTCTGTCTGGAGTCTTCACTCGTTTGTCAAAACTCCTCATACCCATAATAACATCATAAATGGCATGTACCTCTGTCATCGCTGGGGACTAAAACTCGGTGAAGACTCGGAACAGACCATCGGTCCTGTTCGCTTTCTGAGCTAGTCAGGACATACACTTTAAATAATAACTTGGGATGCTTTTCACCGTTACCCTCGCTAAAATTTACTAAACAACAAAAATATAAATAAACAAAGATACTCCTCATTCTTTGGTGTGGTTGAGCCGCTTCTTGCAGTGGCTGGCGTGGTCTCATCCCTCAAGCTTCTTTACAACGACCCAGTCACCTGGTTGGAAAGAATGTAAACTGATTATTAAGTCAGGGTCCAGGAGGGACTCGTGAAAACCTTTTGGTGGACATTTTGAAGTTCATGTCACAACGATCGCACCCACCCCATCAGCCGAGAATATAAGTGACAGCTAATGAGGAGAGTACGACCCTGATTTTGATTGACCTCCAAACAACCCTCATATGACAATAACCCAGACATCGGGACTGTGGTCACTGCATAACCTGTGCGTGGCTTACAATACCTGGAACCACTGACAAAAGGTTCTTAGCCTCTGGGATGGGAACCTACTTCACCAGACTGCTGCTTGCCGATTCAAATTCTATCAAAGAAAGACAGTCTTGGCACAAACTTGGTTAGAATTACAGAGGTTATTATTAGTTTGAAAAAAAAAAAACTGTCACTCTTACATTTATCACTTCTCCCCCCTTTTCTTCCTCATTACAGACTGAAGGAAGAAATGCGTGGTGCAGGAAAAAAGAAACAATGAAATAGCCTATGATACTTTTACCTCCCTTAGACTCATATTTATCCATATGTACAGCTGTCTACATACACCTGTTCTCTGTGTACAAACTCCTTGGACCTGAAAAATACTTATAAGCAAAATCATTACTCTATCCTTCATATTTAACCTGCAAAGAATGGAAAATAATAATGACATTCCTGTACATTGGTAAATTGTCAATGACATTCTTTCAAAACTGATTCAAACAAAACCCTCTGTAACCCTTACTTTTCCCGTTCCTACAAAAATACAACAGCCGCGACGCATTGAAGGATCGCCGCGGTAAATTCGAACATATTCACGTTACTACATATAAACACTCAGATACAAACGTGGGGGAAATACTTCCCAGTTTCCAAAACCAAAAATAAAAAAAAACAAACAGCCAGAATTCTCCCTTCACTCTTTCAGCAATAGAAAAAAATACAATGGGAACATGAGAGCAACTCGAGAAGCTTGCATGGACCAGCCATACAAAGTTCAAACAAACGGGCATGAGACTACACCTCCATCAACACTCATCATTACAGATTTCTGAAGCCGCAGCTCAACTACATCCATTCCAGAGGGATACCCAAAATAGTATCCTTGGACCACCTATGTTAATCTTTTTGGGGTTCAAAGGCCTTTGCCCCAAAACTAGGCTTCATGCACCGTGTGACCGTCTGACTATGGGAAGCCTCCATTCCTTCCCTTTGCACAGACCTCCTTGTGTCCATGGCGATTCGAATCGGCTTATCGTCTTAAACCTGCGTCCAGTTTAAACCGTTGCACCCATTTTCAGAGATCACCGCCCGGTGTCTTCTTATACGGTGAATTGCAGAACTACAACCACTATATGGTCAAGTCCTCCAACTAGAAACCCTAACCGAGGCGTCAACTCTATGGCTTGTTGTCCCAACACTTTTGGAACTACAGCAACAACCACAGATCAACCCCCGAATTAGGCCTCTACCCCTCACAGTGCATGCATACACAAGCATTTTCCGCTATACACCCATACACTGCGTTGTCAGACTAAACCACACAGAACACTTACGCCAGTTTACCACCTGCAGAATAGGGATGGGCCCGGTGCTCGATTCGAACCCACGTTCGAATCGAGCACCGGACGTTCGCTCGCTCGGCGAGCCCAGAACTATTTGGGCTGTTCGCATCACATTCGTGTGATGCGAGCGGCCCCGCAATGCATTGCGGCCGGCGCGGCCGGCGCAGTGCATTGCTGGCTGATGATTGGCCAAGCATGCACTGTGACCCCGCATGCTTGGCCAATCACAGCGCCCGAAACTCGGAGAGCAATAATTGGCTACAGGCAGGACGCCTGTAGCCAATTACAGCTCAGGGGCTTTAGTACACGCCCCACCATTTAAAAGGCCGCCACGCCGTCGGCCCCGGTCACATGAGTTCCGGCTTTAGGAGAGATCAGTCTGCTGATTCTGTCTTTGCTTGATACTGAAAGATTTGCTCTTCTTTGCTAAACCATTGGCTATTTCTTTGCTAAACCATTGCTACCTAAGTCATTGATCGTTCATTGCTGCTGATTGCACAGTTAGTGTGTTATTAGCTGCTGCTGGGGATTAGTCTGGTGCGTGCTTACTGTTAGTACAGTATTGCAGTAGTACCAACCGCAGTGCTGTTAGCACAGCATTGCACCCCAACAGCACCCATAGGACTTCTAGTGTGTTAGTGGCAGCAAACAGAGCTCCTATATTTTCTTCTCAGCAGCACCCATAGGACTTCTAGTGTGTTAGTGGCATCACACAGAGCTCCTATATTTTCATCTCAGAAGCACCCATAGGACTTCTAGTGTGTTAGTGGCATCACACAGAGCTCCTATATTTTCATCTCAGAAGCACCCATAGGACTTCTAGTGTGTTAGTGGCATCACACAGAGCTCCTATATTTTCTTCTCAGCAGCACCCATAGGACTTCTAGTGTGTTAGTGGCAGCAAACAGAGCTCCTATATTTTCTTCTCAGCAGCACCCATAGGACTTCTAGTGTGTTAGTGGCAGCAAACAGAGCTCCTATATTTTCATCTCAGAAGCACCCATAGGACTTCTAGTGTGTTAGTGGCATCACACAGAGCTCCTATATTTTCTTCTCAGAAGCACCCATAGGACTTCTAGTGTGTTAGTGGCATCACACAGAGCTCCTATATTTTCTTCTCAGCAGCACCCATAGGACTTCTAGTGTGTTAGTGGCAGCAAACAGAGCTCCTATATTTTCATCTCAGAAGCACTCATAGGACTTCTAGTGTGTTAGTGGCATCACACAGAGCTCCTATATTTTCATCTCAGAAGCACCCATAGGACTTCTAGTGTGTTAGTGGCATCACACAGAGCTCCTATATTTTCTTCTCAGCAGCACCCATAGGACTTCTAGTGTGTTAGTGGCAGCAAACAGAGCTCCTATATTTTCTTCTCAGCAGCACCCATAGGACTTCTAGTGTGTTAGTGGCATCACACAGAGCTCCTATATTTTCATCTCAGAAGCACCCATAGGACTTCTAGTGTGTTAGTGGCATCACACAGAGCTCCTATATTTTCTTCTCAGCAGCACCCATAGGACTTCTAGTGTGTTAGTGGCAGCAAACAGAGCTCCTATATTTTCTTCTCAGCAGCACCCATAGGACTTCTAGTGTGTTAGTGGCAGCAAACAGAGCTCCTATATTTTCATCTCAGAAGCACTCATAGGACTTCTAGTGTGTTAGTGGCATCACACAGAGCTCCTATATTTTCATCTCAGAAGCACCCATAGGACTTCTAGTGTGTTAGTGGCATCACACAGAGCTCCTATATTTTCTTCTCAGCAGCACCCATAGGACTTCTAGTGTGTTAGTGGCATCACACAGAGCTCCTATATTTTCTTCTCAGAAGCACCCATAGGACTTCTAGTGTGTTAGTGGCATCACACAGAGCTCCTATATTTTCTTCTCAGCAGCACCCATAGGACTTCTAGTGTGTTAGTGGCATCACACAGAGTTCCTATATTTTCATCTCAGAAGCACCCATAGGACTTCTAGTGTGTTAGTGGCAGCAAACAGAGCTCCTATATTTTCATCTCAGAAGCACCCATAGGACTTCTAGTGTGTTAGTGGCATCACACAGAGCTCCTATATTTTCATCTCAGAAGCACCCATAGGACTTCTAGTGTGTTAGTGGCATCACACAGAGCTCCTATATTTTCTTCTCAGCAGCACCCATAGGACTTCTAGTGTGTTAGTGGCATCACACAGAGCTCCTATATTTTCTTCTCAGAAGCACCCATAGGACTTCTAGTGTGTTAGTTGCATCACACAGAGCTCCTATATTTTCTTCTCAGCAGCACCCATAGGACTTCTAGTGTGTTAGTGGCATCACACAGAGCTCCTATATTTTCTTCTCAGAAGCACCCATAGGACTTCTAGTGTGTTAGTGGCATCACACAGAGCTCCTATATGTTCTTCTCAGCAGCACCCATAGGACTTCTAGTGTGTTAGTGGCATCACACAGAGCTCCTATATTTTCATCTCAGAAGCACCAATAGGACTTCTAGTGTGTTAGTGGCATCACACAGAGCTCCTATATTTTCTTCTCAGCAGCACCCATAGGACTTCTAGTGTGTTAGTGGCATCACACAGAGCTCCTATATTTTCTTCTCAGAAGCACCCATAGGACTTCTAGTGTGTTAGTGGCATCACACAGAGCTCCTATATTTTCTTCTCAGCAGCACCCATAGGACTTCTAGTGTGTTAGTGGCATCACACAGAGCTCCTATATTTTCTTCTCAGAAGCACCCATAGGACTTCTAGTGTGTTAGTGGCATCACACAGAGCTCCTATATTTTCTTCTCAGCAGCACCCATAGGACTTCTAGTGTGTTAGTGGCATCACACAGAGCTCCTATATTTTCTTCTCAGAAGCACCCATAGGACTTCTAGTGTGTTAGTGGCATCACACAGAGCTCCTATATTTTCTTCTCAGCAGCACCCATAGGACTTCTAGTGTGTTAGTGGCAGCAAACAGAGCTCCTATATTTTCATCTCAGAAGCACCCATAGGACTTCTAGTGTGTTAGTGGCATCACACAGAGCTCCTATATTTTCATCTCAGAAGCACCCATAGGACTTCTAGTGTGTTAGTGGCATCACACAGAGCTCCTATATTTTCTTCTCAGCAGCACCCATAGGACTTCTAGTGTGTTAGTGGCAGCAAACAGAGCTCCTATATTTTCTTGTCAGCAGCACACATAGTACCTATAGTGTGTTAGTGTCAGCACCCATAGGACCTACAGTGTGTTGTGAGCACACATAGGAGCTCTATTTTTTATACTATATACACTACCGACTACAATGGCTGGAAGACCGCCAAGGAGAGGCAGAGCGTGCCGAGGCAAGAACACAGGGCAGGCAGGCTCTGTTTCTAGAGACAACAGTGCTGGCCGTGGACGTGGTCGTGCATCGTCATCAGCACGTGGCCATGGGACACGCTTGTCTTTGTTTTCGGCAGCTGGACATGTGGAGCCGCATCATGCCGAAGGCTTGGTAGAATGGATGACCAAGCCCTCCTCATCCTCCTCATCCTCTCTCACCCAGGCTCAGGGTACTGGCAGAGCAGCTGCCAACGCGTACTCAATGGCATCATCAGCCACCCCTTCCCTAGACCCACCATGTCCTCCTGAGGAGTCCCCCGAACTGTTTGAGCACAGTGTTGGGTACATGCTCCAGGAGGATGCCCAACGATTCGAAGGCTCGGATGATGATACCCAGCTTGAGGAAGTCAGTAGTGTGCACGCAGAGAGAGGGGATGCTGAAGGACAGCAATCTGGCAGTACTGTTCCACCAGCTGCAGCTTACTGCCAGGTTTGCTCTAGTGGTGAAGAGGGAGGGGATGATGAGGTCACTGACTCCACGTGGGTGCCTGAAGGGAGAGAGGAGGAGGAGGAGGAGGATGCGGCATCACATGTCCAACGAGGCAGGATGCCCCCTGGAGGCCAGCTAGAGGCCAGCACAGCAACTGTACCACACCGCAGAGCTCCGCCTGTGCAGGGCGCTGCCTCTGCACGTTATCACAAACGTTCTTTGGTGTGGGCCTTTTTTGAGACGAGTGCATCAGATCGCACCACTGCTATTTGCAATATTTGTCTCAAGCGTATCTCGCGTGGCCAAAACATCAGCTGCTTGGGCACCACAAGCATGAGCAGACATATGTCGACCTGCCATGCAGCTCGTTGGCAAGCACACATAAAAGACCCACACCAAAGAACAAAGCGGACCTCTCCTTGCTCCTCATCAGCTGGGATCTCCATCCCCACTATATCTTCAGTCCTCTCTGAAAGCTGCTCTGAGAGGACTGAAGGTGTAGAATTAGGTGTGTCACAACCAAGTACTTGCAGTACACCGATGTCTGATTGTAGCAGGCAAATTTCCCTGCCCCAGCTGCTGGACCGTCGAAAGAAGTATACTCCCAGCCATCCACATGCCCAGTGGTTGAATGCTAGCTTGGCTAAATTGCTAGCACTTCAACTGCTGCCTTTTCAGTTGGTAGACTCGGCCCCCTTCCGTGAGTTTGTTCAATGTGCGGTTCCTCAGTGGCAGGTTCCCAAACGCCACTTTTTCTCACGGAAGGCGATTCCGTCTCTCTACCGGCATGTGGAAGGCAATGTCCATGCCTCGCTGGACAGGGCGGTCAGCGGTAAGGTGCATATTACCGCTGACTCATGGTCCAGCAGGCATGGACAGGGACGTTATCTTTCTTTCACGGCCCATTGGGTCACTCTATTGGCAGCTGGGAGGGATGCAGGACAAGGTGCAGTAGTGTTGGAGGTTGTTCCGCCACCACGCCTCCAAAATGCTACTACTGGTTGTGACACACCTCTCTCCTCCACCCCCTCCTCTTCTTCTTCCTCCATGTCCTCTTCGAGTGCTCTGTCCTCGGAACCAGCGGTGCTCCGTAGGCGTACAAGGGGCTACGCGAGTACGCAGGCAAAAAGATGCCATGCCGTGCTTGCGCTGGTGTGTTTGGGGGACAGGAGCCACACTGGGCCAGAGGTTCTGGCAGCTCTGCAGGGGCAGGCCGAGAGGTGGTTGACGCCACGCCAGCTTAAGCCAGGAATGGTCGTTTCTGACAATGGCACCAACCTCCTCTCCGCCCTGCGACAGGGGCAGCTCACCCATGTGCCCTGTATGGCTCACGTCCTCAACCTGGTGGTGCAGCGGTTCTTGGGCAGGTTCCCAGGCTTACATGTCCTGAGGCAGGCCAGGAAAGTCTGTGTGCATTTCCACCGATCTTATAATGCCAGTGCTCGGATGACTGAGCTGCAAAAGGAGCTGAACCTGCCCAAGAACCGCCTAATATGTGACATGCCCACCAGGTGGAACTCAACGTTGGCCATGCTGCAGCGACTGCACACGCAGCAGAGGGCCATCAATGAGTACCTTTGCGACTACGGCACCAGGACAGGGTCAGGGGAGCTTGGCTTTTTTTCCCCACGCCAGTGGAGCATGATCAGGGATGCATGCACTGTCCTCTCACCATTTGAGGAGGCCACGAGGATGGTGAGCAGTGACAGTGCATGCATCAGTGACACTGTACCTCTTGTCCACCTGTTGGAGCATACGCTGCGTGGGATAATGGACAGGGCACTTGAGGCAGAACAGAGGCAGGAAGAGGAGGACTTCCTTGCCTTTCAAGGCCCCCTTTATCCAGACAGTGTTCCTTCTGTCCCACCCATCACACAGGAAGAGGATGAGGAGGAGGAGGAGGAGGAGGATTGTGTGAGCATGGAGGTGGAGCCTGGCACTCAGCATCAGCAGCAGCAGTCTTTTAGGGATGATGTACAGTCCCAACAAACCAGTGGACTTGTACGTGGCTGGGAGGAGGTGGCTGGCGATCATGTCATCCTCAGTGACCCAGAAGACTCCGGACCGAATGCCTCAGCTAACCTACGCTGCATGGCCTCCCTGATCCTGCAAAGCCTGCGGAAGGATCCTCGTGTTCTTCGGATCAAGGAGAGGGACCATTACTGGCTGGCCACTCTCCTTGATCCACGGTACAAGGGTAAGGTTGCGGACCTTATCTTGCCGTCGCAGAGGGAGCAGAGGATGAGACATCTCAGGGAGGCCTTGCAGAAAGGTCTGTGCAACGCGTTCCCAGAAACTGGGAGGTTACAAACTCCTGGTCCTGGACGACGAGTTGCTGAGGCTTCGGTCAGTAGCAGAAGGAGCGGTGGGGAAGGTGGACGTCTGACCGATGCGTTCAGACAATTTTTTAGTCCGCAGCCCCAAGGTATGATCGGTTCCAGCAACCATCGCCAGCGTCTGATATACATGGTGCAGGAATACCTAGGGGCAAGGTCAGACTTGGACACCTTTCCCACCGAAAATCCTCTGGCTTACTGGGTCCTGAGGATGGATCACTGGCCAGAGCTTGCACAGTATGCAATTGAGCTACTGGCCTGTCCTGCATCCAGCGTTCTTTCCGAATGCACATTCAGTGCTGCTGGAGGATTTGTCACCGATCATAGGGTGCGCCTGTCCACCGACTCAGTTGATCGACTGACCTTCATAAAAATGAATCAGTCTTGGATCACCACCAGCTACCAGACACCTGAAGCGGATATAACGGAATAATTTATAATGTCACATCCCTTCAAGACTGCCTATGCTGATGCTGAGTGACTGTCCTGTTATGTTCACTGACTATCCTCTTCCTCCTCCTCAATGATCCATGCCACCACACCAGTGCCTAAGGCACAATTTTTCAGCCCCTGTATAACAGGGGCGTGTAATTACAATTTTTTAAAAAGATGCTTCGCAACAGGTGTGACTGCTGTGCTCCAAGTACAGTATCTGTGAGGGGTTGCAGTGTTGTGGCACCAGCACCAGTGCCTAAGGCACAATTTTTCAGCCCCTGTTGGGGCGTGTAATTACAATTTTTAGGCAATGCTTTGCAACAGGTCTCATTGCTGTGCTCAGAGTACAGTATCTGTGAGGGGTTGCAGTGTTGTGGCACCAGCACCAGTGCCTAAGGCACAATTTTTCAGCCCCTGTATAACAGGGGCGTGTAATTACAATTTTTTAAAAAGATGCTTCGCAACAGGTGTGACTGCTGTGCTCCAAGTACAGTATCTGTGAGGGGTTGCAGTGTTGTGGCACCAGCACCAGTGCCTAAGGCACAATTTTTCAGCCCCTGTTGGGGCGTGTAATTACAATTTTTAGGCAATGCTTTGCAACAGGTCTCATTGCTGTGCTCAGAGTACAGTATCTGTGAGGGGTTGCAGTGTTGTGGCACCAGCACCAGTGCCTAAGGCACAATTTTTCAGCCCCTGTATAACAGGGGCGTGTAATTACAATTTTTTAAAAAGATGCTTCGCAACAGGTGTGACTGCTGTGCTCCAAGTACAGTATCTGTGAGGGGTTGCAGTGTTGTGGCACCAGCACCAATGCCTAAGGCACAATTTTTCAGCCCCTGTTTAACAGGGGCGTGTAATTACAAATCTTGATCTAATAGTTCACAGCAGGGCCCATTCCTGCGCCCACCAAGAGTAACTATGAGGGCCTACAGTCTTGTGGCAACACCGTCCACCACCACCACCACCACCAAAGGCCCAATTTTTCTGCCCTGTTCAACAGGTGCATGCAATTACAAATCTTGATCTAATAACTCACAGCAGGGCCCATTCCTGCACCCACCAAGAGTAACTGTGAGGGCTTACAGTCTTGTGGCAACACCGTCCACCACCACCACCACCACCACCAAAGGCCCAATTTTTCTGCCCTGTTCAACAGGTGCATGCAATTACAAATCTTGATCTAATAACTCACAGCAGGGCCCATTCCTGCACCCACCAAGAGTAACTGTGAGGGCTTACAGTCTTGTGGCAACACCGTCCACCACCACCACCACCAAAGGCCCAATTTTTCTGCCCGGTTCAACAGGTGCATGCAAGTACAAATCTTGATCTATTAACTCACAGCAGGGCCCATTCCTGTGCCCACCAGTCTTGTGGCTACACCAACATCTAATAGGGCAAATTTCTGCAGAGTATATACGGCAGGCCCCTACTTTCAAACATCCAACTTACAAACGACTCCTACTTGCAAACGGCAAGAGAAAACAGGAAGTGAGAGGAAATCTACCCCTAGGAAGGGAAATTCTATCCTGTTAGATTTAATTTGGGAAAAAGGTATCTCCTCTCTACTGATGCTTTATCACCAATCCTTGTTTCAATTAAAACCCCACTTTTCCAAAAACATTTGTCATTGGGACGGAAAGTGAGGTGACATGTTCTGAACAGATGTGCAAAGACAGCACATGTTACAGGGGTGATAACCCCTCCCTATGTTCTCCAAAAAGCTTAAAAATAGATTTTTTTGGGATGGAGCTACACTTCATAATGTACCTGTTCAGATTCTACTTAAGAACAAACCTACAGTCCGTGTCTTGTTTGCACCACCTATATACTGCTGTTCAGAGTATATAGGGTTGTAGGTATAGGGTTTTATTTTGGGTGCGGGTCCCCCTTAATATCCATACAAGACCCAAAGGGGCTGGGGTTGGGGGGAGGGGGTGATGGGGTAGCCATGCCATTTTTCTCAAGGATTTTCAGCCATATGGCGGCCAGGACAAGACATGACATTAAAGCCGCAAGTGGTTTTAAATGGCTTCTTTTTTTCCTTCACAAATGTCATTTTGTGCAAGGACAGTTCTAAACACGGGAAACACATGCCATTTCACAGGCATACTTTAGACACCCCCCAGGTACCATATTTAAAGGAAAATTTCACTTTTTTTTTTTCACTTTATGCATCATTAAAATGACTGCTCCCGAAAAAACGTTAGTTTTTAAAATTTCTTTTTGCATTGATATATGTCCCCTGGGGCAGGACCCGGGTCCCCAAACCTGTTTTATGACATTAACATGCATATTGGCCGTTGTAATTAGCAATTTTGATTTCGAACGTTCGCGTCCATTATAACGAATAGGGTTCGAAAATTCGCGCGAACTTTCGGTCCGTTCGAAGGTTCTGGTGCGAACCGAACCCGGGGGTGTTCGGCTCATCCCTACTGCAGAACAATGTGGCTTCTCTCTGTATCTAGATGATAAAATAATGGTGATACCCCCTGTTTGCTCTCTACTCAAAACTGTATTACAGTACAAAACTTCACAAAACTGGAACGAAATATAAAACACTTTTAAACGCCAAAATGCTTTCCATTTTCCTTCCAAGCACAAATCTCATTCAGACAACCCCAAGCTCCTCCCACCAACTTTCTGCTGATATATAAATGCTGAAAAGAAACTTCCGGTTATGCTCAACTCTTAAAAAAACCAAACTGGTTTATTTACATATCAATTGTTCAGGAAGAGGGAGGGGGAGGCGTTAGCCATAATCGCCTTGTCTATCAAGACTTAAAAAAAAATCCATGGCTACACATCAAATATATTTCAACCATTTAAAACCTTGTCAAGGAAATGATGGAGTAAACCCCCCTTTGCAAATGGGAGGGAATCCCCCCTGACCCACATTCCCTGGAAGTCAAACCATAAGTTGGGACTCAAAATACAAACTCCTGCCAAAAGATGGCTATACAGTACAAGTTCCAAAAACTGAATTGCTCTCTGGGAAACTCCCAAATATTTAAACATAAAAACACATCATTGTACAAAAACTGTTAGTCTTATGCCGCGTACACACGACCGCTTTTCTCGATGAGAAAAACTGCATTTTTTCATTTCGCCGAGAAAAACGATCGTCTGTGGGCTTTATGTCGTTTTTCTCGTCGAGAAAAACGGCATAAAAAACGACGAGAAAAATTAGAACATGTTCTAAATTTTCTCGTCGTTTTTTCCAGCATTTTTTTCCGCGGCAGTTTTCCCATAGGGAAACACTGCCGCGGAGCCCACAGACGGTCGTTTTTCTCGTCAAGAGAAAAAATGACGGGAAAAACGACCGTGTATAGGGAACCAAGCGGTTCCCTCGTTTTTCCTGTCATTATTCACGGCGGTTTTTTAACCGCCGTGAATAATGATCGTGTGTACGCGGCATTACAATCTATCAAAATTCAGTGTAAAGTGAAGTTTTTCTTAAAACCAAAATCCAATACAAAAAACCGCTGCGCATATACTGCAAAGTCAGCTGACCCTGCAATAGCTTACATTCACTTAAATTAAAACAGAGAAACCTTCCTCCTAACACCATCTGCATGGAGTTTGCATGTTGTCCCCGTCTCTGCGTTGGCCTCCTCCCACACTCCAACTGCTGGTAGGTCAGCCAGATCCCATCCATAAATAGGCCCCAGCATGTGCGTGTGTCCGCAAGCACGTTGTGGCCCCTCGGGGTAAGACCGCGCTATTTCAAGATACCTCTCAACTCACCTCAAAAGGTGATGCTTAGAAAAGCAATTTAAACCAGAGACAAAACCATCCTCTCAGTATGTCACTCCGGCGTCCCACCACTCTCCCCAGCAGTGCACAGGTCAAACTGTAAATGCATAAAACAGAAGAAAACTGCGCCAATCAACAAATGCCAATACAGCATATTCAAGAGCCGTGTTTGCTAAACTGGAACTTCCTATCTCAAACTGTAAACATCTCAAAATGGCCGACAAGCCAGGATAACAAAATGGTGGATGACCACCACCCCCACCTCATGGACAACAACAAAAATGGCGCCATGCAATTTTTCCCGCCAAAACCAGCATGGGACGTCACAATGAACACCACATTGGTTCCCCTACACAAAGAAAAACACAAATGGCCTCTACCAGGTTCTAACGCAGAAAAGATCGCACTATATTCGCACCAAACATCAAAATCTGCCCCAAAGGCTGAGAAATTCCACCAGCGAAATAGCAGACGAATGCCACATGGTATAGTGCCCAAAAGAAAGGTGGCTGCACCTTCCCTTATAGGATACCCACAGGCTAAGGAAAAACTGTGCCTCAAAATGGCAGAAACCTGCAAGGCTAACAAAAGCCAAGAATGGCGCCATTACTTTTTCCCGCCAAAACCAGCATCTCTTTAAAAGAAAATCAAAAATGTTTTTCTCCACAAAGACTGACTACACCATTGAAACTTTTCTAAATTATCATCAAAATCCACTGAAAAAGGTGTCAGCTACACTCTACAAGGACCACATGTACACTTACAAACTTAGCCTCCCTTTTGCCAACTAAACAGCACATTCAATAAATGTAAGTTACATGACAATATTAAAAACATATTCATTTCTCTAAGTTAATATACTCTGAGATATTCACCACTTTTCTCTACCTAAAGTTCACACACACACAGTGGCCTCAGCTTCTATAACAAGCCATCGCAGAGACATACTATGTCTGCCTTCTAGCAATGCCTGGCCACTTGGATATGCGGCGGGAACTTTCAACTCAAAAACCCAACTCTTTACTTAAAATATTTTTACATTTATGGGGACATGTGTCTTTGTCCCCTATAAAGGCAAACATCACAATCTAACCATTTCTATTTTTCATAGAAATCACAAACACCACACACATACAGTATATTGTTGCTTGTAACATCAGATCATCTCTCAGGGCCCTTCCACTACAAAACTCCTGCATGCTATTTACAGAAAGTCACCAACTTTCACCCTTGTAACTGAGATGCTGCCTGCCCCGCCCCCACTAAACCTCATGGCTCACAAACAATCTAATCACACACAGGCATACACAAACAAATTCACAGGCCTACGATCGGATTCACAGGCATACGATCTCTCTCCCAACAAAATCACACACACACACATGCACGATCGGATTCGCAGACATACACACGCACACACACACTGCAAACTTAAAGCATTATTTCAAAAAGACACATTTTTTTGTTCGTTTCAAAGTACAGCCTCTTCACGCATCAATCACATTGCAGGTCCACTCTCCTCCTCTGCTGATCTGATGCTCAAAGAGGCCGTAATTGGTCCCAACCATGAGTCGCCATTTTACTGTCGTGGAAATATGGGTTGTTTGCAGAGCACACAGCCTATAATTCCTGTGCTATCTAAGCACACACTTTAGATTCATCTTTTTGCAATAATGCTATCTTTAAGTTTGCTAAAATCCACTCACCATTCATCCCATCATCCATCCAAGAAGCAAGGCACACACATAGATCTTATCGTCAGGCCATCCCAGCATAGACTGTCCAGCCGACGCCTAATCATAGGCTTTTATTAAACTCAAAAGATCTCAAGACAGGATGTGATTGGTTGCAGCAACCAGTCACCTCCCCCCATGGGCGGGGACATCACAGGATGTTCCTTCCACAGGAGAATGACCATACAAGGACATCCTTCCAAACAGATACAATGTTCATTCAAATTGACTAACAGTGACATACACTGTTACCAAATGACGGAAACTACATAACAATTATGCCTCAAATGGACCACAATTATTTTATAGTTATGCTACTGTTCCTGTGGACACAGATATGTGCGCTCTGAGTCATTCAACGCCCCCCGCCAGGGGCTGGCCAGTTCCCCCAACGGGGCGCAAAACAACATCTCTAAATGCAGCAAACATCGCTGTTTCCATAGGAAGATTTTCCCGCCACCGATCTTCCACCAACGTCTGTATGTGCAAATACGCTCAGATGAGCGCATTACAGCAAAACTGACACTGGGGGGACATCTGACAACATACATTAATACATTTCCATAAAAATCTCCACAACTGTCACCACCGGCATAGGTTGAACTACAGGGGGTATCACAGCACCTTGGGTGTCCTCTCTCGGCAGCCGTGCAGTGGGCGTGGTCAACCTGCTGTGCATGCTGGGAGAGGGTACATAAGGAGCAGACGCCATTAGGCGGGGGGCATTCCAGGGGACCTTCGGTCCTGTAAGTGTGCCTCGTGGCCCACATGGCACGAGGTGCATGAGTGCGTTTGGGCCTCGGGCACCTTCAGCCCGAGGTTTCGATGCTGCAATGTATGCCCGGCTCTGCTGGCAGGGGCCTACACCTCAGAGAAGAATCCCAGGCTGCCCACTTGTAGGAAGCCCGCCTTTAGGAAAGGAGTCCAGGGGAGGATCAGTCCCAGAGGAGATTAGCGACAGTACTGCTGTCTCGGGAAGAGGCCTGGAAACTCGCCTAAAGAGGGATTCATCATCTCTATTATCCGTGTTCCATCCCGGCTGCTAGGACCGCTCTTAAAGGGACTATCCGGTTGAGCAATACCCACTCAGGCTTGAGTGGCGACGAAAGACTGACACTGAGCTCTAAGTGTTGCGTGCCTGAACCTTCCCCTACTTTCTCAACTTCCTACTCTCTCTCTCTTCAAGTTTACCTCAAGTATAAAGAATAAAACCTTGCTGATTGGGTTTTACTCCTGTGTGGACATTGGCCTTATTCTGAAAGATTTCTGCCTAGACAACGGAGAGAAGGGATCCACTCTTGAGAGGTAATTGCTGCAAGACCCAACAATAACACAGCTCGCTCCTCTCTATATACCAAGGGAGGGGATACCGGGCAAGTAGCAGGTGTGCCCTGCTATTGGCGAAGAAAAGTGGGGTTTGTGTGCTACACGTGGGGGCTCGTCCGGGATTTGTGGCTACCTCTTGTACGAGCGGATTGTTTTCCATGTGATTGGACAGTCGGCCATTGGAGGAGTTGGACTGTGTTACTGTACTTTGAGCAAAAGAGAAAAAGGGGTTAAGGGGCACAGAACTGTGGGGGGGGGTTTTCCAACTGCGTAGTTCGTGGGCGTGTCCAGAAAAAGAAAAGCCCGCGAGCTACGTGCAGGAAGAGGAAAAAAGGGAGGAGTTCCCGCCACCTGCGAGTTACACGTGGGTGTATTGGCGCCAAGAGACAGAGAGAGTTGGATCAAGTGAGAGTAAGCAACATGTCAGCATTCCCCTGTACCTCGGCTTTATCGGGATCCCGGATGTTCTCTATGCCTTCTACTATGGACATTGCTCCACTCACAGCCCCGCTCACGGATACAGGGATCCGGCTCAGGCCTCGGGGCTACTTCGCTTTGTACACCTGCCGAGATGCGGAGGCCCTGGGCATGCTCTGTCCCAAATGCCACGGACTGGCCGTGCAACTGCGCCCGTTTGGAAGATGTTTAGCTTGTGGAGAGTTCCTCTTCGAGGTGGACCAGCCCACTGAATCACCCCGGGCCTACCGGGTGAATTGTATTACAGGCGTTATCACTTCGAAGGAAGACGCCTGTGCTTCTGCAGCCGAGCCCCCGCACATCGCCTCTCCTACTGCGGATGTATCTAGGAGGGATGCCTCTGAGACTGTAGAGCTATCGGCGGACACTGAAGGGGACGCTGCCTCCGCCACTACCGAAATTCATATCCCGCTGGCGAAACGGAAGGTGGGATATGTCAAGGCCTCCGACGGCCGCGGTCGAAGCCAGCCCCAGCACCTACCAGAACCGGACCTCGAGAGTGGGAGGATGCCCGAGAAGTCCACGACAGGTGACGGTAAGGAGGCTGGGAAAAATGTGTCCAAATCTACCCGGAATTACCTGCCTGCTGAGGAGTATGACACCTCAGACCTGGACTCATCGTCCGATGTGGGGGATGATGTCGAGATAGATAAGATCTTTCTCAAGAAGGGATGGGACAATGTAAAGACTGTTGCCCCAGTCCGCAGCCTTAGAGAGGGATCGCCCATGAGTTTGGGGAACACTACACCCCGTGTGGAAGTCCCGGCCACAGAGGAGAAAGTTGTATCTGCCCCAAGTGAAAAACCTTTATCAGGGCCTGTTACGGGTTTGGTCCGGAAGTCCCCGGACTCTTATGTGTTGCCTGGAGCAGGAGATCCCGCAACCTTGCCTAAAATGGCTCGTCTGCAGCGGATCCTCATGAAGAGAGTGGCTGATGAGTATGGTTTGGAGTACCCCTACGTACCCAAATAACTGTTGTTCGAAATAGAGGCCTATCGTGAAAGGTGGTACGCGGAAGCTATATGGAACTATCTTAAAGTACCCAAGCCGTACAGGTACTTTGCCCACTCAGCTGCCATGACCGACCACTTCAAGTGTTGCCGCCGGGACTGGAGCTATGGTCGGCATATTCACGCCGATCGTGTTGTGATTTGTTGTCCAGGAAGAGAGGATGTCACTTATTTCATAGAGATTCTGGACAAACAATGGAAGCCAATTACCCTTCCGGATCCAACGTTTTATCTTTCAACATTCTAAAGACAGGAACTTGTTTTGCCTTTATATCCTGTCTCTGCACGGATAAACCGTGTCCTGGATCAAGATGACTTTGCCCCTGTTGAAAAGGGGATGTCTGCTCATAAAGAGGAAAATACAGAGAGCTTGTTGTTTTTTTTCTCCTCTTTCCAAACAAAGGACAGTTTTCCTCTACTTGAACTTGGGGTAGTTAGTCAGTATGCCATGGTGGAAAGATGTTGTGGTCAAGAATGGGATGTTCCGTATGTTGTGTTGCAATCCCATGCGTAACTAGTACAGAATGTTGAAGCTCTGCCAACACTAGGTGGCAGTGGTCTGCAGAAAAAAAGACTGCACTAATAGTAAAGTACTTAAGATTAGAATGTTTTTTTTGCTAGGCTTAGCATAATAAGACTTAAGGAAGGAAACTGTTTCCTCTTGGGGAAATAGTCTGCTTCTTTTGTAGGATAGAATGTGAATAGTGATTAGGATGCTTGTTTTTCTTCCCATGCATGTTGTTTGTGATTTTTGTTGCAGGTATTTGAGCTGCTATCAACACCATCGGAGAATGGGGTGGGATAGATAGTTAGTAATGGGTGGAATGTATATTTAAAATGTCAGTATTTGGAGATGTAATGTTATCTGCGTGCTTCTTTTTCTCTTCTTTCTCCCTTCCCAAAGGAAAGATAGGTTCAGGCACCGGTTCAAGTGACCCGGGCTCAGACTAATCACTGATTCATTATTGCTTCTGCTCTGGGTGTGATACTGCCTGGCTGTAGTGTTCTCTGTTGCCTGTAGGTGGCACTGTCACCGCTGGCATAGGTTGAACTACAGGGGTATCACAGCGCCTTGGGTGTCCTCTCTCGGCAGCTGTGCAGTGGGCGTGGTTAACCCACTGTGCATGTTGGGAGAGGGTACATAAGGAGCAGACGCCATTAGGCGGGGGACGTTCCAGTGGACCTTCGGTCCTGTAAGTGTGCCTCGTGGCCCGCATGGGACGAGGTGCATAAGTGTGTTTGGGCCCCGGCACCTTCAGCCCGAGGTTTCGATGCTGAAATGTAGGCCCAGCTCTGCTGGCAGGGGCCTACACCTCAGAGAACAATCCCAAGCTGCCCACTTGTAGGGAGCCCACCTTTAGGAAAGGAGTCCAGGGGAGGATCAGTCCCAGAGGAGATTAGCGACGGTACTGCTGTCTTGGGAAGAGGCCTGGAATCTTGCCTAAAGAGGGATTCATCGTCTCTATTATCCGTGTTCCATCCCGGCTGCTAGGACCGCTCTTAAAGGGACTATCTGGGTGAGCAATACCCACTCAGGCTTGAGTGCCGACGAAAGACAGACACTGAGCTCGAAGTGTTGCGTGCCTGAACCTTCCCCTACTTTCTCAACTTCCTACTCTCTCTCTCTTCAAGTTTACCTCAAGTATAAAGAATAAACCCTTGCTGATTGGGTTTTACTCCTGTGTGGACATTGGCCTAATTCCAAAAGATTTCTGCCTAGACAATGGAGAGAAGGGATCCACTCTAGAGAGGTAATTGCTGCAAGACCCAACAATAACACTGCTCGCTCCTCTCTATATACACAGGGAGGGGATACCGGGCAAGTAGCAGGTGTGCCCCGCTATTGGCGAAAAAAAGTGGGGTCTGTGTGCTACATATATATATTTTTTCAAACGCTTCTAAACGCAAACGCGGCAAAACGCTGCATGTAAACGCGGCAAAACAGACGTTTTAAACGTGGGTTACTATCTGTATGGATGGTCTGTATCTGTATGGTCTATGGACCACAAGTCACATCAAAGTGGGACAAAAGTAGTGCAGGGACTACTTTGAAGTCGCTGTGACTTGACGTTTCACAGATATGAACGGTTCTTATTGGAAATCATCGGGTACGACTTGTCATGCAACTTTGCAGTCCCAAGTCGCAGGACAAGTTGAAACAGAGCCTAAATGAAAAGCAGGTTTTTGTGCATGTAAACTGCATTCTGATGGGCCAACTTCACAGTTAACATTGCTAGCCATCAGATTTGTGGAAACCTAGGCTCAGGGCCAGTTCAAACTGCTGCGTGGTGCAAAAACTAACTGTATGACTGAAAACGCATCGCACGGACATCGCATGTGATTTGCACTGCAGTGCGGTGCAAATCACATGCGATGTCCGTGTGATGCGATTTCAGCCATACAGTTAGTATGGCTGAAATGGTATGCCGCTGACCACAAACCTGGTGAATCAGTTGACTTTGACTCATCTCTATGAAAACACAAGTGAACAGTGAAATACTCAGAAATAACCACCACATGCTGTCACAGCGCCTTTTTTTTTTTTTTTTTTGAGGCCTGCAACCAGGGAAAGCCAAGCACCTGCAGCACTGTTCTCATACCTCCCAGCATTTCAACTATGAACTGAGACTAAGGGACATTGATGACCAGGGGGGGAGGGATAGGGGTGCCGCTGCTGCCGCTGACCACAAACCAGTTGACTTTGACTCATCTCTATGAACACTGAAATACACAGAAATAGCCACCACATGCTGTCACAGCGCTTTTTTTTTTATTTTATTTTGAGGCCTGCACCTGAGGCACCTCCTGGCATTTGAAATGAGACTGAGGGACATTGATAATCCACTGCTGCCGCCGACCACCGAATGTCAAAAATAAATAAATTAATAAGTGGGGGCGGGGATCTGCTGCTGCCGCCGACCACCGAATGTCAAAAATAAATTAATAACCGGGGGGGGGGGGGTGGATCCGCTGCTGCCGCGCCTACCACCGAATGTCACAAATAAATTATCAAGAAGGGGGGGGGGTGCTGCCGCTGACCACCTGCCGTTAAAAAAAATTAATAAGCGGGGTGGGGGGGGAGGGCCCGCTGCTGACGCCGACCACCTAATGTTAAAAGTAAGTTAATAAGCGGGGGGTGGGGGGGGGTATTCGCTGCTGCCGTCGACCACCCATAGCAATTGTATGCTTACATACTCCAGTGCTCTAACAGTACTGTCAATACACATGATAATCAATAAGGGGGGAGGGGGGGGGGTATTGCCACTGCAACCGCCGACCAGCTGATGTTAATGAAAATTTTAAAAAGAAAAAAAAAGTAATAAGCGTGGGGGGGGGGGGGACATTGGGTTGTATCGCTGTCCTGCCAGCCATCTAACGTGAAGAAATAGTAAATTAACAAGGGGGGGGGGGTGCCGCTGCTCCCGCTGGCCATTTAATGTGGAAAAAAATAAAATAATCTAATGGGAAAAAATTATTACGTGGGGGGGTGGGGGATGGGGGTGGTCGATGCCGCTGCATGTCCCAGGGCGGTGAATGTCTATGCAGTGGCCAGTCCATCGCACCGGAAGCTCGTAGCGCGCTCGAACGCGCCACAGAGCGAGTTTTTGCCCGCAAATGAAGCGCCTCGTCTGCAATCTCGTGATTGCATTGACGTGGCGTTTCCCATATTTCACTGTGCCCGGTGCCCGGACAGTGCACATAAGGACTTTTTTTTTTTTTAAAGGGACATGTTTAAATATATATTTTTTTTTTATATATTTTTTTTTATATATATATTTTTTACTGCCTGGGGGGGGGGCGGCGCCCGGGCGCCCCCTATGGACGGGCCGCCACTGGTTGTAATGGTGTGCTCTTCCTCCCCGCCATGCTCACTAGTGCTGAGAGTGTGTTGTAAAGTCCATGGAGCTGGCCCAGGATGTAAACCTGTGTTGTGATCTGAGCTGTCACATTCTGTACATTTTAAACTGACCTTAAAGTCCTTGGCAAGGTGAGATGTTGAAGAGCAGCACCTGTAGCAGATGTGGTTCTCCTGAGGAAGGCCTTGCGGTCCAGCAGGATTTTCTCTCTGAAGGCTCTGCATTTTAGGAGAGGATGTGGCTTCCGATGGGACACTGCTTACCAGGATCTTAGACCTTTGTCTCCGAGTTAGAGAAGCTGGCAGACCTGTGAAAAGAATCTGGAGGAGTCACGTTAGTTTTGTGTACTGCTACTGGAGGTTTGCGAGGGTTAAGTACTGAAGGAGCAGCACATGACAATGTAAAATCAAAACTTGGATCATTTCTTGTTTTAGTTTGCTGACACACAAAGTCCACAAAAACAGAAAATGGAGGGAATGGAACATCATGCTGTCTTTTAAATCGGGAGCCATGTGTAATCCACTGCTCTTGCAAGTTATAGGGTAACTTTTGTACAATGGGGTTGACACCTCTGGCTGTGTCAAGGAATTCAAGTCCTTGCAAGTCCCCCTCGGATTTAGCTACTTGGAGTTCCATTAGCAAGTCACTTAGCTCCCTAAGTTTCTGGTAGGCTTTGTTAGGTATTTTTGGGAAGTTATCAAGTCTTTTGAATAGTGCGCTTTCTACTGCTTCTGCTGAACCATAACACTCATCAAGTCTATCCCCGATCGTTTTAAGACCAGTGTCTGGGTGGTTTATATTTATTGTCCTGATACGCCTGGCATGCTCGGCAGACTAATTTCCAAGCCATTTGATCAGGAGGTCTCTCTCTTCACTGCAAGACAAATCTAAGTCTCTGATGGCATTTTGAAAGGAAGACCGCCAGGCTCTGTAGCTTTCAGGGCAGTCATTAAACTTTTCAATTCCTTTGGTGACTAACTCACGTCATGCAAAGAACCTTGCAAAGTCTATGATGGCTTGGTTAGCCTGCTGTGTGTTGCCATGGTGAGATGGCTGTGTGTAGTCATACCTTTTGAGAGCGTCAAGGTGGCCTCTGTCGTACCATTCTGACTTGGACGTTGGTTCTGGAGGACGATTAGAAGGCTCTGTTACCTCATGTATTGGGAGTCTGTCGTAGGAGGCATTATTTTGCATGGATTTCTCCTGTTTGCAGGCTTGAGACTTGGCACTGACTTTCGGCGATACCATGTAGCAGGGGCGGATCCAGGGGGGGGCAATTTCCCCCTCTGAGAATACGGGTGAGAGCGGGCGGCTCCGCGGGTGACAGCGCAAGCGGCTCCGCGAGTCCGTGGCTCCCTGGATTTGTGGCTTTGCGGGCGAGATAGCGGGCACCTGGTCGGTGAGTGGGCGGGTGAGAGAGGGAGGGTAGCTGTGCGGCTCGTTGTGTGAGCGCTGCTGGCCAATCAGGGAGCTGGCAGGCACAGAGCAGAGAGATGACATCTCCTGGCGCCCGCCCTGCATCCTTACAGCTCCGCCCTCACTGTGCATGCATCCTAGGTGTTGTATATATATTTATACACTGTATTCAGTTTAGCTAGATCCGTTCCTGGTTTTCTCTATACTTGGACAGGCAGGAAGGTGATTGTGCTAGCTGCAGACAGTCCGTGTTTCACTTAGTGTACCGTGTGCTTTGCATAGCATTCACCTAAAGCTTACCTGAATACAGTTAGTGACTAATAGTGGTGTTCTCATAATTAAACCACAGGCAAAGAGCTGCAAGTATTTTCAGTAAGTGTACTGTGTCCCTCTCTGCACAGTTTTCACCTAAAACGAACCGAAGACAATTGCTGCTTTTCCCATACTTATACCACAGCAGGCAGTTGATTCTGATAGCTGCATTATCAGTACAGATATATATATACATCCCACCTTTGTGCAGCTACATCTCACTGCAGGTCATTAGTATGTCTGGAAGGCAAACAAGGAGAGGCAGACAGTCACAAGGCAATAAAAGAGGGCAAGCAGGCTCTGTGTCTAGCGGCAACAGTGCTGCTGGTTGTGGACACGGTGCATCCTCATCAGCATGTGGCCATGGGACACGCTTGTCCTTCTTTTCAGCAGCTGGCCATGTTGAGCCGCAACATGCCCAAGACTTGGTAGAGTGGATGACCAAGCCGCCCTCATCCTCCTCGTCCTCTCTCACCCAGGCTCAGGGTACTTTGTCTGGCAAAGCAGCTGCCAAAAGCAGCCTCTTCCCTCGGCTCAATGGCATCAGTCACTCCTTCCCTAGCCCCACATTTCCTCCTGAGGAGTCCCCCGAACTGTTTGACCACAGTGTTGGGTACATGCTCCAGGAGGATGCCCAGCGTTTTGAAGGCTCCGATGATGGAACCCAGCTGGAGGAAGGCAGTAACGTGAGCCCAGAGAGAGGGGGTAGTAACTTGAGCCCAGAGAGAGGGGGTGCCCAAAAAGGACAGCTATCTGGCAGTCATGTTCCCCCAGCTGCAGCATACTGCCAGATTTGCTCCAGTGATGAGGAGGGAGGGTATGATGAGGTCACTGACTCCACGTGGGTCCCTGATAGAAGAGAGTAGGAGGAGGAGGAGGAGGAGGCACATCTCCAAAGAGGCAGGATGCCCTCCAGGGGCCAGCTTAAGGGCAGCACACCGACTGCATCACATCGCAGTGTTCCGCATGTTCTCTGCGCGTTATTCCAAAAGTTCTTTGGTGTGGGCCTTTTTTCAGACGTGTGCAGCAGATCGCACTGTTGCCATTTGCAACATATGTCTAAAGCGAATCTCACGTGGCCAAAACATCAGCCGCTGGGGCACCACGTGCTTGACCAGACATATGTCGACCTGCCATGCAGTCCATTGGCAAGCGTACCTAAAAGACCCACACCAAAGAACAAAGCGGACCTCTCCTTGCTCCTCATCAGCTGGGATCTCCAACCTCACTATACCTTCAGTTCTCTCTGAAACCTGCACTGAGAGGAATGAAGGTGTAGAATTCGATGTGTCACAGCCAAGTACTTGCGGACAATCTGCTATCGGTGCACCGACGTCCGACTGTACCAGGCAAGTTTCCCTGCCCCAGCTGGTGCACCGCCAAAAGAAGTTCACTCCCAGCCATCCACATGCCCAGCGGTTGAATGCTAGCTTGGCTAAATTGCTAGCACTTCAACTGCTGCCTTTTCAATTGGTAGACTCTGCCCCCTTCCGTGAGTTTGTGAAATGTGCGGTTCCTCAGTGGCAGGTTCCCAAACGCTACTTTTTCTCACAGGAGGCGATTCCGGCTCTCTACCGGCATGTGGAAGGAAATGTTTTGGCCTCGCCGGACAGGGCGGTCAGCGGTAAGGTGCATATTACCGCTGACTCATGGTCCAGCAGGCATGGACAAAGAAGTTACCTATCTTTCACTGAGTATTGGGTGACTCTGCTGGCAGCTGGGAAGGATGCAGGACAAGGTGCAGTAGTGTTGGAGGTTGTTCCGCCACCACGCCTCCAAAATGTTACTACTGGTGATTCTGACACACCTCTCTCCTCCACCCCTTCCTCTTCTTCTTCCTCCATGGCCTCTACCTGTGCTTTGTCCTCGGAACCAGCGGTGTTCCATAGGCATTCAAGGGCCTATGCAAGTACGCAGGCAAAAAGATGCCATGCGGTGCTTGAGCTGGTGTGCTTGGGGGACAGGAGCCACACTGGGGCAGAGATTCTGTCAGCTCTGCAGGGGAAGGCTCAGAGGTGGTTGACGCCACGCCAGCTTAAGCCAGGAATGGTGGTATCTGACAATGGCACCAACCTCCTCTCCACCCTCCGACAGGGAAAACTGACCCATGTGCCCTGTTTGGCTCACGTCCTTAACTTGGTGGTGCAGCGGTTCTTGGGCAGGTACCCGGGCTTACAGGAGGTCCTGAAGCAGGCCAGGAAACTGTGGGCATTTCTGCGGTCATATAATGACAGTGCTCGGCTGGCTGACCTACAAGAGGATTACAACCTGCCCAAGAACCGCCTAATCTGTGACATGCCCACCAGGTAGAACTCTACGTTGGCTATGCTGCAGCAGCTGCACACGCAGCAGAGGGCCATCAATGAGTATCTGTTGCAATATGGCACCAGGACAGGGTCAGGGGAGCTTGGATTTTTTTCCACACGCCAGTAGGCCATGATCAGGGATGCATGCACTGTCCTGGCACCATTTAAGGAGGCCACGAGGATGGTGAGCAGTGACAGTGCATGCATCAGTGACACTGTCCCTCTTGTCCACCTTTTGGAGCACACGCTGCGTGGCATAATGGACAGGGCACTAGAGGCAGAACAGAGGCAGGAAGAGGAGGACTTCCTTACCTCTCAAGGCCCCCTTTATCCAGACAGTGTTCCTGCTGGCCCTGCTATCACACAGGAAGAGGACGAGGAGGAGGAGGAGGAGGATTGTGTCAGCATGGAGTTAGAGACTAGCACTCAGCATCAGCAGCAGTCTTCAAGGGATCAATTACAGTCCCAAGACACCCATGGACTTGTACGTGGCTGGGAGGAGGTGGCTGCGGATCATGTCAGCCTCAGTGACCCAGAGGACTCCGCACCGAATGCCTCAGCAAACCTACGCTGCATGGCCTCCCTGATCCTGCAAAGCCTGCGGAAGGATCCTCGTATTCGTGCGATCAAGGAGAGGGATCCTTATTGGGTGGCAACCCTCCTTGATCCACGTTACAAGGCTAAGGTTTCGGACCTTATCTTGCCGTCGCAGAGGGAGCAGAGGATGAAGTATCTTCGGGAGGCCATGCAGAAAGGTCTGTGCAACGTGCTCCCAGAGACTGGGAGGTTACAAAATCCTGGTCCTGGACAACGTCTTGCTGAGGCTCCGGTCAGTCAAAGAAGGAGCGGTGGAGAAGGTGGCCGTCTGACCGATGCGTTCAGACAATTTTTTAGTACGCAGCCCCAAGGTATGATCGCTTCTAGCAACCATCGCCAGCGTCTGGTTTACATGTTGCAGGAATACCTAGGGGCAAGATCAGACTTGGACACCTTTCACACCGAAAATCCTCTGGGTTACTGGGTCATGAGGATGGATAACTGGCCAGAGCTTGCACAGTATGCAATTGAGGTACTGGCCTGTCCTGCATCCAGCGTTCTTTCAGAACGCACATTCAGTGCTGCTGGAGGCTTTGTAACCGATCACAGGGTGTGCCTGTCCACCGACTCGGTCGATCGACTGACCTTCATAAAAATGAATCAGTCTTGGATCACCACCAGCTACCAAGCACCTGATGCTTTTGTAATCGAATAATTTTTTGGGAAATGTCAGATCCCTTCAAGACTGCCTATGCTGATGCTGAGTGACTATCCTGTTATGCTGAGTGACTATCCTCTTCCACCTCAATAATCATGCTGATAGCTTTAAAGAACATTTTTGGTTTTGGGCACCGCCACCAGTGGCTAAGTCCCAATTTTTCAGCCCCTGTTTAACAGGGGCGTGTATTTACAATTTTTGATGCAATGCTTTGCAGCAGGGCTCATTGCTGCGTTCCAAGTACAGTATCTGTGAGGGGTTGCAGTGTTGTGGCAACAGTGCCTAAGGCCCAATTTTTCTGCCCCTGTTCAACAGGGGCATGCAATTACAATTCTTGATCTAATAATTCACAGCAGGGCCCATTCCTGCGTCCACCAAGAGTAACTGTGAGGGCTTACAGTGTTGTGGCAAGACCACCACCAAAGGCCCAATTTTTCTGCCCCTGTTGAACAGGGGCATGTAATTACAATTATTGATCTAATATTTCACACAGCTGGGCCCATTCCTGCACCCACCAAGAGTAACTGTGAGGACTTACAGTGTTGTGGCACCAGCACCACCACCACTACCAAAGGCCCAATTTTTCCTGCCACTGTTCAACAATGGCATGTAATTACAATTCTTGATATAATAGTTCACAGCAGGGTGTTCCAGCACCCACCAAGAGTAACTGTGAGGGCTTACAGTGTTGTGGCAACACCAACACCTAAGGGCCAAATTTCTGCAGAGATTATACGGCAGGCCCCTACTTTCAAACATCCAACTTACAAACGACTCCTACTTGCAAACGGAAGGAGACAACAGGAAGTGAGAGGAAATCTACCCCTAGGAAGGGAAATTCTCTCCTGTAAGAGTTAATATGGGAAAGAGGTGTCTCCTCTCCACTGATGCTTTATCACCAATCCTTGTTTCAATAAAAAAAAACTAATTTTCAAAAAACATTTGTCATTGGGACGGAAAGTGAGGTGAATTGTTCTGAACAGGTGCACAGACAGCAAAACAAATGTTACAGGGGTGATAACCCTTCCCTATGTTTTCCAAAAAGCTTAAAAATAGATTTTTTGGCTTAAGCTACACTTAAAAAATGTACCTGTTCCAAATTACAAACAGATTCTACTTAAGAACAAACCTACAGTCCCTGTCTTGTTTGCACTGCCTGTATACTGCTGTTCAGAGTATATAGGGTATTTTTTTAATTTGGGTGCAGGGTTCCCCTTAATATCCATACAAGCCCCAAAGGGGATGGTAGTGGGCTGGGGGGGTACCCATGCCATTTTTCTGAATGATTTTCATCCATATTGCCGGGACCAGACATTACATTAAAGCCGCAAGCAGTTTTAAATTACCTTTTTTCCTTTAGAAATGGCATTTTGTGCAGGGACAGTTCTAAACACGGGAAACACGTGCCACTTCACAGGCATACTTTAGACACCCCCCCCCCCCCCAGGTTTTTTTTTGTTTTTTTTGTTGTACTGTTTTGCACCAATCACCACTGTGGATATATATTTATTTTTAGGTTTTGGTTTACTTAAATACATATGGTATAGGCCGTATTAATTTTGTATTAGAATTTATTAGTTGAGTTCTCTTTCATTAAGATTGGGCGCGATAATTTTTTTATCCTTATAATACTTTAGACACCCCCCAGGTACGATATTTAAAGGAATATTTCACTTTTTTTTTCACTTTAAGCATCATTAAAATCACTGCTTCCGAAAAAAACTGACGTTTTTAAAACTTATTTTTGCATTGATACATGTCCCCTGGGGCAGAACCCGGGTCCCAAACCCTTTTTTGGACAATAACTTGCATTTTAGCCATTTTAATTAGCACTTTTGGTTTCGAACGTTTGTGTCCATTGTATTTAACCACTTAAGCCCCGGACCATTTGGTAGCTAAAGGACCAGAGGTGAATTCAGAATTTTGCACTGCGCTGCTTTAACTGTAAATTGTGCGGACATGCAATGTTGTACCCAAACGAAATTTGCGTCCTTTTCTTCCCACAAATAGAGCTTTCTTTTAATGGTATTTGATTGCCTCTGCGATTTTTATTTTTTGCGATATAAACGGAAAAAGACCGAAAATTTTGAAAAAAAATGAAATTTTCTACTTTTTGTTATAAGAAAAATCGAATAAACTCAATTGTAGTCATACATTTAGGCCAAAATGTATTCAGGCATATGTTTTTAGTAAAAAAAATGTCAATAAGCGTATATTTATTGGTTTGCGCAAAAGTTAGAGTTTACAAACTAGGGTACATTTTCTGAAATTTACACAGCTTTAAATTTATGACTGCCTATCTCATTTCTTGAGGTGCTAAAATAACAGGGCAGTACAAACCCCCCCAAATGACCCCATTTTGGAAAGTAGACACCCCAAGGAAATTGCTGAGAGGCATGTTGAGCCCATTGAATTTTTTTTTTTGTCCCAAGTGATTGAATAATGACAAAAAAAAATAAAAATTACAAAAAGTTGTCACTAAATGATATATTGCTCACACATGCCATGGTTATATGTGGAATTACACCCCAAAATACATTTTTCTGCTTCTCCTGAGTACGGGGATACCACATGTGTGGGACTTTTTAGGAGCCTAGCCGCGTACGGGACCCCGAAAACCAAGCACCGCCTTCAGGATTTCTAGGCACAAATTTTTGATTTCACTCCTCACTACCTATCACAGTTTCGAAGGCCATAAAATGCCAAAATCGCACAAAACCCCCCCAAATGACCCCATTTTGGAATATAGACACCCCAAGCTATTTGCTGAGAGGAATGGCGAGTATTTTACAGCTCTCATTTGTTTTTGAAAATGAAGAAAGAAAATATATATATATATATTTTTTTTTTTTTTCAATTTTCAAAACTTTGTGACAAAAAGCGAGATCTGCAAAATACTCACAATACCTCTCAGCAAATAGCTTGGGGTGTCTACTTTCCAAAATGGGGTCATTTGGGGGGGGTTTTGTGCTATCTGGGCATTCCATGGCCTCCGAAACTGTGATAGGCAGTGAGAAGTGAAATCAAAAATTTACACCCTTAGAAAGCCTGAAGGCGGTGCTTGGTTTTTGGGGTCCCGTACGTGGCTAGGCTCCCAAAAAGTCTCAACATGTGGTATCCCCGTACTCAGGAGAAGCAACAGAATGTATTTTGGGGTGTAATTCCACATATGCCCATGGCATGTTTGAGCAATATATCATTTAGTGACAACTTTGTGCAAAAAAAAAAAAATTGTCGTTTTTCCGCAACTTGTGTCAACATATAAAATATTCCATGGACTCGACATGCCTCTCAGTATATAGCTTGGGGTGTCTACTTTCCAAAATGGGGTCATTTGGGGGGGTTTTGAACTGTTCTGGCATTTTATACACAACATTAGGAAGCTTACATCCACTCTTCTAACCACTTGAAGACAAAGCCCTTTTTGACACTTTTTGTTTACATAAAAACATTTTTTTTTTGCAAGAAAATTATGTTGAACCCCCAAACATTATATATATTTTTAAAGCAAAGGCCCTACAGATTAAAATGGTGGGTGTTGCATTTTTTTTTTCTACACAGTATTTGCGCAGCGATTTTTCAAACGCATTTTTTGGGTTAAAAAATACACTTTTTTTAATTTTAATGCACTAAAACACACTATATTGCCCAAATGTTTGATGAAATAAAAAAGATGATCTTAGGCCGAGTACATAGATACCAAACACGACATGCTTTAAAATTTCGCACAAACGCGCATTGGCGACAAACTACATACATTTTTAAAAGCCTTTACAGGTTACCCCAGTAGATTTACAGAGGAGGTCTACTGCTAAAATGATTGCCCTCAATCTGACCTTCGCGGTGATACCTCACATGCATGGTGCAATTGCTGTTTACATATGACGCCAGACCGACGCTTGCGTTCGCCATTGGGCAAGAGCAGGGCAGGACAGGGGTGCTTTTTTTTTTTCTTTTTTTTTATTATTAATTTTGCTTTTTTATTTTATTTTTAAATTGTTCCTTCCAAGTATTTTTTTTTTAATCATTTTTATTGTTATCTCAGGGAATGTAAATATCCCCTATGATAGCAATAGGTAGTGACAGGTACTCTTTTTTTGAAAAAACTGGGGTCTTCTAGACCCTAGATTTTTTCTCTGCCCTCAAAGCATCTGACCACACCAAGATCGGTGTGATAAAATGCTTTCCCAAATTCCCAATGGCGCTTTTTATATCCGGGGGGGGGGCATTCCCTCCCACTGCTTGTAAAATCAGTCCAGAGGCTAATTAGCCGCTAGGATTGCTTTTACATGAAAGCCGGCCGCAGGCTGAAAAGAATGATACCAAGATGATACCTAAACCCGCAGGCATCATTCTGGTATAAACATTCAAAGTCCAGCAACATACCAGTACGTTGCTGGTCCTTGTTGGACATGTATTGTAATCTTTTTTTTTCATGCAGCCAGTTGGCTGAACGAAAAAAGAGATTGATCGGTGGGTATGCCCACCATTAGAATACCGCCCTTCATCCACCCACTTCCAATGATGGGCATACACGCACCATTTATATATGCCGAAGCATGGGGGCATCCTCCCGCAAAAAAGTTATGCCGCACACACATGGTCGGACCTTTCCACGGGCAAGCCTCCGTCGGAATTTCGACCGTATGTACGCGGCATTAGGAGCAAAATCGCTCCTCCGCCCCTGCTGCCCCAATGCTTCGGCATATTTGCTTTTTTTTTTTAACTGTGGTGGTGAAATCACCTCCTACAGCACTGGAGTCGCAGGGATCAGGCCTGTCTCTGCAAACGCTGCAGTTATGTGTGTTTTTGTTTTGTAAGTGACAGTGATCGATCGATACTGCACTTGGGTGGCCTGGGCTGGACGGAGGGGCAAAACGCAGGTGCCAGCAGGTATCTGGGCTGATCCCGCTAACACTGCGTTTTTGGGAACCCTAAACTGCTGGGGACGCTAGTATAGATCTGATCAGATCAGATATTGATCTGTTCAGATACTATACCACTAAGGGGGGTGTATGCTTCACGCGTGGGTGTTAGCGTTACTGGCACTAACCTGACGCTGCCTGGGGTGTGACTCAGACCCTCTCTGACGCTAAAACCTAATTGATATCACCCGCCGGGCGATCAGGGGGTTAAACCTTTATTGGGTTATATACACGGCGGGTGCCCTGACACTATAAAAAGCAAACTAACTAACCAGCGTCACCCGTAACACTTATATGGTGATCACTGGTGAAAGGGTTAACTAGGGGCAATCAGGGGGTTAAAACCTTTATTAGATAATATATGGGGGTACCTGACGCTATAAAAACCTGCGGCGAACCTAAAAAAAATTACCAGCTACCGATCTGCATCACCGACACTAAGACAGCGTTTAGAAAAACGATCGCTTAGCGACAGTGGTGATGGGGGTGAAAGGGATACCTGGGGGGCGATCAAGGGGGTTAAACCTTTATTAGATAATATATTGGGGTACCTGACGCTATAAAAACATGCGGCGAACCTAAAAAAAATTACTGGCTACCGATCTGCATCACCGACACTAAGACAGCGTTTAGAAAAACAATTGCTTAGCGACAGTGGTGATAGGGGGTGAAAGGGTTACCTGGGGGACGATCAAGGGGGTTAAACCTTTATTAGATAATATATTGGGGTACCTGACGCTATAAAAACATGCGGCAAACCTAAAAAAAAATTACTGGCTACCGATCTGCATCACCGACACTAAGACAGCGTTTAGAAAAACAATTGCTTAGCGACAGTGGTGATAGGGGGTGAAAGGGTTACCTGGGGGGCGATCAAGGGGGTTAAACCTTTATTAGATAATATATTGGGGTACCTGACGCTATAAAAACCTGCGGCGAACCTAAAAAAAATTACCGGCTACCGATCTGCATCACAGACACTAAGACAGCGTTTAGAAAAACGATCGCTTAGTGACAGTGGTGATAGGGGGTGAAAGGGTTACCTGGGGGGCGATCAAGGGGGTTAAACCTTTATTAGATATATTGGGGTACCTGACGCTATAAAAACATGCAGCGAACCTAAAAAAAATTACTGGCTGCCGATCGGCATCACTGACGCTAAGACAGCGATCAGAAAAATGATCGCTTAGCGACAGTGGTGATAGGCGGTGAAAGGGTTATCTGGGGGGTGATCAGGGGGTTAAAACTTTATTAGGGGGGGTTAGGGGGCTACACTGGACCTAAGACTAAACTTTGGTGACACTTTTACAGTCACAAATGTCACTGATTGCAGTGATCACTAAATAAATGGTCACTGCAATCAGTGACACTGTGACTGGGGGCTGGGGGGTTGATCTGGGGGGTGATCTGGGGTGTCTTGGGTGTCTGTGTCCTGGTGTCAGTGTAGTGTTGTGTGCACTGACCTGATGTCTTCTCTTGTACGGCGCTTGGTATATGCGAGCGCCGCACCAGAGATGACATCACTTCCTCCTGCTCCCTCTGTCTGACACAGACAGAGGGGGCATTTCCATTCGCCGGGAGCGATCGCGAGGGGGTGGCCAGAAACTAATGGCTGCCCCCTCATCCCGGAACGCTCCCGGACACTTAGCCACCGCTCACTGTATAGGAGGGGGGTCCGATTGGACCCCCCAACTATACAAAGGCAGTCACGTACACTCTACGTGATTGTGCCTGTCGGTGCCATTCTGCCGACGTATATATACAGTGAGCGGTCGTTAAGTGGTTAATAGGGTTCTAAAGTTTGCGCAAACTTTCGGTCCGTTCGCAGGTTCTGGTGCGAACCGAACCGGGGGGTGTTCGGCTCATCCCTAATGGTGAGTTGAACTATTTATTTTTATATTACAATTAGGGTTGAGCGAACCCGAACTGTAAAGTTCGGGTTCATACCGAACTTTAGCGTTTTCCGAACCCGAACAATTGCGTGTAAGTTCGGGTTCGGGGATGTAATGGCGCATTTAGAAAAGCTTCAGGGGCCAGCCAATCACCTTTTGTTTAGCTGGTGTGCCCTTAGAAGCCATCATAGCCATGCCTACTAATGGCATGGCTGTGATTGGCCAGTGCAGCATGTGACCCGGCTCAGTGCAGCATGTGACCCAGCTTCTATATAAGCTAGAGGCACACGGCACAGGACATCACTCTGCTAGACAGAATATGGAGAGGTTCCTGGCTGCTGTTGCTTATTAGGGAGAGATTGAAATACATGAGTTAGTCCTGATTCTGCAATCTGAGAGAAAAGATATAGAGACAGTGTAAGGGAAGGTTCCTGATGGTGCTTTCAGGGAGAGAGATTTATATAGGAGTCCAGATTCAGAGATCTAATAACTCAGCGATCTGCATAGGTTTACCTGTTTGTTTTGCAGTGCACAGTCTTTTTACACTGCAATGAGCCCAGTGTCAGAGAAAATCTAACTTTTATCTGCAATCTCAGTGCACCAGCACTGCATATGTTACGTTGAGAGATAAACCATTTCCATACTCTTGCAAAAAGACCCTTTTAGGGGGAAAAAAAGGCATTTTATTTTGCTCGTGCAAAAAGACCCATTTAGGGCAACAAAAATTTTTTTTGCAGTGTTTTATGCATATCTGGAGGTGTGTAAAATAACCAATTTCTATATATTTTTCTTCTACTGTGCTATCCTAAAAAAACAACATTTTTTTGGAATAGCATTTTCTGCAGTTCTGTAGCTGTGCGATCCAGCGGTTACGTACTGTGGGTGGGTTGTGGTCTTGCAAAAAGCCCCATTTAGGGCCACAAAAAATATTTTGCAGTGTGTTATACATATCTGGAGGTGTGTGAAATAAACAATTTCTGTAAATTTTTCTTCTACTGTGCTATCCTAAAAAAAAAAACTTTTTTTTTTAATTGCATTTTCTGCAGTTCTGTAGCTGTGTGATACAGCGGTTACGTACTGTGGGTGGATTCTGCTCTTCCAAAAACACCCATTTAGGGCAAGATCCTAAATTTGGAAAATATGAGGAGAAGGTCAAAGGGACGTGGTGGCCCCGGTCGTGGTGCTGCTGGTGGAGCTCCTGTTGCAGGGAGAGGACGTGGTCGATCTGTGCCAGCTACACACACAAGTGAAACACCTTCCTCAGGTGCGAGTAGGCGACCGAGCCTGCGGCGGTATTTTGTCTCGCCTAATGAGGCTGTACGAATGTTGAGGCCAGGACAAGTACAGGCGATAGTAGATTGGGTTGCTGACAGTGCCTTGGGTTCCTTCACATTGTCTCCCACCCACTCTTCTGATGAAAGATCAGAGTTGGCACCTGAAGCCCATGTCCATTAGTCTTTCACCTCACCCCCTTGCAAATCAGCCAAGCAGTCTGAGCCCCAAATCATGCAGCAGTCTCTTCTGCTTTTCGATGACTCTGTTAGCAGGGTTTCCCAGGGCCATCCACCTAGCCCTGCCTCAGAAGTGGAAGAGATTGAGTGCACCGATGCCCAACCACTTATGTTTCATGATGAGTACATGGGAGGACCATCGCAGCACGTCTCGGATGATGACGAAACACAGGTGCCAACTGCTGCTGCTTTCGCAATTGTGCAGACAGACAAGGAGGACAGGGGTGAAGACTGTGTGGAAGATGATGTGGAGGACGATGAGGTCCTCGACCCCACATGAAATCAACGTTATGCAGGTGACCAGTGTAGTTCGGAGGAAGAGGCGGTGGTCACACAGAGCCACCAGCACAGCATAAGAGGGAGCAGGGTGCAAAAGCGGAGCGTCCGTCCCCTAGACAGTACATCTGCTACTGCCCAACGCAGCAAGGGACCGAGCACACCAAAGCCAGGTCCAAGGAGTTCCCTAGCGTGGCAGTTCTTCACACAATGTGCTGATGACAAGACACAAGTGGTTTGAACGCTGTGCAATCAGAGCCTGATGCGAGGCATAAACGTTCTCAACCTGAGCACAACCTGCATGACCAGGCATCTAAGTGCAAAGCAAGAGCTGCAGTGGAGTAGACACCTCAAAAACCAAGAAAGGTCTCTGGCTCCTCCTGCTTCCTCTTCTGCTGCAGTCTCTGCCTCTTCATCCACCTCTGTAGTGACAGTGGCACCTGCCACCCCGCAAACAGAGGATCTGCCAGCAACACTACCACCTGGGTCACCAACCATCTCCACAATGTCCCATGGAAACGTTCAGCTCTCTATCTCCCAAACACTGGAGCGGAAGAGGAAGTACCCCCCTAGCCACCCGCGATCCCTGGCCCTGAATGCCAGCATTTCAAAATTCCTCGCCTTTGAAATGTTGTCATTCCGTCTGGTGGAGACGCAAAGTTTTAAAAGCCTGATGGCATTGGTTGTCCCACAGTACATCGTGCCCAGCCGCCACTACTTTTCCAGGTGAGCCATCCCTTCCCTGCACAACCAAGTGGGGGACAAAATCAGGTGTGCACTGCGCAACGCCATCTGTGGCAAGGTCCACCTAACTACGGATGCGTGGACCAGTAAGCACGGTCAGGGACGTTATATCTCCCTAACAGCACACTGGGTAAATGCAGTGGCAGCTGGGCCTGAGGCAGATAGCAGTTTGGCGCATGTCCTTCCACCACCGAGGATTGCAGGGCGCTTCAGTTTGCCTCCTGTTGCTAACTCCTCCTACTCCGCTTCCTCATCCTCTACCGCCTCCTCATCCAGTCAGCGTAACACCTTCACCACCAATTTCAGCACACCCAGGGGTAAACGACAGCAGGCAGTTTTAAAACTTTCCTGTTTGGGGGGAAAAAAAACGCACCACGCAGGAGTTGTGGAGGGACATGGAACAACAGACCGATGAGTGGTTGCTGTCAGTGAGCCTCAAGCCCAGCCTGGTGGTGTGCGATAATGGGCAAAATCTCGTAGCAGCTCTGGGCCTAGTCGGCTTGACGCACATCCCTTGCCTGGTGCATGTGCTGAACTTGGTGGTCCAGAGGTTCCTTAAAAATTACCCCAATATGCCAGAGCTGCTGCAGAAAGTGCGGACCGTCTGTGCGCACTTTTGGCGTTCTCACCCTGCTGCTCGCCTGTCAGCACTGCAGCGTAACTTCGGCCTTCCCGCTCACCGCCTCATATGTGACGTGCCCACAAGGTGGAACTCCACCTTGCACATGCTGGCCAGACTGTGCGAGCAGCAGCAGGTGATAGTGGAGATTCAGCTGCAGCAATCACGCGTGAATCACTCTGCGGAACAGCACCACTTCACCACCAATAACTGGGCCTCCATGCGAGACCTGTGTGCCTTGTTGCGCTGTTTCGAGTACTCCACCAACATGGCCAGTGCCAATGACACCGTTCTTAGCGTTACTATCCCAGTTCTATGCCTCCTTGAAAAAAACGCTTCGGGCGATGATGGAAGAGGATGTGGCACAGGAGGATGAGGAGGAGGAGGAAGTGGGATAATTTCAAAGGCTTTCAGGGCAGTCTTTCACAAGTGGCTACGAGGGTGGGTTCCTGCACCAACAAACGGCAGGTACACAATTGTCCGGCAGCAAGGGCACAGTTCTGGAGGATGACGAGGTGGAGGAGGAGATGGAGGAGGAGGAGGAGGAGGAGGAGGAACCATGTTCACAGCAGGGTGGCACCCAGACCAGCTCATGGCTATCACTGGTGCATGGCTGGGGGGATACAGAGGACACAGATGATAGACCTCCCACAGAGGACAGCTTTTCTTTGCCTCTGGACAGCCTGGCACACATGAGCGATTACATGCTGCAGTGTTTCCGCAACAACCGCCGAGTTGCCCACATTTTAACTGGTGCTGATTACTGGGTGGCCACCCTGCTGGATCCCCGTTACAAGGACAACGTACCGTCCCTTTACTCCCTCACTGGAGCGGGATCGTAAGATGCGCGAGTACAAGCGCACGCTGGTAGACGCGCTGCTGGTGGCATTGCCACCTGACAGCGGGCGTACGGTGGAAGCACAAGGCGAAGGCAGAGGAGGAGGAAGAGGTTGCCAATGCAGCTGGGGCACCGCCAGCACCTCAGAAGGCAGGGTTAGCATGGCCAAAATGTGGAAAAGCTTTGTCAGCATGCCACAACAACCAGCACTACCAGCTGAGATGGAACGTCTTAGCAGGAGGCAGCATTTCACCAAGATGGTTGAGCAGTATGTATCCACAGGCCTACACGTACTGGATGACGGGTCTGTCCCCTTCAACTTCTGGGTCTCCAAAATGGGCACATGTTCTGAGCTTGCCCTTTACGCCTTGGAGGTGCTGGCCTGCCCTGCAGCCAGTGTATTATCTGAACGTGTATTTAGCACGGCAGGGGGCGTTATCACAGACAAGCGCAGCCACCTGTCCAGAGCCAATGTGGACAAGCTCACGTTCATTAAAATGAACCAGGCATGGATCCCACAGGACTTGTCCATACCTTGTGCAGAATAGACATGTATACCGGTGTTGTGACAAAAACTGTCCGGCCATCGGATTGTGTCCGGCCCATACTGCGCAAGCGCAGCGCTTGCGCAGTACAGAGGACAAGGAGATTCACAAAATCTCCGAAGAAGAACGGCGCCTGCGCAGTGAGTGCAGGTTCAAGCCCCACCATCCAAGTGGACATACGGTAGCACATAGTAACAGGGCCCCTCACAGGCTCGCTTCGATCACCACGCTTCGGGCACGGCCTCGCTTGGCTCGGCTTGAACCTCGGATGGTGTGGCTTTCACCTGGACTCACCGCGCAGGCGCCGTTCGTCTTGGGAGATTTTCTAAATCCCCTTGTCCTACATACTGAGCAAGCGCAGTACAGGGCGGACACTATTCGACGGGGGACAGAATTCGACACATCACCGGCCTTACCCAGCCATTGTTGTATTTTTGAACCAGTGTTGGCTACCTCGTCCTCCTCCACCGCCGCTTCCACCTACACAGCCACATCCACCGCCACCTCAACCTCCTACTCCATATGGACCTCGTCCTCCTAGGTCAAGATTATAATTTTAATTTTATTTTTTTGTAGCGCACAGATCCTTTCCCCCTTACCTGCCTTTATGTTGTTGGCTCCTCGCAGGAGGGAGAAAGGCACACCGCACTACCAGCCCGTACCCTGCTATATAAAGAGGTTGAGCGGTGTACTTGACGGGCCGTGTCCACAGCCGGAGTCAAAACTCCTCCAGAGGATGATTCTCACCTCTACTGTAGGTAGAGGCAAGTCCTTAAATTCCCAGTAAAGTCAATGTCCACACCAGCTGAAAATCCAACTCTTATTCTCTCATGGCAAAATAAACTGTACTCAGATAGAAAAGGTTAGAGCAAAGAAACAGGACAGCTTAAGGTGTGGAGGAGGTCCAGGCACAAACGTAGCACATTCACTTCACTGCTTAGGTTTCTCAAACAGTTTTAGGTGCACGGTCTCTGCCACAGACCTTGAGGTTGGTCTCTGCCACAGACCGGGTGTACAAGGCCCCTGCCACGGACCTGGAGAACTTTGGTCTCTGGCACAGACCAGGGTGTAGAAGGCCCCTGCCACGGGTGAATAAGGCCTCTGATACAGTCAAGATGACCTTGAGCTTCTCCTTCTACGAACCTAGCCCATATCAAGGGGAAGACATTTCTTCAGGGAGTCAACAGACCCTTCCTTCACCGTGACTCCTGCATCGGTCCATCAGAATGATCCTCCCTTCCCTGGAACAGGGTCCCCTACACGAGGCGGCACCCTAAGACTCCTCGACCCTTAGCGGACTCCAGACGAAGGCTCTGGACTCCAGGCTTTACTCCCGCCCCTAGGCCTCCATACCCAGGGCAGCAGGAACTCCAGGATAGTACCTCACCCCGGGCTAAAGGTGCCCGAGATGGAACAGGAACATGTGCACCCAGGCCGAAGGATACTGGGCGCAGACCCCACTGGACATCAGCCCCCAGGCCAAAGGTCTGCCCCTTTTATATCCTCTCCCGGCATGCACAGCAGGTTCCCCGCCCCGCTGTACTACTGCCAAGAGGGGACACAAAAGGCACAGCACTGTATCGGTGGTTCAACCCTAGCCTACTATGACAGCGCCACCTGTAGGCCGCAGGGAACTGCACACCAACACTGTCCCCCGAGGACAAAATGGTCCACGAATCCTACAGAATTAGGGTGTTTGAGCCTATCTACCACTCAAACACTTCCCTTAAATTTAGCACCCCGCTACATTTTTATTTCAAAGTATTTTATTATCATACTAGCTTATCCATTAAATTGAATATTTTTTTACAGAAAGGGCGTATTCTGGGGCATTCCCACCATATGTGTTGCATTGTGCCGTTGAGTTTCTGAGGTTCTTAATGACTTCCTGTACCTCTTCTGCTGAGAAGGGGGCATCCAGCATATTATTTTTTATTTTTTTATTTTTTATGTTATTTTAAGTTATTTCCCTATCCACATTTGTTTGCAGAGCACTTGCCATGGTCTTAACAACATTTTGCTGCCATTTGCAGCCCTCTAGCCCTTTCCATTACTTTTTTAGAGCCTTTTTAGTCCTCAGAAGTTCGGGTCCCCATTGACTTCAATGGGGTTCGGGGTTTGGGGTTCAGGGTAAAGTTCGGGTCAAGTTCAGTCCCTAACCCGAACTTTTTTCCGAAGTTCAGCCGAACCCGTCGAACCCGAACATCCAGGTGTCCGCTCAACTCTAATTACAATATAATAATAGAAATAATGCGCTTCAATCATCCTGAGACCATAATAACCATGGTGCCGTGATGATTGAAGCGCAAATACCAGCCATTTCTCCGATAAATTGCCCCCAAAAAAACATTTTCTGGCAGTGCCCTTCCCGAGACTAGACTCTGGATCTGCCCCTGCTGTGTAGTGTCTTTGGCTTGTCTCTTTGACGTCATCTTTGTCACTGCTTCGCTTAAAATGTTGACTGATGTAATCTGAAGTTTGTTGTAGAGAATCCTGAGTTTCAGCTTCTGGGTCGGAATTCCGATGAAGCTGACTTTCATCAGTCTTGCCTACACACCATCAGACAAAAATCCGACCGTCCAAAACGCGGTGACGTAAAACACTCAGACGAGCCGCGAAAAATTAAGTTCAATGCTTCTGAGCATGCATCGACTTGATTCTGAGCATGCATGGGTTTTTTCTCCATTGGAGTTCCACACAGACGATCGGAATTTCCTATCGTTTTTTTTTCCATCGGAAAGATTTAAAACATGTTCTATTTATTAAGACAGATGGAAAAGAGTCTGATGGGGCCCACACACGATCAGTTTTTCCAATGAAAAAAGTCCATCTGACTTTTTTCATCGGAAAAAACGGTTGTGTGTACAGGGGCATAACTGTGCCTCTTGCTGCACTTTCTCTGTCTTTAGCCTCACTTTCTCCTTTTTAATCTGCATTTCTTACTCAGCAAAGGCTGCTCGGGCCTTGACGACTTCAGCTTTTGCACGTGCGATAGCGAGTGCATTGCTTGCGGAGGAAGATCTAGAGGAGCCGAAAACTTGGGACCTTGTCTTGAGTGAGGATGCCTGGCTATGTGACATGTTGCTTGCAGGAATGTTTGACTGTGTAGAGGCTGCTGTATTGCCGTATGCAGGGGACTGCGCTGACAGGGTAGCATGCCTCTGTGTAGTCACTGTCCTAAATCCCACTTGCTGGATAGCCGCTGTTTGACTGTTCTGTTCTCGCTACACGTTTGCCCCTGGCGTGTATGTAGTTCAACATACAGTTTAAACCTTGAATCCTAAAATAACCAGACTGTCTGTAAGTTTGGATCTTTATTACAATGAACAGGTGGTGGCCATATAAGAATAGGATGTTCACGTGCGTGCGTATGGTGAAACTAGAAATAAACAGATAAATTAACATATAATAATTACATGAACATAAACAAATGTCCACTAGGTATACAGGTAAACAATCTTTTAGCATACCAGCGATGCTGCTTTAGAAGGACCAGAATTTTCCTAGGAAACACGTGCTGCAGGCTTAGCTGGCTCCCATGCAGTCTGTCCCAGTGGAGAAGATGAAAGAGAGTTGTAGTAGGAAGTGGAGGTAGTTCCCAGTGATATGACAGGAAATGTGTATTAACCATAGAACACTGCCCCATCAATAGTGTTTTGTTAGAGTGGCATCTAGTGGACAATGTTGGTATTGCAAGTCCAGAAGATATTATTTTTCCTTGTAGGCCGAAGGCATGACAAGGGCAGTGTGCAATACATACAAAATAGAATACAATTATATACAGAACTTTCCTTTACAATCTCCTCTCTTTTGATCAATCTTTTGATCACTAACTGTTGCGTTTGTTAAAAATATGATTTTTATTATATTACTCAGACATAGGATACATGGGACAATTTTACAATAGTGAGTTGGTCAGATTACTGTCAGTCTTTTGGTTTGAGTAGATTTCTCAAACAAATGCTGTTTTCATACAATGGGGTTAGATACCATTGTTGTATTCATGTCCATAGCTACAGTAAACAAGTAAGACATTACTTGTTTGAGATTTCTTTCAGCTCTCAAACTGAAAGAATGACTGTTAGATTACTGACAGATTTGGTTTAAGTAGACAATAGGTAGATAGCATTGTTGTATTAAACAGTCCATTGTCGAATACAGCTACAGTAAACAGGTGTGTTTTCTGTTGTTTGGTAACTAACTCAGCCTGACACATAAAAGCAGGCATAAGCTAGGACACACACACATCATGTTGCTGTAACATCAGAAGAAGCCACTCATCATAAGAAGAACAGAACCTGGTCTCCAAGAAGAATCATTGCCAATGGAGATCACGAGTAAAAGAAGATAAGTAACTTAAATGTATTTGTAGTTATAGACCAGGGATATGCAATTAGCGGACCTCCAGCTGTTGCCAAACTACAAGTCCCATGAGGCATAGCAAGACTCTGACAGCATCAAGCATGACACCCAGAGGCAGAGGCATGATGGGACTTGTAGTTTGGCAACAGCTGGAGGTCCGCTAATTGCATATCCCTGTTATAGACCATAGGCTGTTCTATTTTCTAGGCAATTTGCTTGTTATAGATATCTGTCAGTCTTGTAGTGTATTCCTAATATTGTAATAGTTTTGTATGTACAGCATCTTGTATAGTAAAAGCACATTTACACATTGCAGAAGTCTCAGCTTCCTTGTTATACCACAGAGTAACCTTGCTAGATAGATGCAAGCAAAACACTAACCATACCTGCTATCACCTTTAACCACTTCCTTACTGGGCACTTAAACCCCCCTCCTGCCCAGACCAATTTTCAGCTTTCAGCGCTGACGCACTTTGAATGACAATTGCGCAGTCATACAACACTGCACCCAAATTACATTTTTATCATTTTTTTCCCACAAATAGAGCTTTCTTTTGGTGGTATCTGATCACCTCTGCAGTTTTTATTTTTTGCGCTATAAACAAAAAAAAGAGCGTAAATTTTGAAAAAAAAACACAATATTTTTTACTTTTTGCTATAATAAATATCCCAATTTTTTTTTTCATTTTTTTTTCTTTTAGTTTAGTCCGATACGTATTCTTCTACATATTTTTGGTAAAAAAAAAAATCGCAATAAGCTTTTAGTGATTGGTTTGCGCAAAAGTTATAGCGCCTACAAAATAGGGGATAGATTTATGACATTTTTTTTTTCCACTAGTAATATCGGTGATCTGCAAATTTTGTCAGGACTGCGATATTGCGGCGGACACATCGGACACTTTTGACACTATTTTGGGACCATTCACATTTATACAGCGAACAGTGCTATAAAAATGCACTGATTACTGTATAAATGTGACTGGCAGTGAAGGGGTTAACCACTAGGGGGCGGGAAGGGGTTAAATATGTTCCCTCATGAGTGATTCTTACTGTGGGGGGAGGTGACCGATGGTTGTCCCTATGTACAAGGGACAAACCATCAGTCTCCTCTCCCTAGCAGGACGTGGATCTCTGTGTTTACACACAGAGATCCACGTCCCTGGCTCTGTGACAGCCGATCGCGGGTACCCGGCGGACATCGCGGCCACCAGGCACGCGCATCGGCACCCGCGTGACACAGCGGGCACAGCTCTTCCGCGATGCGCGCCGCCGCGGGCGCGCATTGCGGAAGTAAACAAGAGGACGTCCTGGGGACGTCCACCCGGCAGTTCAGGTCCGCGCTGCAGTCGACTTTCGGCTATAGCGCGGATCTGAACTGGTTAACCTGGAACCTCCACACTCTTAGGTGGAGGTAGTCCTGGCCAAAGAGACTGAACTCCTTTGTAGAGAATATAATAGCTGAGCAGCTTTTTCATTACAAAAATACTTTTCATTGTGAAAAACAAATGATTGATAAGACATATTTACAGAGAACTGGCTGTACACTCCTGTGGCCAGAATGGCCTTCTAGCTTAATTGTTGGCATGCTGACTTATCAGCATATTGTAAACACAGACAATTCTACATAAAATGGAATACGTACAAAGGACAAATATGACTTCAACATGGCTAAACTACTTTTAAAATCACATATATATATATATATATATATATATATATATATATATATATATACCGTATTTATTGGCGTATAACATGCGCAGGCGTATAACACGCACCCTAACTTCAAGAGGGAAGTTTCAGGAACAAAACTTTCCACAGCCCCCTGCGTATAACACGCATGCACAGTTTACCCTCTATTTTCAGGGTAAAAAAGTGAGTGTTATACGCCAATAAATACAGTGTATATATATATATATATATATATATATATATATATATATATATATAAATATATATATATATATACACACACACACACACATATACATATACAGTCAGGTCCATAAATATTGGGGCATCGACACAATTCTAATATTTTTGGCTCTATACACCACCACAATGGATTTGAAATGAAACAAACACAATGTGCTCTAACTGAAGACTTTCAGCTTAAATTTGAGGGTATTTACATCCAAATCAGGGGAACGGTGTAGGAATTACAACAGTTTGTATATGTGCCTCCCACTTTTTAAGGGACCAAAAGTAATTGGACAGATTAACAATCATCAATCAAACTTTCACTTTTTAATACTTGGTTGCAAATCCTTTGCAGTCAATTACAGCCTAAAGTCTGCAACGCATAGACATCACCAGACACTGGGTTTCATCCCTGGTGATGCTCTGCCAGGCCTCTACTGCAACTGTCTTCAGTTCCTGCTTGTTCTTGGGGCATTTTTCCTTCAGTTTTGTCTTCAGCGAGTGAAATGCATGCTCAATCGGATTCAGGCCAGGTGATTGACTTGGCCATTGCATAACATTCCACTTCTTTCCCTTAAAAAACTCTTTGGCTGCTTTTGCAGTATGCTTCGGGTCATTGTCCATCTGCACTGTGAAGCACCGTCCAATGAGTTCTGAAGCTTTTGGCTGAATATGAGCAGATAATATTGCCTGAAACACTTCAGAATTCATCCTGATGCTTTTGTCAGCAGTCACATCATCAATAAATACAAGAGAACCAGTTCCATTGGCAGCCATACATGCCCACGCCATGACACTACCACCACCATGCTTCACTGATGAGGTGGTATGCTTTGGATCATGAGCAGTTTCTTTCCTTCTCCATACTCTTCTCTTCCCATCACTCTGGTACAAGTTTATCTTGGTCTCATCTGTCCATAGGATGTTGTTCTAGAACTGTGGAGGTTTTTTTAGATGTTGTTTGGCAAACTCTAATCTGGCCTTCCTGTTTTTGAGGCTCACCAATGGTTTACATCTTGTGGTGAACCCTCTGTATTCACTCTGGTGAAGTCTTCTCTTGATTGTTGACTTTGACACACATACACCTACCTCCTGGAAAGTGTTCTTGATCTGGCCAACTGTTGTGAAGGGTGTTTTCTTCACCAGGGAAAGAATTCTTCACTCATCCACCACAGTTGTTTTCCGTGGTCTTCCGGGTCTTTTGGTGTTGCTGAGCTCACCGGTGCGTTCTTTCTTTTTAAAGGAGTTGTAAAGGTTCGTTTTTTATTTTCTAAATAGGTTCCTTTAAGCTAGTGCATTGTTGGTTCACTTACCTTTTCCTTTGATTTACCTTCTAAATGTTTTTTTTCTTTGTCTGAATTTCTCACTTCCTGTTTCTCCTCACTAAACTTCACACCATCATCCGAGTGGTGTTGAGTCAGCCAGAACAGCTTACTGAACAGCTTACTGATGAGGAACCGGAAGTGAGAAATTCAGACAAAGAAAACAAAGAAAAAAAATATTTAGAAGGGAAATCTAAGGAAAAGGTAAGTGAACCAACAATGCACTAGCTTAAAGGAACCTATTTAGAAAATAAAAAATGAACCTTTACAACCCCTTTAAGGATGTTCCAAACAGTTGATTTGGCCACACCTAATGTTTTTGCTATCTCTCTGATGGGTTTGTTTTGTTTTTTCAGCCTAATGATGGCTTGCTTCACTGATAGCGACAGCTCTTTGGATCTCATATTGAGAGTTGACAGCAACAGATTCCAAATGCAAATAGCACACTTGAAATTAAATCTGAACCTTTTATCTGCTCCTTGTAAATGGGATAATGAGGGAATAACACACAACTGGCCATGGAACAGCTGAGCAGCCAATTGTCCCATTACTTTTGGTCCCTTAAAAAGTGGGAGGCACATATACAAACTGTTGTAATTCCTACACCGTTCACCTGATTTGGATGTAAATACCCTCAAATTAAAGCTGAAAGTCTGCAGTTAAAGCACATCTTGTCCGTTTCATTTCAAATCCATTGTGGTGGTGTATAGAGCCAAAAAAGATTAGAATTGTGTCAATGTCCCAATTTTTATGGACCTGACTGTATATAATTTATGATTTCTTGTCAATTTTTCAGAGAATATGAATGATAACACAAAAACTTTTCTTTCACTCATGGTTAGTGTTTAGCTGAAGCCATTTATTATCAATCAACTGTGTTTACTCGTTTTAAATCATAATGACAACGGAAACTACCCAAATGATCGTGATCAAAAATTTACATACCCCAGTTCTTACAACCGTGTATTGCCCCCTTTAATATTAATGACAGCTTGAAGTCTTTTGTGGTATTTGTGGATGAGGCTCTTTATCTTCTCGGATGGCAAAGCTGCCCATTCCTCTTGGTAAAAAGCCTCCAGTTCCTGTAAATTCTTGGGCTGTTTTGCATAAACTGCACGGTTGAGATCTTCCTAGAGTGGCTCAATGATATTGAGGTCAGGAGACTAAGATGGCCACTCCAGAACCTTCACTTTATTCTGCTGTAGTCAATGACAGGTCGACTTGGCCTTGTGTTTTGGACCATTGTCATGTTGGAATGTCCAAGTACGTCCCATGCGAGTATTTTGCGACAACATACTGCATTCATCTTCCCATCAATTTTTACCAAATTTCCTGTGCCTTTGTAGCTCACACATCTCCAAAACATCAGTGATCCACCTCTGTGTTTCACAGTAGGAATGGTGTACCTTTCATCATAGGCCTTGTTGATTCCTCTCCAAATGTAGTGTTTACGGTTGTGGCCAAAAAGCTCAATTTTGGTCTCATCACTCCAAATGACTTTGTGCCAGAAGGTTTGAGGCTTGTCTCTGTGCTGTTTGGCATATTGTAAGCAGGATACTTTAAGGCATTTGTGTAGTAATGACTTTCTTCTGGCGACTCGACCATGCAGCCCATCTTTCTTCAAGTGCCTCCTTATTGTGCATTTTCTTTGCATCCGGAAATTTTTTCCTGGCAGTTGGGATTTTAGTTGGTCTACCTGACCGTGGTTTTGTTTCAACAGAAGAAAGGGGGGGGGGGGGGATTTTGCGCTAAATTATAAATACACTAAACCCACAAGTGCAAATAGTGGTAAAACAGTGACACTATAAATTAATACAATAATAAAAAATATAAATATATATAATAGTATAATAATATTTAAATAATTAAAAAAACGTGGAATAAAAAATGCCAAGTGATCAAATATCGATGGTGATAAATGTAAATAATATATAAAAAAGTGCTGTCAAAAAATACATTGCTAGTCCTCCAGTGTAAAAAACTAGAGTGCAAAAACATGCAATAACTTCAAAAGTGTGAAAAAGTTCAATATTGCAATTGATAGTGGTAGATGAGAACTTTGTGTCCAAAAAGATTCCAATTGGGTGTCTCCAGTGATAAACAAATCCGATCTAGATGTGATGCCTCAAATATAATAGATATATAATAGATGTGATGCCTTTATCTAGATCGGAAGCAGCAGAGTAACAGTAAGACGGCGCACATCACGCCGCGATTCACCTGTATTGCCTGTTATATTTGATTGTGATGTAAGAGTCCACTCTTTACTTATTTAATAAAGCCCTATACATTTAATACTACACCATCAGAGGCTTCTTGTTCGTTCCCCTCCTTGGCTCCTGGCTGGAGTTTTGCTCCCCCCCCCTCCCTCTCCTTCCTTTTTACCTATAGGCAGCGTGAGTAGAGGTGAATATAGCCTGACTAAGCCCATAGTGGAGAAGATACAGAGGAGAGACAAGATCATCCCTTATGCCAGTTACCTTATTAGTGAGTTGAGAATACTGGGAGACAGGTGTAGGATTCACCATTTGGTTCAATACTTCAATTGTGTACTAAACGTAGAAGGCTCTGACTCCACCTAGGATTTGTTTATGACTGGAGACACCCAATTGGAGTCTTTTTGGACACATCTACCACTAACAATTGCAATATTGATCTTTTTCACACTTTTGAAGTTATTGCATGTTTTTGCACTCTAGTTTTTTACACTGGATGACCACTATTTGCAACAACTGGATTACACTGTTTTACCACTATTTGCACTTGTGGGTTTAATGTATTTATACTTTAGCGCAAAATCCCCCCCCCCCTTCTTCTTTTTACTATATTTTATGTGTAAGGTGAACACAAATTGATTTTGCAGCCATCAGTTCTTATCTATGTACTCTTGAGTAGCGCGAAAGACACACACTTTTGCACTTTTTGTTTCAACAGAACCCCTCATTTTCCACTTCTTGATTAGAGTTTGAACACTGCTGATTGGCATTTTCAATTCCTTGGATATCTTTTTATATCCCACCTGCTCCCACTTGCCGAAGCAGTCAGGATATCTCCAGTGAGGGACTCCCCTGAACCAGCCTCCCATCCTGGATACTCCCAGGCCAAACACTCGGTCCCAGACCTCTCGAGCTGAAGATATCGAGGCCTCTGAACTAAGTGGAGATGAAGGAAAAGAGCTTGATTGGTTGTGGCCCTCCCCAACTCCAGGAGCTTCTGCTATAGATCTTCCAACCACTGAGGACACTATAGACAGTACACTGAATGCAGAAGCTACTGAGTTCATCCCATCTAGTCCTTTATCAGATCACTGGGAGGATGCCTGTGACACTTGCTCAGAGGAGGACCCCAGAGACTCTATATATATCTTCCAGCTCCTGAATCAGATGTTCCAGAGCCCGCCGTGTCCCTCGAGCCTGCTCCGGAAGAAGAACCTGTGGCGCCAGAGCCAGAAACCCCAAGAGAGCAAAGAGCTTGAAGAGTCATAAGGCCTCCCAAAAAGTTGACCTACCCACAAATGGGGAAGAGCTCAGAAGATTCTGTGGTCACTGCCAGGAGGAGTGCAGAGAATCCGGATCCCTCCACTGTTCATTTGGTGGAGGGCAACCCCAACTCACTCTCTGGCACAGTTAGGCAGGCCACTCATGATAGTGTGACCTGTGGGCAAGGGAATTCAGCCCCTCAGTTTTGGTGGGAATTCCCTATGCCAACATCATACGCAACTTTGTCTAGGGTTGTACGCTGAAATTATCTTTGGGGACCAAAGAGTTGAAGTGGGGGGAGTGTGTAGCGGGGTCTCCTTTAAGACTCTCAGGACTACCTTACTCAGAACCCCATTTGGCACCCAGGGTGCAATGTTGCCGCCGCAGAGACTCATGGGTGGAGCTATATAAGGAAGGGGCGAGGCTAGGCTCGGACTCTCTGGGACACAAGACTTCGGTGAACAGGTCCTCCTGTGCGGATCTGCTGGTGTGCAAGGCCTGAAGCCTGGGGACTTGCGCAGCTACCAAAGAGCCTTCCACCCTACTGCGAGCCTGGGTGGCATCTGACTTTGTTATTCTTCAACCTTTGTTGGATCGGAGACCCGACCGCTGCAGACGCTGTGTGTGGAGACACAGCAGGTGGAAGTCCCGGACTGGGATCGCGTCCGGAGGGGTGAGCGAGCACATGCTCAATCCATATACTTTATACTGTTGTTAGGCCTACAGACTGCCGAGGCCCACCCGCTTATATTTGAGGCCCCACTGGAGATCCATAGCAGAACTGAGTCAAAGGGTCTCCAGTGAAGTGTTCCGTGTTGTTACTTTGACCTGTGGATTACAAATGTGTTCCTGAATGTGCACCACCATTAAAGACTTGCATGCGAAGAAATCATCTTTTAGAGACTGAGTTTTAGAGTCTGGGTCAGGCCTGACCAAGCGTTAGAGTTTAGTTGCTGCATCACAGGGCGCTTAGTTAACGGCTGTTACATGTGGTATGCCATTACTGTATTTCACTAATGTGTAGTATGCTATTCGCTGCAGGGCTCTGCAAGAAGCACGTGTGATTTGTTATAACTGTTGATCTATTATACCAAGAGAGAGTAAACTCGTTATACTTTAATTGCTTTGCATTGGTGTCTGAATTTTACCATAGAGTATAAAAGAGATATTACCCTAGACTAACTGTGCCAGAGTCGGTCGAGTAAATTGCCGGGGGTTGGCGGTGCTGTGTGCAGGGCCTGAGACCAAATTCAGCGGCTCTTAGTTGGGGGTGCGCTACAAAGGTTTAACCCCTTGATCGCCCCCCAGGTAACCCTTTCACCGCTGTCACTAAGCGATCGTTTTTCTGATCGCTGTCTTAGTGTCGGTGATGCCGATAGGTAGCCAGTTATTTTTTTTAGGTTCGCCGCAGGTTTTTATAGCGTCGGGTACCCCCATATATTACCAAATAAAGGTTTAACCCCTTGATCGCCCCCCCAGGTAACCCTTTCACCCCCTTTTGCCAGTGTCACTAAGCGATCGTTTTTCTGATCGCTGTCTTAGTGTCGGTGATGCCGATAGGTAGCCAGTTATTTTTTTTAGGTTCGCCGCAGGTTTTTATAGCGTCAGGTACCCCCATATATTACCTAATAAAGGTTTAACCCCTTGATCGCCCCCTAGGTAACCCTTTCACCCTCTTTTGCCAGTGTCACTAAGCGATCGTTTTTCTGATCGCTGTATTAGTTATGCTGGTGCCGATAGGGAGCCAGTTATTTTTTTTAGGTTCGCCGCAGGTTTTTATAGCGTCAGGTACCCCCATATATTATTTAATAAAGGTTTTAACCCCCTAATTGCCCCTAGTTAACCCTCTTACCAGTGATCACCATATAAGTGTTACTGGTGACACTGGTTAGCCAGTTAGTTATTTTGTTATTTAGGTTCCCCGTCAGGTTTTTATATAGCGTCAGGTACCCCCATATATTACCTAATAAAGGTTTAACCCCCTGATTGCCCCTAGTTAACCCTTTCACCAGGGATCACCATATAAGTGTTACGGGTGACGCTGGTTAGTTAGTTTGCTTTTTATAGTGTCAGGGCACCCGCCGTATATAACCCAATAAAGGTTTAACCCCCTGATCGCCCGGCGGGTGATATCAATTAGGTTTTAGTGTCAGAGAGGGTCTGCGTCACCCCAGGCAGCGTCGGGTTAGTGCCAGGAATGCTAACACCCACGTGTGAAGCATACACCCCCCTTAGTGGTATAGTATCTGAACAGATCAATATCTGATCAGATCTATACTAGCGTCCCCAGCAGTTTAGGGTTCCCAAAAACGCAGTGTTAGCGGGATCAGCCCAGATACCTGCTAGCACCTGCGTTTTGCCCCTCCGTCCAGCCCAGGCCACCCAAGTACAGTATCGATCAATCACTGTCACTTACAAAACACAACACACATAACTGCAGCGTTCGCAGAGACAGGCCTTATCCCTGCGACTCCAGTGCTGTAGGAGATGATTTCACCACCACAGTTAAAAAAAAAAAGAGCATATATGCCGAAGCAGGGGGGCAGCAGGGGCGGAGGAGCGATTTTTCTCCTAATGCCGCGTACATACGGTCAAAATTCCGACGGAGGCATGCCCGTGGAAAAGTCCGACCATGTGTGTGCGGCATAACTTTTGCGGGAGGATGCCCCCATGCTTCGGCATATATAAATGGTGCATTCTAATGGTGGGCATACCCACTGATCAATGTATTTTTTTCGTTCAGCCAACAGGCTGCAAGAAAAAAAAGATTACAATACATGTCCAACAAGGACCAGCAACTTACTGGTATGTTGCTGGACTTTGGTTATTCCAGATTGATGCCTGCGGGTTTAGGTATCGTCTTGGTATCATTCTTCTCAGCCAGCAGTCGCCTTTCATGTAAAAGCAATGCTAGCAGCTAATTAGCCTCTGGACAGCTTTTACAAGCAGTGTGAGGGAATGTCCCCCCCCCCAGATATAAAACGTGCCATTGGGAAATTGGGAAAGATCTAGGGTCCAACAGACCCCATTTTTTTTTTAAAAAGAGTACCTGTCACTACCTATTGCTATCATAGGGGATATTTACATTCCCTGAGATAACAATAAAAATGATAAAAAAAAAAAAATATGGAAAGAACAGTTTAAAAATAAAAGAAAAAAGAAAAATTAATAATAAAAAAAATAAATAAAAAAAAGCACCCCTGTCCCGCCCTGCTCTTGCGCAATGGCGAACGCAAGCGTCGGTCTGGCGTCATATGTAAACAGCAATTGCATCATGCATGTGAGGTATCACCGCAAAGATCAGATCGAGGGCAGTAATTTTAGCAGTAGACCTCCTCTGTAAATCTAACGTGGTACCCTGTAAAGGCTTTTAAAAATGTATGTAGTTTGTCGCCACTGCGCGTTTGTGCGAAATTTTAAAGCATGTCGTGTTTGGTATCTATGTACTCGGCCTAAGATCATCTTTTTTATTTCATCAAACATTTGGGCAATATAGTGTGTTTTAGTGCATTAAAATTTAAAAAAGTGTATTTTTTCCCCAAAAAATGCGTTTGAAAAATCGCTGCGCAAATACTGTGTGGAAACAAAAAATGCAACACCCACCATTTTATTTTTTTTCAAATATAGTTTTTATTAGATTTTCTTAGGGGGAAAAAAAAAAAAAGGGAAAAGCAGTAGCTCCAATGGAGGACACAGCCTCCTAATCACATAACACAGGAATGCCAGTACATTACACAATACCCAATAAATAATATATGTCCTGGAATTGCCATTATCAGCCACTATTCTCATAATTTCTTATATAACCAAAAAAAAAAGAAAAAGAAGGAAAAAAAGAAGAAGGGCGGTGTTAGGCCGAGAATGCCATCCATTCAGGAATCAAGTAGATCTCACAGCCCCCAACAGTATGTTAAATATTTTAGCTCTCAAACAGATCTTTTCCCTCATCAGAGAGTATGAACATATTCCAGCTGGCCCATATCGTTTTATAAGTCTCGTGTCTATCCTGTGCCGTCATTATTAGATCCTCCATTTTATTTATGTTTTCCACCTTCCGCAGCCACATCGCCACTGATGGTGCATTCTGAGCCTTCCACCTCATGGGAATGCAGGCTTTAGCTGCATTAATCAAATGTCTCAACATAGATTTTTTATATACCCGAGGGGCTATAGTCGACACGTGAAGTAAAAAAAACGCTGGATCGTTTGGGATCGGAAAGTCAGTAAATCGTTGCGATGTATTCCGCACCGTCGTCCAAAAGTCGCTCAATTTAGGGCAGGACCAGAATATGTGTAGCATCGTACGCCTGTCCTCGCCGCAGCGCCAGCAATGTTCTGGTATATCTGGGAAAATCGCATGCAGACGAACAGGTGTCAAATACCACCTTGTCAGAACTTTATAGTTGGTTTCCTGTATTTTAGTGCATATCGAGGACTTGAGGGAGAGACTAACCATATTCTGTTTTTGGGTCGGAGAAAACGTACAATCTAGTTCAGTTTCCCACCTTGCAATACAGGGCAAATCAGGTTGTTGTTCTGGTGTATTTAAAAAAGCATACATTTTAGATAGAGTCTGTGGTAGCGGATCTATGCCCGAACAATATTCCTCAAATTTATTCAAGGGTCTAGTATAACTCCGGGGATTCGGAATGGTCAGGAAAAAGTGCTGCAACTGTGCTGCATTCCAGAACTCAAGTCCAAAGGGGCCTGCAGTATCCATCAGTTCCAGAATGGTAGGCCATCTATCGTTGATTACAAACTCAGAAGCAGTTGTAAGGCCAGAAGTCCTTAATTGCCTAAATTGCGTCCGTGAAAGCCCCGGAGGAAAACTGGGGTTACCCAAAATCGGAGTCAAGGGCGATGTCATGGCTGTTAAGGAGGATTTTAATATAGCACGGGCGCTCTGTCGCAAGGTATTACCTATCAGTGGGAGTGTTTTTAATTCAATAGGTAGAGAGTCTCCACACCACAGCGCGGTGCGTAGTGGGATATCTGTCTGGTATTGTTCTATTTGTGCCCATAGTTTGGACTCATAATGTCGCCACCAATCCGTCACCCTGCCCAGATGGACCGCCTGGTAATATCTCTTAACATCTGGCAGTGCAAGACCTCCACATTGTTTGGGCATCATGAGCTGGGTGTGGGAGATTCAAGTTTTTTTATTAGCCCAAACAAAACGGATAAAGAGAGCTTGGACTTATTTAAGATATGCAGGGGGTATCCTAATCGTTAGGGCCTGAAAAAGGTATAAAAATTTAGGCAAAACACTCATCTTCAACAGGTTACACCTCCCAAACCATGAATGTAGTCCCTTGTTCCACGTCTCTAATTGCACTCTAGTTTTAACAAGTAAAGGGGGAAGGTCAGACGGAATACTAGTCCCCAGATAATTCAGTGCGGATGTCCATTTAAATTTAAAATTTGTGCCCATATTTGGTAAAGTCTGTGATATCGGTGACACTCCCATCGCTTCTGACTTCGAGAAAATTATTTTAAAGTTGTACAGTGCCCCATATCTCTCGAACTCCTTAAGAAGATTTGGCAGGGAAACTACAGGGTTAGTCAAGGAAAACAATAAATCATCAGCATATGCTGAAATCTTGCATTGTATCCGGGCTACTCTTATCCCTTCTATGTCTGGATTCAATCTAATTGTAGCTAAGAAAGGTTCCAGGGATAGGGCAAACAAAAGAGGAGACAGCGGGCATTCCTGTCTTGTACCATTTTGTATTGGGAAGGGGTCTGACAGGACCCCATTCACCTTCACCTGGGCTGTCGGGTTAGAATATATTCCGGCTATTCGATTAAGCATCACCTCCCCTAGACCAATGTGTCTAAGCACAGCAAACATGTATGACCAATCAACCCGGTCGAAAGCCTTTTCGGCATCTGTGTTTAAAAATACACATGGGGTGTTTGTGGAGCGTACGACATGGAGTATATTCAATACCTTAGTGGTACTGTCTCTCGCCTCTCTAGATGGTATGAAGCCCACTTGGTCCAGGTGAATGAGTTGCCGAAGGTGGTGCACCAGTCGAGCAGCCAGAACAGTGGTGTATAGCTTGAGGTCCACATTCAGAAGCGATATGGGACGATGGCTGCCACACTCCGCCGGGTCCTTTCCCTCCTTGTGGATCACCGAAATATAGGCTCCCAGAGTCTCTCTAGCGAACGTTCCACCTGCACCTACCGTATTATACAATGTAAGCATTTGAGTGCCCAGTATTGGTAACAGTGTCCTATAGTATTGTAATGTAAAACCATCTGGGCCTGGGGCCTTCCCTGGCTTCATATGTCTAACTGCACGTTCGAGTTCCATCAAGGTGATAGGGGAGTCTAAATCTATTCCTATCCCCTGTGGTAGAGAGGGCATCTGAGAGGCTGTGATGTAGTCCTCTAGCTCTACTCGGCTCATCATCGCTCCCGGCAAATTGTATAAACGAGAATAAAAGTCCTTAAACGCTTGAGTGACTTGTGTCGGTAGGACTACCTTTTGACCACTTCTGGTGTTAATGTGGGGAACATATGTAGAAAGTTTGTGTTCTCTAACCGCTTTCGCTAACATTTTCCCACACTTGTCTCCTGACTCATAGCTCACTCTACAGCTAAACTGCAGGGCCGCTTTGGCCTTATACCGGAGCAGATCCGTGATCTGTGTCCTAATTAACATCAGTTCGGTCTCTGAAGATTGTGTAGGGGTATGTTTATGTCTAGCTTCAATCTCTGACATTTTCTGCAACCAACAGAAAAGTTGTTCATTCCGTTCATGCTTAATTCGTGCCCCGTGCTTAATCAGGATTCCCCTGATGACTGGTTTATGGGCTTCCCATAGAATACCTGGATCACAATCTGGTTGGTCATTCTCCTGAAAGTATAATTTCAGCGTTTCTTTTACCTCAATCAATACCTCCGGCACCTGTAAAAGGCTCTCATTGAGATGCCAGAAACGGTGCCGAGGCGTAGAGGTGTCATTGAGTCTGTAGGTCAAAAATATCGGCGCATGGTCCGACCATGTCCTATTCCCAATCAACGTCTCACTTACCGCATGCAACTGGGTATGGGGGACTAGAAAATAGTCTATTCGAGTATATACCCGGTGCATGGGAGAGTAAAACGAATAGTCACGTTCCCCTGAATGTTGCAGACGCCAAGCGTCTATTAATTGGGCTCTGTGGAGCGTCTTAGCTATCCTTTTAAGTTGGCTTGGTGGGATAGATGATTTACCGGTCGAGGTATCTACCGAGGGCATTAGTGGAACGTTGAAGTCTCCACCGAGGATCAATTGTCCCTCTTTAAATTCCTGCAATTTCTCTAGTATGTCTCTCAAAAAGGTGGCTTGTAATTCGTTGGGGGTATATATTGTGGCTAATGTCACCTGTTTATCCCAAATCATCCCTTTAAGAAAAACATAGCGCCCTGTCTGGTCTATAATAGAGCTCTGGTGTTTCCAGGGTATTTTACTAGAGAGTAACACCGAAACCCCTTTTGATTTTCCTGTCGGATTGGTGGAGTGATAAGCAATGGGGTAAAATCTGTTTCTCAAGTAAGGGAGCTTATCATATTTAAAATGTGTTTCCTGAATAAAGGCGATGTCGGTATTGTATCTTTTCATATCGTTAAGGAGCATACGTCTCTTCTCAGGAGTATTTAAATCCCTCGCATTAAGTGACATCACCCGAACACCGTCCATCGTTACACTTAAGTATAACGGGAAAGAAGAAAAAAAAAAAAGGGGGGGGATAAAAAAAATAAAAAAGGGGAAACCCCTCCTATACACTAAACTTAGCTATATGCTAAAAAAAAAAAAAAACGCTCACCGGTTATCGGTATCTGAGCGTCTACCTATTTAGGTGCCTGTGCCTGGATTGGCCGACAGAGAGAGAAGATTATAAAAAAAAAAGAGAAAAAAAGAATTACAAGCTCCAAGCTCCATAGACCTCCGCATTCCCTGGATTGTTTGATAACTGATAACCTTATCAAGAGGACCGGGAAGAGGAGGGAGAGAAAAAAAAAAAAGGACAGAAGAGAATGTAACAGGGAATAAGTAAATTTATATAGCACCGGGGTTCAGGGGGGGGGGCAGGCCCAGAAGCACAGACATAGAACACTCCTATTTACCACCTTAAATATCTTATTGGCCTCCCCTAGCCTGAGGCTATTTATATCTCTATATACTATACTATTACATTATATATTCATATACATCAATATACATTATATTCTATATATCATTGTATATTTCTTTCCTCACCTTCTTCTTGAGAGGAAAATAATAACATACTATGTGACATAATATTTATACCAAAAACGTATTTTCTTTAAACCATCTATTTGATTCTTCTCTTATCCATGGGGCTCTCCCCCCTTCAATAAATAATCCCCCCCCTCCCCGCCTCCCACAGAAAACCAAGTAGAATAGAAAACATAACACATAATATCGTACCCATGTACCATATCTTATCTTTGTCAACGTCTGCCCATTCTCCCCTTTTTAAATTAATAACTCAAAACAAAAAAAAACAAAAAATTTTCTCTAAGGAGGGAGAGCAACACTCCTCCCCGTCCCTCTCCTCTACTCCTCCTCTTCTCCGGTCCTCTATCTACCCCCCCCCCCCCATTCCCACATCTAGGCATGATTCCCTTATATATCTGTGAGTCTATATATCTCAGATCTTCCCCTCCCCATTCCCACCCCCCTCCATCTTTGTGCTTCCTCTCTCCAATACTCGCTCCTTCACTCTATTGTTTCTACTATTTCTATTCGCTCGTCAGAGAGGGGGAGAGGGGAGGGGGGGCTCCCGGAGCTCACCTGATACCCAAATCCTCCTAAATGTTGTCCCTAGTAACTCATTTTAATATATTTATCATATTTATTTATTTATGTATTTATTTATTTACTATCTTCTATCCTGGGGTCTACCTACTTACGTGTTACTTATGTTGCTGGTATTACTAGTGAAAAAAAAAAAAAAAGAGGTGGAAGACCCAACCCTGTGTCTTTTGTGAATTAGTGTTTCTTATTATACTCTTTGTGTACCTTCCTTAGAGTTTGCCATACTCCAAAAGAAGCCGAAAAAAATAAAATAAGGAACGGAGGAGGAGATATAGGGAAAAATAGGGGGTTACCCCCCCTTCTCCTCCTTCGTGCAACCTACTCTTTAACAGTGGTTATTAATTTGTGTTTAGCTCGTGTTTTATGTGTCTCGTTTCTATAGTGTCTAAGTGCTTAAAAAAAGGAAGCGGGAAAGAGCGGGCTCCGTCTCAACAAAACCCCCCCTCCCCCCCTAGAAAAAAAAACAAGAAAAGAAGGGGGGTGAACAAAAAAACAAAAACAAATTTCACACATCCAACAAAAAAAAAAAAAAAGATAAACCCTAATACCGGGGTATACCTTACCCTCTAACATTCCCTTTAATCTTCCCTCTACTCGTGAGTTTAAGAGGGGGAGCTAGGCAATCTCCCCCCGAAAAAAAAAAAAAAAAAGGAAAGTATCAGGATACCCTGTACTCCTCTGTGCATGGGTCTATCTATATCCCTACATTTATCTCACTGTGTATACCACTTTTATACTTATCTTAACCACACCAGGCTCTAAGCGTGCCAAAATACAGTTCCTTATCTCTTATCTAATATCCTAAATCTCCTCTCCCCCAAAAAAAGAGGGGGGTGGGGAGTATCATATGTCCTGTCGGCCATTTCCTTTTCTTGGCTCTCCGGTTGTTATGTACGTAGTTCCTGATTTCAATGGGCAAACCAAGGAGAAAAAAAAAAAAAAAAAAAAAGGGGATGGCAAAAAGGGGCTCGGGGGAGCTCGTTCTCTTAAGGTTCCCAATATGTCCAGATATAGGGGGGGTATTTATTCAATATTAGGACCCAACTCCTGATTCAGGTCCCCCCTTTGGTCCCTGAGGGGTCTGGGTTCTTTGCCGTCTTCCATTTTCTTGGGAGCCTCTCCTCTGACCCTGAGTATCTGAGAACCCCCTGCGGTTCCCATTATATATGAAAGGTAGAAGCCAATTTGAGATCTGGAAGGGTGTGATTGCTAGATATAGAAAAAGTTCAGGTAGAACCGCTGGTGTCTGGAGGGTAAACGTAGTGGATGCCCTCCGAAATGTAACTGTTAATGGGTACCCCCACCTATACGTGTACCCCTGCTCTCTCGCCGGTCTAAAATAGGCCGCAGGCATGCTCTGCGTTGTAGTGTGGCCCTTGAGACATCAGGTAAGATTTTTATTTGAGCCCCATCGAAGGGGATATCTCCCTTATCCCATGCTGCCCTGAGTATCTGCTCCCTTAAGTTCTGTCTATTCAAATGGCAAATTACATCCCTGGGTCTATCCAGGTTTAGGGATTTAGGGCCCAGTGCTCTATGTACTCTATCTAGCTCGATCGTAATCAGCGATAGATTTAAGATAGCCTGAAATACGGGAGAGCTCCGAGCGTGAGGAGGTCGGTACGGAGAAGCTCGGCAAGTGACGTGGGAGCTAGGCTGAGTACACTTCGGAATTCCTCCGGGTCAAGCAGGAAGCGAGGACACCAGGACAGACTGAAACACAGAGGCACACGGACACTGTGAGAGAGGCTGATACAACTGCTATGGAGGTAGGAGATATTAAAACAATATTAGCAACACTGCCTACAAGGCAAGTCATTGCTGCATTACCTACCCGACAGGATATAGAAGCGTTAATCTTGCGGTTGAAGAGGCACATCGACAAGGTCTCCTGCTAGTAAGAGCTGACGTGCAAGCACTGACAGAGAGGGTGGTGGTGGGAGAGAGCTCCATTTCTGCCCTGGAACAGCGTATGGAGTCTATTGAAAGAACGCAGGGGGGGGGCAGGCAGATATAGTAACAAACTTACAACTGCAAATGGAAGCCCACGAAGACAGAAGCCGTTGATACAATTTACGACTCAGGTGTCTCCCAAAAACAACAGAAACAGAAGACTTAAACATTAAAGTGTTGGAAGTATTTCAACACCCACCATTTTAATCTGTAGGGCCTTTGCTTTAAAAAAATATATAATGTTTGGGGGTTCAACATAATTTTCTTGTAAACAAAAAGTGTCAGAAAGGGCTTTGTCTTCAAGTGGTTAGAATAGTGGATGTAAGCTTCCTAATGTTGTGTATAAAATGCCAGGACAGTTCAAAACCCCCCGAAATGACCCCATTTTGGAAACCAGACACCCCAAGCTATATACAGAGAGGCATGTCGAGTCCATGGAATATTTTATATGTTGACACCAGTTGCGGAAATAAGACAATTTATTTTTTATTTATAAATTTTTTGCACAAAGTTGTCACTAAATGATATATTGCTCAAACATGCCATGGGCATATGTGGAATTACACCCCAAAATACATTCTGTTGTTCTCCTGAGTACGGGGATAGCACATGTGTGAGACTTTTTGGAAGCCTAGCCGCGTACGGGACCCCAAAAACCAAGCACCGCCTTCAGGCTTTCTAAGGGTATAAATTTTTGATTTCACTCCTCACAGCCTATCACAGTTTCGGAGGCCATGGAATGCCCAGATGGCACAACCCCCCCCCCAAATGACCCCATTTTGGAAAGTAGACACCCCAAGCTATTTGCTGAGAGGTATGGTGAGTATTTTGCAGATCTCGCTTTTTGTCTCAAAGTTTTGAAAATTGAAAAAAAAAAAAAAAAAAAATGTTATTTCTTAATTTTCAAAAACAAATGAGAGCTGTAAAATACTCACCATGCCTCTCAGCAAATAGCTTGTGGTGTGTACTTTCCAAAATGGGGTCATTTGGGTTTTTTTTTTGTGCCCTTAGAAATCCTGAAGGCGGTGCTTGGTTTTCGGGGTCCCGTACGCGGCTAGGCTCCTAAAAAGTCCCACACATGTGGTATCCCCGTACTCAGGAGAAGCAGCAAAATTTATTTTGGGGTGCAATTCCACATATAACCATGGCATGTGTCAGCAATTTCCTTGGGCTGTCTACTTTCTAAAATGGGGTCATTTGGGGGGGTTTTGTGCTATTTTGGCATTTTATGGCCTTCGAAACTGTGATAGGTAGTGAGGAGTGAAATCAAAAATTTGCACCCTTAGAAATCCTGAAGGCGATGCTTGATTTTCGGGGGCCTGTACGCGGCTAGGCTCCCAAAAAGTCCCACACATGTAGTATCCCCGTACTTAGGAGAAGCAGCAAAATGTATTTTGGGGTGCAATTCCACATATAACCATGGCATGTGTGAGCAATATATCATTTAGTGACAACTTTTTGTATTTTTTTTTTTTTGTCATTATTCAATCACTTGGGACAAAAAAAAAATATTCAATGGGCTCAACATGCCTCTCAGCAATTTCCTTGGGGTGTCTACTTTCCAAAATGTGGCCATTTGGGGGGGGGGTTTGTACTGCCCTGCCATTTTAGCACCTCAAGAAATTAGATAGGCAGTCATAAAATTAAAAGCTGTGTAAATTCCAGAAAATGTACCCTAGTTTGTAGACGCTATAACTTTTGCGCAAACCAATAAATATACGCTTATTGACATTTTTTTTACTAAAGACATGTGGCTGAATACATTTTGGCCTAAATGTATGACTAAAATTGAGTTTATTCGATTTTTCTTATAACAAAAAGTAGAAAATATCATATTTTTTCAAAATTTTCTATCTTTTTCCGTTTATATCGCAAAAAAAAATAGATGCTCTTATGCCTCCAAACATTTCCTTATATATAAATGTCTCTTAACAACCCAGAAGTCACCTGGCTTTAGTTTTAGTTTTAGATCCTTCCAAACTTTTAGGATATGGAATTGGGGAGAAAACACATAAATGAGTTTGTGAAAAACCTTAAAAGACCAGCAACATTCTCTGTGAGATCCAAATGGAGGACTTCAGCTGCTGAGGCAAAATATAAGCAAGTAGGAAAAACACTCCCAAACAAAATCTCATAGGGAGAGAGCATTGCATGCCATTGCTGAGCCTATCATCTACTGGGACCCCCAGGTCCTTTTCCATCCTAGATCCCCCAGTGGTTCTCCCCCCAGTGTATAGATTGCATTCATATTTTTGCCACGCAAATGCATTTTTTAAAAGTGTTCTACATTAATCCCTTGCCGCGGACCATACGCACATATGCGTCCTCGGCTTTCGGGGGTTATACCGGGATGATGCACGCAGCTGCAGGCATCATCCCAGTACTGTTGTTTAGAGCGGGCGATTGGCTTTTCAGGCATAACAACCGATGCGGCTATCCTGGAGGAGTGGAAGGGGACATCACCCCCCTCCCGCCGCCTCCCGCCGCTCTGACCGGGCTTCCCGTCCCACCGGGAGACCCGATCCGCGATCCGGCACTTCTGGCGCATTGTGACAGACTGGAACAAAGCCGTAAATGGCTTCATTCTAGTCTCCTGAATGTAAACACGGAAACGACGTCACAACGTCACTTCCGGTTTACACCAATGGCGCCAGATTTAACAAAATATACAGTATTCAGAATCGCCGTTTTCGGCGATCTGAATACTTTGAAGTATAAAGGAGGGATTTTAAAACACAATTTAATAATTTACAAATAAATAAAATAAGAAAAAAAAATTACAGCGCCCCCGTCCCCGCAAGCTCGTGCAGCAAAGAAAACGCATACGGAATTCGCGCCCGCATATGTAAACGGTGTTCAAATCACACATGTGAGGTATCACTGCGATCGTCAGAGCGAGAGCAATAATTCTAGCACTAGACCCCCTCTGTAACTCTAACCTGGTAACCATAAAAAATAATTTAAAGCGGCGCCTATGGAGATTTTTAGATACCGTAGTTTGTCGCCATTCCACGAGTACGTGCAATTATAAAGCGTGACATGTTTGGTATCTATTTACTTGGTGTAACATCATCTTTCACATTATATAAAAAAATTGGGCTAACTTTGCTTTTTCATTTTTCTTTAATTATTTAATTCTTAAGTGTCTTTTTCCCACATCCTGCGGAGAAGTTTTTGCCCTGCTTAGCTTAGTATCGTCCGCAAATACAGAGATTGAACTGTTTACCCCATCCTCCAAGTCGTTTATGAATAAATTAAATAGGATTGGTCCCAGCACAGAACCCTGGGGGACCCACTACCCACCCCTGACCATTCCGAGTACTCCCCATTTATCACCACCCTCTGAACTCGCCCTTGTAGCCAGTTCTCAATCCATGTACTCACCCTATGGTCCATGTCAACGGACCTTATTTTGTACAGTAAATGTATATGGGGAACTGTGTCAAATGCTTTTGCAAAATCCAGATACACCACATCTACGGGCCTTCCTTTATCTAGATGGCAACTCTCCTCCTCATAGAAGGTTAATAGATTGGTTTGGCAAGAACAATTCTTCATGAATCCATGCTGATTACTGCTAATGATACCGTTCTTATTACTAAAATCTTGTATATAGTCCCTTATCATCCCCCCCAAGAGCTTGCATACTATTGATGTTAGGCTAACTGGTCTGTAATTCCCAGGGATGTATTTTGGGCCCTTTTTAAATATTGGTGCTACATTGGCTTTTCTCCAATCAGCTGGTACCATTCCAGTTGGTAGACTGTCAGTAAAAATTAGGAACAATGGTGTGGTAATTAATTGACCTAGTAGTTCCCTAAGTACCCTCGGATGCAAGCCATCTGGTCCCGGAGATTAATGTTAAGTTTCCCAAGTCTAATTTTAATTCTGTCCTCTGTTAACCATGGAAGGGCTTCCTGTGTTTAATTTGTCTGAATAACAAAAATACCACATCATTCGCTTCACACATATGGTCTTGATCTCTAGCACTGTTCAAGGAATGGGGTTTAACAAGGTTCCTTAGGTCCCTCAAATTATCTACCCGCAACTTCCCCCCAGTGCTGGGGATGTCTTAGCCAGGAGGGTACTACCTGCATATCGGTTCTGCAACCATTTTGGACTCGGGTGTGGAACCTAATTTACAAACTGTAGGGGGATCAGACTCAAGGCAGGGACAACTCACAGTCTCTTTAGGAAAACACCATGTTTATTGCACAGGATATTTCCAACAGAAGAAAAAGGGCATCTTGCCATCAAACAAACAATATAAACTTCTGCTCTACTGAGCCTTACTGTATCCGTAGTCTGAACAGTCCTTTGGTTTGGTAGTAAGTGTCCTTACAGTTGCACAAACTTGAATCAAAAATCAGGGATAAGCAGCCATGCTCCAGTATGCCTCCTCACTCAGAGACACACACACTCTCTCACTGAGAGCTGAGACCAGCTGCCTTAATCAAGGCCTGGAAGGAAACCAACAAACTGCGGCTCCACGGACCTGGGAGCCTGTTCCACCCAGAGCTCTATCAGGCTCCCAATAAAACCAGCCCCGGAACGAACTTTACCAACACAGGATAAAGAACTATGTTTCTTTATCCAAAAGTCTTTGCTGGTATTATCTTAGATTGTAAATCTAAGCATCCGTGGAGGAACATATATCCCATCAATCACTTCTCCTGTCATTTTAACTTGATTTACAGACACCCCGCTACAAAACTTACTGGCCTACCTGCTACATCTGGCCCTCATGTCCTCCAAGCATTATAAATGATCTCTCACTATCCAAATGCTTAATGCTGCCAAAGCCTGTATACCTTTATTCTGGCGTCAAATGGAACCACCACCCATGGGAGTCTGGCTTGATAAGATTCAAGACATCTGCACTAAGGAAGAAATACTAGCATCTGCCAATCAAAAAGAAGAACAATACTGCAAGACCTGGTTTTACGGGCTTGATTATACTTTCTCAGCAGACTAGACAGCTGTATACAGCAGATTAAATAGCTGACCTAGCCAGCTAGTCCCAAGCTGGATTAGGGGGCTCTCTGGACTGAAGGTTGTGGAGTACAGCCCTCTGACTGAGAAGTCCTAATGCAGACGGGACACTGGATTATTTTCCTGTGGTCCACTGTAACGTGAACCTTGAATTATACCATCCCCTAACACGCCCCTCCCCCTTCCCTATTCACGTGGTGTTTTTTTTCTTCTTTCCTTCTTTTCTTCTACAAACTTGACCAGCCCTGACAGAATTTACAGGTGATAGGTGGGCCATATATTGGAGATCCTTTTGATGTTTTTGCCTCATGTTACTGTGATTCATGTAAGGGTATATAACTGTTAGACACCACCAGTTTGTCTCTCAGGTTCTTGGGTTGATCCCCATATCTTGTCTTGAAGACACCATTTTGTTTTCTGCTCCTACTATGTTTTTGTATTACACTTTATTATTTTCTTGTTTTATTTATCTGTAAGCCTATCTAGGACTTTGAAATGTGTGCTTAGCCTTTGGGTTTAGCACCATATGTTGGGCGCATGTAATTTTTTTTTCTCTATATGTATGCTGAAACCTACATAATAATAACACATAAAAAAACGTGCATACATGCATTTCAGAAATGGTTTTGTATCTCCACCTCCTATGAAGCATGAAAATGCATCAAACACTCGCTACAAAAATGCACTGAAAAATGCATGATTATGCAGCAGCACTAGGGGGAACCTAGGCTAAAGGTTAAAACCTTACCATATAAAAGCCCACTGGAACCTCGTGTACATTACAATAAAGAAACACTGGTAACTAACATGACCATAGCTTGGTATATATTTCCCCAAGAATGCTGGTCATGTTTAACATGGGTGTTCAGACCGGTTGCAATTCTTGTCCAGTGGTTACAGGAACACACAGTTGGTAGTACACCCTATTTGTGAATACCCACTTGCCGACCGCCGCACAACGATATATGTCGACGGAATGGCACGGGCAGGCAAATGGGCGTACCTGTACGTCCCTTTAAATTTGCCACCCAGCCACGTGCCTCGTGAGTGGGACCGCGGGTCCCGGGAACTCAATGTTCCCGGGCGTCCCGCGATTGCAGTCGGCAAAGGCAGAACAGGGAGATGCCTTTGTAAACAAGGCCATGAAACTATCCCCTATTTTGTAGACGATATAACTTTTGCACAAACCAATCAATATACGCTTATTGCGTGTTTTTTTAAATCAAAAATATGTAGAAGAATACATATCGGCCTAAACTGAGAAAGAAATTGCTTTTAAAAAAAAAAATTGGGGATATTTATTATAGCAAAAATAATGTGCCGGGGCTGAAGTGGTTACGTACCTAATTGACACTGAAAATTTTCCGTGCCAAGTCTTTACAGTTATGGCACCAAGGTCTCACAGTGATATATAAAATGATTTGTCCACAACCTTCTCACCTGGAATATACAGTACATAATTTTTTAAAAGAGGCTGAAGTCCCGCTAAGGTTTGACATTTTGCTGAATCTGGTTGCAATGGATTATACAGTATACAGTCAGAGTACAATAAAATTAGGATTTTCTGATTAGTACAAATGTAGAGTTTCTTGTATAGCATTAGACAGATCTTATTTCTTGCCCAGACAAAACCTTTAAAATATCAAGGGATTCCGGAGAAGGAACATCCCCTAAAAATGTAGTTCCACAATATACCTGTACATGAACTATGTAACCATGCCAACATGTGACCTGCCATTTCATATACTAATTAGGGATGAGCTTCGTGTTCGACTCGAAAATCGGCTGTTCGATCGTTCGACGAAGATCGAACGTTATGGGCCGTTTGCGCCAAATTCGAGTGACGCGAACGACCCACAATACACTGCGCCATCACAGTGCATTGCCGGCGCTGTGATTGGCCAAGCATGCACTGTGACCCCGCATGCTTGGCCAATCACAGCGCTGGCAGCGAGGAGAGCCATAATTGGCCACAGGCAGGATGCCTGTGGCAAATCATAGCTCAGGGGGGTTTAGTACATGCCCCACACTATAAAAGGCCGCCAGCGCGGCGGCCTTGTGCATTGTGTTCCGGCGTGCAGGGAAAGAGCTACATAGGCAGGGACAGTGTGTTCTAATCTACAGTGTATTCTTTTCTCAGGCATCTGCAGGAGTTAGTGGGTGTTGTGTGCCTCCAGCACAGTATACACCTGTATCTACACTTTATTGCTGTTCTCTAAGCTAGATAGGCAGGCAGGGACAGTGTGTTATTTTCTCAGGCATCTGCAGGAGTTAGTGGGTGTTATGTGACCCAGCACAGTATACACCTGTATCTACACTTTATTGCTGTTCTCTAAGCTAGATAGGCAGGCAGGGACAGTGTGTTCTTTTCTCAGGCATCTGCAGGAGTTAGTGGGTGTTGTGTGCCCCAGCACAGTATACACCTGTATCTACACTTTATTGCTGTTCTCTAAGCTAGATAGGCAGGGACAGTTTGTTCTTTTCTCAGGCATCTGCAGGAGTTAGTGGGTGTTGTGTGCCCCAGCACAGTATACACCTGTATCTTCACTTTATTGCTGTTCTCTAATAAAGGCATCTGCAGGAGTTAGTGTGTGTTGTGTGCCCCAGCACAGTATACACCTGTATCTACACTTATTTGCTGTTCTCTAATACAGGCATCTGCAGGAGTTAGTGGGTGTTGTGTGCCCCAGCACAGTATACACCTGTATCTACACTTTTTTGCTGTTCTCTAATAAAGGCATCTGCAGGAGTTAGTGGGTGTTGTGTGCCCCAACACAGTATACACCTGTATATACCCGTTATTGCTGTTCTCTAATAAAGGCATCTGCAGGAGTTAGTGGGTGTTGTGTGCCCCAGCACAGTATACACCTGTATCTACACTTTTTTGCTGTTCTCTAATACAGGCATCTGCAGGAGTTAGTGGGTGTTGTGTGCCCCAGCACAGTATACACCTGTATATACCCGTTCTTCCTGTTCTCTAATAAAGGCATCTGCAGGAGTTAGTGGGTGTTGTGTGCCCCAGCACAGTATACACCTGTATATACCCGTTATTGCTGTTCTCTAATACAGGCATCTCCAGGAGTTAGTGTGTGTTGTGTGCCCCAGCACAGTATACACCTGTATATACCCGTTATTGCTGTTCTCTAATACAGGCATCTGCAGGAGTTAGTGTGTGTTGTGTGCCCCAGCACAGTATACACCTGTATCTACACTTTATTGCTGTTCTCTAAGCTAGATAGGCAGGGACAGTTTGTTCTTTTCTCAGGCATCTACAGGAGTTAGTGGGTGTTGTGTGCCCCAGCACAGTATACACCTGTATCTACACTTTATTGCTGTTCCCTAATACAGGCATCTGCAGGAGTTAGTGGGTGTTGTGTGCCCCAGCACAGTATACACCTGTATATACCCGTTATTGCTGTTCTCTAATAAAGGCATCTGCAGGAGTTAGTGGGTGTTGTGTGCCCCAGCACAGTATACACCTGTATCTACACTTTATTGCTGTTCCCTAATACAGGCATCTGCAGGAGTTAGTAGGTGTTGTGTGCCCCAGCACAGTATACACCTGTAAATACCCGTTATTGCTGTTCTCTAATACAGGCATCTGCAGGAGTTAGTGGGTGTTGTGTGCCCCAGCACAGTATACACCTGTATATACCCGTTATTGCTGTTCTCTAATACAGGCATCTGCAGGAGTTAGTGGGTGTTGTGTGCCCCAGCACAGTATACACCTGTATCTACACTTTATTGCTGTTCCCTAATACAGGCATCTGCAGGAGTTAGTGGGTGTTGTGTGCCCCAGCACAGTATACACCTGTATATACCCGTTATTGCTGTTCTCTAATAAAGGCATCTGCAGGAGTTAGTGGGTGTTGTGTGCCCCAGCACAGTATACACCTGTATCTACACTTTTTTGCTGTTCTCTAATACAGGCATCTGCAGGAGTTAGTGGGTGTTGTGTGCCCCAGCACAGTATACACCTGTATCTACACTTTTTTGCTGTTCTCTAATACAGGCATCTGCAGGAGTTAGTGGGTGTTGTGTGCCTCCAGCACAATATACACTCTACCCAATTGCTGTTTTTCCCATCTCCCTGCAGGCCATTACTATGTCTGGAAGGCTAACAAAGAGAGGCAGATAGTCACAAGCCAATAAAAGAGGGCAAGCAGGCTCTGTGTCTGTGGGCAACAGTGCTGGTCGTGGACACGGTGCATTGTCATCAGCACGTAGCCATGGGACGCGCTTGTCCTTATTTTCGGCAGCTGGACGTGTTGAGCCGCATCATGCCGAAGACTTGGTAGAGTGGATGACCAAGCCCTCCTCATCCTCCTCATCCTCTCTCACCCAGGCTCAGGGTACTGGCAAAGCAGCTGGCAAAGCGTCCTCTTCCCTCGTATCAATGTCATCATCAGTCACTCCTTCCCTAGACCCACCATGTCCTCCTGAGGAGTCCCCCGAACTGTTTGAGCACAGTGTTGGGTACATGCTCCAGGAGGATGCCCAGCGTTTCGAAGGGTCTGATGATTATACCCAGCTAGAGGAAGGCAGTAGCATGAGCGCAGAGAGAGGGGATGCTCAAGAAGGACAGCAATCTGGCAGTCATGTTCCAGCAGCTGCAGCATACTGCCAGATTGGCTCCAGTGATAAGGAGGGAGGGGATAATGAGGTCACTGACTCCACGTGGGTGCCTGATAGGAGAGAGGAGGATGAGGAGGAGGCACATTTCCAACGAGGCAGGATGCCCTCCGGGGGCCAGCGTAAGGGCAGCACACCGACTGAATCACACCGCAGAGCTACGCCCCTCTGCCCGTTATTCCAAAAGTTCTTTGGTGTGGGCCTTTTTTTGAGTCGAGTGCATCAGATCGCACCGCTGCTATTTGCAACATATGTCTCAAGTGTATCTCGCGTGGCCAAAACATCAGCCGCTTGGGCACCACTTGCTTGACCAGACATATGTTGACCTGCCATGCAGCTCGTTGGCAAGCGTACCTTAAAGACCCACACCAAAGAACAAAGCGGACCTCTCCTTGCTCCTCATCAGCTGGGATCTCCAACCCCACTAGACCTTCAGTCCTCTCTGAAACCTGTACTGAGAGGAATGAAGGTCTAGAATTAGGTGTGTCACAGCCAAGTACTTGCGGGCACTCTGCTAGCAGTACACCAACATCTGATTGTAGCAGGCAAAAATTCCCTGCCCCAGCTGCTGGACCGTCGAAAGAAGTTCACTCCCAGCCATCCACATGCCCAGCGGTTGAATGCTAGCTTGGCTAAATTGCTAGCAATTCAACTGCTGCCTTTTCAGTTGGTAGACTCGGCCCCCTTCCATGAGTTTGTGCAATGTGCAGTTCCTCAGTGGCAGGTTCCCAAACGCCACTTTTTCTCACGGAAGGCGATTCCGGCTCTCTACCGGCATGTGGAAGGCAATGTCCATGCCTCGCTGGACAGGCCGGTCAGCGGTAAGGTGCATATTACCGCTGACTCATGGTCCAGCAGGCATGGACAGGGATGTTACCTTTCTTTCACGGCCCATTGGGTCATTTTTCTGGCAGCTGGGAAGGATGCAGGACAAGGTGCAGTAGTGTTGGAGGTTGTTCCGCCGCCACGCCTCCAAAATGCTACTACTGGTTGTGACACACCTCTCTCCTCCACCCCTCCTCTTCTTCTTCCTCCATGGCCTCTTCCTGTGCTTTGTCCTGAGAAGCAGCGGTGCTCCGTAGGCGTTCAAGGAGCTCCGCAAGTACGCAGGCAAAAAGATGCCATGCCGTGCTTGTGCTGGTGTGTTTGGGGGACAGGAGCCACACTGGGGCAGAGGTTCTGTCAGCTCTGCAGGGGCAGGCCGAGAGGTGGTTGACGCCACGCCAGCTTAAGCCAGGAATGGTGGTTTGCGACAATGGCACCAACCTCCTCTCCGCCCTCCGACAGGGACAACTGACCCGTGTGGCTCACATCCTTAACCTGGTGGTGCAGCGGTTCTTGGGCAGGTACCCGGGCTTACGGGATGTCCTGAGGCAGGCCAGGAAAGTCTGTGTGCATTTCCGCAGATCATATAATGCCAGTGCTCGGCTGGCTGAGCTGCAAAAGGAGTTGAACCTGCCCAAGAACCGCCTTATATGTGACATGCCCACCAGGTGGAACTCAACGTTGGCCATGCTGCAGCGGCTGCACACGCAGCAGAGGGCCATCAATGAGTACCTGTGCGACTACGGCACCAGGACAGAGTCAGGGGAGCTCTGTTTTTTTTCACCACGCCAGTTGGGCATGATCAGGGATGCATGCACTGTCCTGGCACCATTTGAGGAGGCCACGAGGATGGTGAGCAGTAGACTTGTGCACAACGGAAAAATTTGTTCCGTTTCGGTTCGTTTCTTTCCGGTCCTGTTGATTCGTAATCATTCGTAATTTTGCTAGACGGGATTTTTCGTGTTCGGACTCATTCGTATTTTTGCAAGCGACATTTTTCGTTGAATTTTTTGTTGCTTTATAATTCGTACTTTCGGTAGAGTACGTTGTTTTTCGTTGATTCTGGACACAACTCCTACTTTCGTAACTTTTTTTGGGTTCGTTGATTCGTAATTTTCCGTGTCTCTCTCACAACGACGCTGCCTATTATGCCTAATGTGCTTCGAATGGATTTGTACTTTTCTAAATACATAGCGGTTATTTGTAACGATTCGAAATCTCGTATTTTACTTTCGTTTTTTACATGCGGCTATAGGCTCCGCCCCTGTACACCATTTTGAGAGGGTTCAGCACGGTGAGGGAGAAGCAGAGAGCAGAGCAGAGTGAGTGTTATTGTGCTTCGAATGGATTTGAAATCTCGTATTTTACTTTCGTTTTTTCATGCGGCTATAGCCTCCGCCCCTGTACACCATTTTGAGAGGGAGTTCAGCATGGTGAGGGAGAAGCAGAGAGCAGAGTGAGTGTTATTGTGCTTCGAATGGATTCGTACATTCGTAACTTTTTTCATAACGAATTATGCCGAAGACCTTCGGGCATTCGCTATTTTGCGGTATAATTTATTTCGGATTCGGTTTTATTCGTAATTGCTCTGTTCGGAAATTCGAATGCTTCCGAATGTCCGAAAGTTGCTAAATTCGGACGAATTTTGATTCGTTACGAAACGAATTGCACAAGCCTAGTGAGCAGTGACAGTGCATGCATCAGTGACACTGTACCTCTTGTCCACCTGTTGGAGCATACGTTGCGTGGAATAATGGACAGGGCACTTGAGGCAGACAAGAGGCAGGAAGAGGAGGACTTCCTTACCTCTCAAGGCCCCCTTTACCCAGACAGTGTTCCTTCTGTCCCACCCATCACACAGGAAGAGGACGAGGAGGAGGAGGAGGATTGTGTCAGCATGGAGGTGGAGCCTGGCACTCAGCATCAACAGCAGCAGTCTTTTAGGGATGATTTACAGTCCCAAGAAACCCGTGGACTTGTACGTGGCTGGGAGGAGGTGACTGCGGATCATGTCGTCCTTAGTGACCCAGAGGACTCCGGACCGAATGCCTCAGCTAACCTACGCTGCATGGCCTCCCTGATCCTGCAAAGTCTGCGGAAGGATCCTCGTATTCTTCGGATCAAGGAGAGGGACCATTACTGGCTGGCCACTCTCCTTGATCCACGGTACAAGGGTAAGGTTGCGGACCTTATCTTGCCATCGCAAAGGATGAGACAACTCCGGGAGGCCTTGCAGAAAGGTCTGTGCAACGCGTTCCCAGAGACTGGGAGGTTACAAACTCCTGGTCCTGGACAACGAGTTGCTGAGGCTTCGGTCAGTAGCAGAAGGAGCGGTGGAGAAGGTGGCCGTCTGACCGATGCGTTCAGACAATTTTTTAGTCCGCAGCCCCAAGGTATGATTGGTTCCAGCAACCATCGCCAGCGTCTGATATACATGGTGCAGGAATACCTAGGGGCAAGGTCAGACTTGGACACCTTTCCCACCGAAAATCCTCTAGCTTACTGGGTCTTGAGGATGGATCACTGGCCAGAGCTTGCACAGTATGCAATTGAGCTACTGGCCTGTCCTGCATCCAGCGTTCTTTCAGAACGCACATTCAGTGCTGCTGGAGGCTTTGTCACGGATCACAGGGTGCCCCTGTCCACCGACTCGGTTGATCGACTGACCTTCATAAAGATGAACCAGTCTTGGATCACCACCAGCTACCAAGCACCTGCAGCTGATGTAACAGAATAATTTATTTTGAAATGTCACATCCCTTCAAGACTGCCTATGCTGATGCTGAGTGACTGTCCTGTTATGTTGATTGACTATCCTTTTCCTCCTCAATGATCCGATTCCTGATGATAGCTTGGAAGAACATTTTTGTTTCTGGGTGCCGCCACCAGTGGCTAAGGCCCAATTTTTCAGCCCCTGTTTAACAGGGGCATGTAATTACAATTTTTTATGCAATGCTTTGCAGCAGGGGTCATTCCTGCACTCCAACTAGAGTATCTGGGAGAGGTTGCAGTGTCGTGGCACCAGCACCAGTGCCTAAGGCCCAATTTTTCAGCCCCTGTTTAACAGGGGCGTGTAATTAAAATTTTTGATGCAATACTTTGCAACAGGGCTCATTGCTGTGCTCCAAGTACAGTATCTGTGAGGGTTTGCAGTGTTGTGGCACCAGTGCCTAAGGCCCAATTTTTCAGCCCCTGTTTAACAGGGGCGTGTAATTACAATTTTTGATGCAATACTTTGCAACAAGGCTCATTGCTGTGCTCCAAGTACAGTATCTGTGAGGGGTTGCAGTGTCGTGGCACCAGTGCCTAAGGCCCAATTTTTCTGCCCCTGTTCAACAGGGGAGTGTAATTAAAATTCTTGATCTAATAATTCACAGCAGGGCCCATTCCTGCGCCTACCAAGAGTAACTGTGAGGGCTTACAGTGTTGTGGCAACACCACCACTACCACCACCACCAAAGGCCCAATTTTTCTGCCTCTCTTCAACAGGGGCATGCAATTACAATTCTTGATCTAATTATTTTGCAGCAGGGCCCATTCCTGCGCCCACCAAGAGTAACTGTGAGGGCTGACAGTGTTGTAGCACCAGCACCACCACCAAAGGCCCAATTTTTCCTACCACTGTTCAACAATGGCATGTAATTACAATTCCTGAAATAATAGTTCACAGCAGGGCGTTCCAGCGCCCACCAAGAGTAACTGTGAGGGCTCACAGTGTTATGGCAGCACCAACATCTAAGGGGCACATTTCAGCAGAGTATATACGGCAGTCCCCTACTTTCAAACATCCAACTTACAAACGACTCCTACTTGCAAACGGAAGGAGACAACAGGAAGTGAGAGGAAATCTACCCCTAGGAAGGGGAATTCTCTCCTGTAAGAGTTAATATGGGAAAAAGGTGTCTCCTCTCTACTGATGCTTTATCACCAATCCTTGTTTCACTAAACTGGCTAAAGCTACACTTAAACAATGTACCTGTTCAAAATGACAAACAGATTCTACTTAAGAACAAACCTACAGTCCCTGTCTTGTTTGCACCGCCTGTATGCTGCTGTTTAGAGTATATAGGGCCTTTTTTTATTTTGGGTGCCGGGTTCTTCTTAATATCCATACAAGACCCAAAGGGGCTGGTAATGGGCTGGGGTAGGGGGGGGGGTTATGGGGTAGCCATGCCATTTTTCTCAAAGATTTTCATCCATATTGCCAGGGCAAGACATGACATTAAAGCCGCAAGCAGTTTTAAATGGCTTTTTTTCCTTTAGAAATGTAATTTTGTGCATGGACAGTTCTAAACACGGGAAACACATGCCACTTCACAGGCATACTATAGACACCCCCCAGGTACGATATTTAAACGAATATTTCACTTTTTTTTTCCACTTTATGCATCATTAAAATGACTGCTCCCGAAAAACAGCAGTTTTTAAAAATTTGTTTTGCATTGATACATGTCCCCTGGGGCAGAACCCGGGTCCCCAAACCCTTTTTAGGACAATAACATGCATATTAGTCGTTACAATTAGAACTTTAGATTTCGAACGTTTGCGTCCATTGTATTTAATAGGGTTCTAACTTTCGTGCAAACTTTCGGTCCGTTCGCAGGTTCTGGTGCGAACCGAACCGGGGGGGGGGTGTCTCGGCTCATCCCTAATACTAATAATCTGGCACTGGTATGCAGCAAGGGCAGCCTAACTGGATGTGTCTCTTTCGCAATGTTTGCTCTGGCATGTGCCTCCTGTTCTGAATATAAAGTACACAGTGTTGGTTATATTATCATGCTCTTTATAGAGAGTTAAAAGGAGACTGGAATACTAAAAACATGTAAAAAATACTTTTACATCTCCAACACACATTATTGTGATGCAGAATTGTATATGTTACACTTGCAAAGTCTGCCAAAAAGAATTCTCTTTACTGGGGTAAATTGGGATTATTAGACTAGCTATAACAATTTTCTCCAATTTGAAAGCAGGGTTTTGATGTAAAATGTAGAGCTGCTGGAATAACTAAAGTCAACCAACTAACAAATTTTGAGAAAATATCAGAGTGGCTAAAATGCAGGCTTGTTGTCTACACATTCAAAATTAATATATCTGATCTCATTATATCATACTGACTGGCAGCAGAGTTTACACAGAACAAGATGAGGTATATAATGCTTTGTGATGTGTTTTTTATTCCCAGCCCAGACCTACTCAGCCATGATGTACTTAAGAACAATGTTAAGATTTAGGTACAAAATGTTTCTGCATAGTTTTGGCAGTTGTCACAAAATATAATTAGTTATAACTGCAGCGTGGCGGACTACATAATCTGCAACATCTCCCCCTACTCCCACTGTTGCCCTGGAAACTGGCATACAGAAGTCAGTTCAATTATTTCAGTAAAGCATAAGTCACTGGGTGCACGAAGATGCTCAATAACTCTTGTTTTCAGATGTTAAGAAAGAGAGCACCAGGAGCATAGAGGAAGGGGCAACAGTCAAGGATCATCAGCAATTGACATTGATGTTCCTGCAGCTGCATTTTACTGTTGCCCCGCAAACTGGAATGGAGAAGTCAGCTGAATTCTTTCAGTACAGCATGAATCACCGGATGTAAGTGGATGCTCAAGAACTCTTGTTATCAAATGTTCATGACTATAGTAAGTCAGATAAACCTCCGTTACCATATTACCCAAAATTATACCTTATAACCAGGCGACATCCATTTTGGAGTAAAATTGGCCCCTTGGCCATTTTATTAACAAATTAACCAACATCTTTATTTCACTAAAACAATCCTTCAAAGATACAGTTGCACCCTGTTGGAGATGATTGAAGGCATTGACCGAATTTTCCTCGTACCAGCGTGGCCCTAAAAGATCCCAGTCGCAGTGCGCCGACTCAAGGACCATAGCACTCTGAACCTTCCCCACGCTGGTGCCCATCAACCGATGCCAGCTAAACCACGGTTAGCTGGCATCAACCGAGGATCCCATACCTTGATGGTTCCCCACTTATGCCAAATTGGCCAAACTGTCTACTGCCTCCAAGAATCCCCAACCGCCACCGCCCACAGGTGTGAAACCTTACACCAGTGGACGACCCACACAAAGCATGGCCCTTTGAATGCCATCCTGCAACGCCAAACACCAAAAATCGATACCCACGGCATTGAGATGAACACCATCCCCTCTAAGGTACTGCACAGTATCAACTTCTAAGTCCCTATGCCGGACCACCAGCCCCCCATTTCTTACAATAAATCTGCCCACCTCCTTGTTAACCTTGATGCGAGCCCTATTAATTCTGTCCACTGACCGAGCCCACCTCCAAGACGTGCGGCCTAAAATATCAGACCACACCACCAGGGTGTGGGGAAAGTCAGTGCGAATACGCAGCATGTCAAATTTAATGTCCCTGACCAAGTGCCGCATGGACCTTATCCCCAAATCATTACCCCCGACATGCAATACTAAGACATCAGGGGCACGATCCAGGCGGGAATATTTATGAACCTCCGATAACACCTTGCTCCACAGCATGCCCGGAATTCCGATCCAGCGTACCTTCGCCAACTCCCTTGGAACTCCCAACTGGCGGCCGTTCGGCCGAACCTCTGCCCTTTGGGCCCCCCAATAAACATATGAGTGGCCCATGATCCACACGAGGCCAACGAGATGTTCTGAAAGAAAAATTTGAGCACATGGAACCACCACAACCATATAACAGTCCCCACCCCACCCCACCGATAATCATCGCCTTAATCAAACTACACCAAATGAGGGCGAACATAAAGCTTAAAACATTCCGATTCCCATCGCCTTATCCGTTGGATGACAGACTTGTCCAAACCCCATCTGGCCGCCTCAGTAGCAGCCCCAATGCGGAAGGAGTGAGACGAATAAGCCGAAGGGTCATACACCCCCCTCCACCAAACACCGCCGGAATACCGAATGAAACTGGAACACCGATAATGCTAACCCGTCCCGGTGAAGTAAAAACGATCCCCCCACGGGAGGGTGCACAGCCAAAAACTCCCGGACTGCTGCTACCGGACAAACTAAAGCCGATGGGACCTCATACACATGAACATACTTACCCTTACCCATTTGGTCCGTCTTGGACCGGCGCAGGTAAATCGCCACTGCCGCAGCCTCACACCGAACGTCACTCGCCAGAATACCTCCCCCAGCCCTCCTAGAAGGGCTGACCAGTTCCCTCAACCTGAAAGCTCCATAAAAGGCTAACGCGAATGCCACCCTAAACAGGCTGGCTTCATAGCTGGAAGAACAAACCCTACTCACCGGAACAAGCAACTGGTGCAACATGGGAAACGTAACCGGGCGTCTGCTATCACGGGACCTCCTCCCCTTCCTGTAACCCTTCAAAGCCTGCCGAACCCCGAACGACTTTGTGGGGTCCCCACCCCCCGTCAGCTTAAACCAAAAAGCCAACCCAGTCATCTTCCTATCCATAGCCGAGGCCGACACCCCCCTCTCAAAACCCAAACCAATGGCTCCCGGTGCCAACTCCCGGAACCTGTCCCACTGAAACCGAGACAAAGCATCAGCCACAGCGTTAGTAGTCCCTGGAATGTGTACTGCATACATAAAAACATTCAACTGCAAGCAGCGCAATACCAAGTAACGCAACAAGCGCACCACTGGCAACGAGGAAGCATTAACGTTGTTAATAACCTGCACCACCCCCAAATTGTCACAGTGAAGGCGAATCTTCCGATCCCGAAAGGTATCTCCCCAAATTTCCAACACCACAACGACCGGAAAAAATTCCAGCAAGACCAAGTTGCGCAGGAACCCGGCCCCCCGCCATTCCTCCGGCCACTTTTCCGCGCACCACCGTCCAGCAACGTACGCCCCAAAACCAGACGACCCAGCCGCATCGGTATAAAAGTCCAGGTCAAAATTGCTCACAGGGCCCCCCATCCACACCGACCGGCCATTGTATGAATCCAAGAAGACCTACCAAACACGCAGGTCCTCCCGGTGCTCACGCTTGAGCGTGATGTAATGCTTGGGAGAAAACACACCCGCTGTAGCCGACGATAGGCGGCGGCAAAACATCCGACCCATCGGAATGGTCCGACACGCAAAATTCAGCTTTCCCAAAAGGGACTGAAGCTGCAGCAACTGAATTTTCCGTGTTCCAGCCACTGAACGAACCGCAGCCTGAAGGTCATGAAACTTGTCCTCCGGCAAGCGACACTCCATGGCCCGAAAATCGATCACAATGCTCAAAAAACTAATCTCAGACACAGGACCCACAGTCTTATCCGGCGCCAAAGGGATCCCAAAACGATCGTCAATATGCTGCAACGTCGCCAGCAAGGCCCCGCACACACCCGACGATGGTGGTCCCGCACATAAAAAATCATTCAAATAATGAATGATAGAACTGATGCCCGACACATCCCGAACCACCCATTCCAAGAATGAACTGAAAGTCTCAAACAGTGAGCATGAGACCGAACAGCCCATCGGCAAACATTGGTCAACGTAAAAGGACTCCTGCCACATGCATCTCAACAGGTAAAAACTGTCAGGATGAACAGGCAGGAGCCGAAAGGCCGCCTCCACATCCGTTTTTGCCATCAGCGCCCCCTCGCCATACCGCCTAACCCAGCACACAGCCGCATCAAATGAAGTATATGACACCGAGCAAGCCTCCGGGTCAATGGCATCGTTCACCGAGCCCCCCTTTGGAAACGACAAATGGTGAAATAATCTAAACTTGCCAGGTTCCTTTTTTGGCACCACCACCAGGGGCGACACCACTAGGTTCGCCAATGGAGGGGCAGGGAATGGGCCGGACATGCGGCCTAGGACCACTTCTTTGGCCAATTTGTCCGAAACCACCCCCGGATGCTGCCATGCCAAACGCAAATTTCCAGATACTGGGGGGATGTGCTGTAACGAACACGGAATACAAAATCCATCCGCCCGGTCCGGGTATCTATTTAGAAAATGAAGCATCCTTACCACCTTCACCGGAGTCCTCCCTTTTACCTGAAGTGTCCCCTGTACGCCCCTTACCCTGTCTAAAACATTGTGACAATGAATGGCCACCCCCCGCAGCCGGAGCATTCGTGCTTGAAACGGCAACCGTTTCAAAACCTGCAGGCTCCTTCATTGAACTGCCAACACACACCCTTTTTCTTTGCGGCCGACTGTCCTGGGGTATCTGAACCACCGACCTTCTCCTGAAAAAACGCTGTGGGGGCGTGTGCCGAGGACATAAGCTTCATCCATGAACTTATGTCCTTATGGTCCCAGCGGATGGATGGGCGAACAGCCTGGCCCCCATAAACCTGGTGAGCCTCCCCAATGGCATCCTGATAGCAAAAAAGCTCCGAGTGTCATGGATATGCAGTAGTGTTTGTCTGTCAGCTTACCTTCCTTCCCATGTGTTCATCTTAGAGGCCAGAACCCTTTCACCTGGCTTCCTTTATAATCTCCTCCCAGCCTGACTCCACCCCAGGCCCTATTACAGAACACTATATTAACCTGTGCACTGCAAGCCTGCTTTGCTGATCAACGTGTTTGTTAGGCATTGTGTGTTTGGGTTCCTGCCTGCCGTGTGCTACGTCTGTCTCTCTGTTACGTTATTGGCTTGTCCCCGACTATCCCTGTCTGCTCGTGACCCTTGACCTTCGGCTCGTTCTTTCGTTATCCTTGTCTGCTTGTGGCCCCTGACCTTCAGCTTGTTATTCGGTTCTCTCATATCTTGTGCTGCTGCTTCCTCTCTTTTCCCCTTATCCTACGGGGCGTGAGCTAGGAAACTCCAGGGGCCGCGACCTGGTCCCAGCCTGCAGCATAACATCCTCACCACTAGAGGCCCTGGAGAAGACCTGCTGGGTCTTAGACTCCGCGCCCTGGGGAATCTTGGCTCTAGCTTCCGTTAGGATCCCGGTTGTGCTCCTCTGGTCCCGCTTTCCACAACCACCCAGTTTCCTATCCGCAGCAGTCAGCCATAGGGTTCACTACCTTGCGGTGCACTCCTGTCCCCCTACGGTGTGCATCTGTCACCTGGCCACAGGTGACCTTGACAGTTTGATCAGCCATGGACCCGGCTGACATCCCGATCCCCGCGGATGATCCATTGCGGGGCATAGTCCACAGACTTGAAACCCAGGAATCGAATCAGACTCAGGTGATGCGATTCCTACAGGATCTGGCTTCTCGATTCGAGCAGCTTCAGGCCTCCTTGGGAACCCCGAATCCGCAACCTCAAGTACAACCAGCGGTGGTACCTATCGCACCAGTCGCAGCCACACACTCACTAACACTGCCAGCTCCGTTCCGTTTCTCTGGGGACTCCAAGGCCTGCAGAGGGTTCCTTAGCCAATGCACGATTCATTTTGAGCTTCAGCCTCAAAACTTTCTGTCTGATAGGGCAAAGGTAGCCTATATCATTTCCCTCCTCTCCGGTGAAGCTTTAGCCTGGGCAGCCCCTCTGTGGGAACTGAATGATCCAGTGGTTTCTAGCCTGTCTGGCTTCTTGAAACTTTTTCGGAATATCTTTGAAGAACCGGCTCGTGTCTCTTCAGCGGCCAGCGCCCTTCTACGTCTCCGCCAAGAGTCTGCTTCAGTGGGACAGTACGCCCTTAATTTCCGCATACTGTCGGCTGAGTTGAGCTGGAACAATGAGGCCTTAGTCGCAACCTTTTTGCATGGCCTGTCTGATAGAGTGAAGGATGAATTAGCAGGAAGAACCATCCCCACTGATCTGGACGGAGTTATCTCCTTGTGTAACCAGATCGATATTCGCTTTCAGGAAAGGACCCTAGAAAAGCGGCGCCAGCACTCCTTGGTCCTTAGTCAGCCTGAGCTCCCCTCTCCTCGACCCGTGGAGCATCTCCTGCCAGCTGAGGAACCCATGCAGCTGGGCAGGACCAGGCTATCCCCAGAGGAACGTGCTAGGCGCAGAACTCTAGGCCTGTGTCTCTACTGTGGGGGCAAAGGTCATTTTCGTGACACTTGCTCTCTTTGTCCAGAAAAACGTTTGGGTCCACTTCATCTGGAAAGTGGAGTATTGGACCCAGAAATATCACCTTCCCCTTCTCGTCTTCTGCTTTCTGTGTTCCTTCATGTTGGTGCTTCTTCTCATTCGGTCTCAGCATATCTGGATTCCGGAGCCGCTGGTAATTTCATGGACTGGGAAATCGCGTCGTCCATGAGATTTACTCTTTTGCCCCTCACCACGCCATTGGTGGTCTTGGCGATTGATGGTACTGTTCTCCCAGGGGGACCTATCCGCTTCCAGACCCTCCCTGTTAAGATGTCGGTAGGGACACTCCACCAGGAGTGGATATCCTTCCTTATCTTACCCAAGGCCTCAACGCCTATAATTTTGGGTCTCCCATGGTTACAGCTCCATTCTCCTCATGTGGACTGGACTACTGGACAGATCCTGGCTTGGCGTTCCTCCTGTTCCTCGTCCTGCCTACCCAAGGTTGCCCCCTGTGAACCTGAGCCGGTCATTCATTCCAGGTCGTATAACCATTTACATTTCTCTGTCCCTAATCGCCCTTGGACGCACAGCCAGGCTAGCTTGTCTACAAGTCCTGCAGTCGCTACGTCTTGCGATGCGATTCAGGTAGTCGCTACACCTGACTCTATTCACTCGGCCTCTGTACTAGTTATGCCAGTCCAGCCCATGCCCAGTGAGCCGCCTACTTTTTCTTGTTCAGGACATTCTGCTTGTCTTTCAGCTATTCAGCTTGACTCCTGTGACATGTCACCCTCTAACCAACCTGACTTCAGGGTTCCACTGACATCTGCCCAGTTTGATGGTCCTGTGCTAGATGACCAGTTCATCTTTAAGGGTCTAGGGGACCCTCCTCAGATTTCTGTTGATCCTCTCATGCCCTTGCTTATTCCTAGAGAGCCTTTGGTCCTCAATAGATCTTCTTGTCATCTCCCTACCTCGGTTCTGGTCTCTGAGGATAATCTAAAGTACGAGGTTAGACAAGTTCTGGATTCTCGGCTCTGCAGAGGTATTCTTGAGTACCTTGTGCATTGGAGAGGTTTTGGTCCTGAGGAGGCGTCTTGGATCGCTGCATCTGATGTCGTTGCACCTCATCTGTTGAGGAGGTTTCATCTGAGATTTCCCTTTAAGCCTGGGCCCAGGCGGGGGAGGGCCCATAAGAGGGAGGGTACTGTCATGGATATGCAGTAGTGTTTGTCTGTCAGCTTACCTTCCTTCCCATGTGTTCATCTTAGAGGCCAGAACCCTTTCACCTGGCTTCCTTTATAATCTCCTCCCAGCCTGACTCCACCCCAGGCCCTATCACAGAACACTATATTAACCTGTGCACTGCAAGCCTGCTTTGCTGATCAACGTGTTTGTTAGGCATTGTGTGTTTGGGTTCCTGCCTGCCGTGTGCTACGTCTGTCTCTCTGTTACGTTATTGGCTTGTCCCCGACTATCCCTGTCTGCTCGTGACCCTTGACCTTCGGCTCGTTCTTTCGTTATCCTTGTCTGCTTGAGGCCCCTGACCTTCAGCTTGTTATTCGGTTCTCTCATATCTTGTGCTGCTGCTTCCTCTCTTTTCCCCTTATCCTACGGGGCGTGAGCTAGGAAACTCCAGGGGCCGCGACCTGGTCCCAGCCTGCAGCATAACATCCTCACCACTAAAGGCCCTGGAGAAGACCTGCTGGGTCTTAGACTCTGCGCCCTGGGGAATCTTGGCTCTAGCTTCCGTTAGGATCCCGGTTGTGCTCCTCTGGTGCCGCTTTCCACAACCACCCAGTTTCCTATCCGCAGCAGTCAGCCATAGGGTTCACTACCTTGCGGTGCACTCCTGTCCCCCTACGGTGTGCATCTGTCACCTGGCCACAGGTGACCTTGACACCGAGCAGCACTCGGGCTGTTTCTCAACAATCACACTAGCCAAGATGGCGAACGCCTGAAGCCAGTTAACAAAGGAGCGAGGAATAAGGCGATACCGACGCTTTCGTCCTCCTCCTTTTTAGACTCGTCAGGTTTAACCCTATCCAGGTTAAACTTCTCGAGGGGCAATAAGGAAAAAATCTCCACATACTAACCTTTGCAGATTTTTCCCTCGCCTCCGGCTTGAGATGCGACACCAACGGGCCCTCAAAACACACATACACCTCGCATTTGGCAGCATCCGCCAAACGCATGATGTCCGCTATTTTACCGGAATCCATTTCGCCCGCCGGCTTGTCCGCTACCGGGGAAACCACGGGAACCCCCACCCCCCCTACCGGCGCCTGACCCGCCACATCTCCTGACCCCGCTACTACCGCTGGCGTGGACTGTCCAGGAACCAACCCGGACAACGGGGAAGAGTTGACCGGCCCTGCCTCAAAATGCTGTACCAGAGAGCGCAAACCCAACAAAAGACCCTGCAATTCCACCCTTGGTCCCGACGCAGCAGCCACGGTGGCCGCAGCGTGAGGTGCAGGTGCACTAACCAATAGCGGCGGGGGAGGGGAAGCACCCTGCCCCCCGCCACCCCCGCCCCCAAACCCAGCAAACCCCCCAACACAGCCTGCAAAGAAGAGAGAGAGTTGTGACTTGCCCGGCTGCACAGGAGAAGATCCCACAGCCGCACTTCCCGCATCCACCGGTGCTTCTGGATCCGACCGCTCGTCCTCTGAGCTGGAAAGTTCCCCTTCCGACCGGAGGACAGCTGCATCAAGCCGACTTGTTACAGGTGGGACCACCAACGAAGAGGCGCCGGCTCCAGATCCGGAAGCTCCGTTCCCAGCCCCCAGGTCTCGCCTTGCTCCTGCTCCAGCAGCACCCGCATCTCTTCGGTCAGGTATCCTGCCGTCCTCCATCACAGGCCCCCAAGAACCGCCCCCGGACCGGAGTGAACGACCATCCATCGGAGCAGGGTTGGGGGGGCGCCAGCCGCCAAAGACACGAGGCCGGCGCCCGCGGACGACCTCTCCCACGCCGGGCTGCCTCCCTGACGGGGACATCGCCATGAGAGGCAGCCGAACGGTCCATTCTCCCGCGACGCACTGGCGGGACCGGGGGGAGACTGCGCCTCGGTCTCCGCCAGATGAGCTTCCTCCCAGTGCCACCCCTCGCCGCCGGAAGGGGTGCCGAGGCGGGGGTGCCTGGAGGGGCCACCGGAGGTGGGCTCCCATAGTGGCGCTGAGCTTGGCGGGAAGAGGGGGGAGAGAAGCGCTCGGGAGGCCTTGACCACCTTGCACGCCGGCCCCCTGAAGTACCTTCCTCCGGATCCTGATCTTGCTCCCGGGCGATGGCCGCAATCTGCTGTTGGAGCCAATCCGCCCCTTGGGATGCTGCCACTGCGTGCAATTGCGCCAGGAAATCAGCCATTTCAGCCATGCTGTGACGTGGGAAGAGAGAAGCAGTGCCACACGAGCTTCCTCTCACAGTGCTGCCCCGCGACTGACCTCAGACCTTCCCCCAAGCCCCTCCTACCCCGGGAAAATATTAACTCTGGCCACCCCCTACTACTCACCGTTTTGGACTCCCATCTTTTTAACCCCATCTACGGTTCCCTGCTACATAGTCATGCCAGCCCTCTGCCTATATTTCGTATTTAGCTCCGGGCTTCTCTGGAAGAGAGCACCAGGAACAAAAAAAGAGGGGCAACAGGCAGGCAGCAACCTCTACCTGCAGCGTATCAAGCTAGGTAAATGTACAAATTTGGGTACACATGCCTGGGGAGACACTTGATTCCTCACCACAAATCTTGGCGAGACCAGTACGTTAATTCAATTGGGGGGACATCAAAATGCCTCCTCATGCCTTCTTTTCCACCTCTCCCCCACTCCACAAGAATCTGCATCTGCAGCTTCAAGAAACAGAAGAATGGAAGTCTAACATGGCCTTGGAGAAGCTTATATTACAGAACATCAAGCAAGAAAAAGGGTCAGCTTGGAGCCACACAGAGAAGGGCCAAGTATAGGCTTTAACCTCACAGTAAGTAAGTTTCCAACAGAATCCTTGACCAGGAAGCTGTCACTTCCCAGCTGCTGGAGAGAAAGAAAGAATTGTCACTCAATCACCCCCATGCTAAGTGTCCCAATGCCAGTTTTCGATACAGGGCTAGTTTTAAATCTGATCCCACTTCAGTTGGTAGACTCTGCCTCTTTCTGCGACTTTTTGGCCTCCATTACCCAGCTGCCATTTTTCTTGCCCAGGAGGACACCCCTTACTCTCTACTATCATGTGGAAGGTAATGTCCCTGGGTTTCTGAACCATCAATAGCAGGGTCCACATGACCACAGACATGTAACTAGCAAGCATGGGCATCACCTCTCTTTTGCAGTGCACAGGTTAAATTTGCTGGCAGCTGGAAAGGATGCAGGGCAGGGGCACACCACTGGAGGGGATGGTGCTGACACTTATGCTGCCCCTTGGTGATGGTGACAGCTTATTCATCTTTACCCCTCCCTCTCAATGGCCTCATTATGTGACTCTTCAGTAGGGATGAGCCGAACCTGCGAACGGACTGAAAGTTCGCGTGAACTTTAGAACCCTATTAAAGTCTATGGGACTCGAACGTTCAAAATCAAAAGTGCTAATTATGAAGGCTAATATGTAAGTTATTGTCCTAAAATGGCTTTGGGGACCCGGGTCCTGCCCCAGGGGACATGTATCAATGCAACAAAAAGTTTTAAAAACTGCCGTTTTTTCGGGAGCAGTGATTTTAACCACTTAAGCCCCGGACCATTTGGTAGCTAAAGGACCAGAGGTGAATTCAGAATTTTGCACTGCGCTGCTTTAACTGTAAATTGTGCGGACATGCAATGTTGTACCCAAACGAAATTTGCGTCCTTTTCTTCCCACAAATAGAGCTTTCTTTTAATGGTATTTGATTGCCTCTGCGATTTTTATTTTTTGCGATATAAACGGAAAAAGACCAAAAATTTTGAAAAAAAATGATATTTTCTACTTTTTGTTATAAAAAAAATCAAATAAACTCAATTTTAGTCATACATTTAAGCCAAAATGTATTCAGCCACATGTTTTTAGTAAAAAAAATGTCAATAAGCGTATATTTATTGGTTTGCGCAAAAGTTATAGAGTTTACAAACTAGGGTACATTTTCTGAAATGTACACAGCTTTAAATTTATGACTGCCTATCTCATTTCTTGAGGTGCTAAAATGACAGGGCAGTACAAAACCCCCCCAAATGACCCCATTTTGGAAAGTAGACACCCCAAGGAAATTGCTGAGAGGCATGTTGAGCCCATTGAATTTTTTTTTTGTCTTAAGTGATTGAATAATGACAAAAAAAAAAAAAATTACAAAAAGTTGTCACTAAATGATATATTGCTCACACATGCCATGGTTATATGTGGAATTGCACCCCAAAATACATTTTGCTGCTTCTCCTGAGTACGGGGATACCACATGTGTGGGACTTTTTGGGAGCCTAGCCGCGTACGGGACCCCGGAAACCAAGCACCGCCTTCAGGATTTCTAAGGGTGCAAATTTTTGATTTCACTCCTCACTACCTATCACAGTTTCAAAGGCCATAAAATGCCAAAATAGCACAAAACCCCCCCCAAATGACCCCATTTTAGAAAGTAGACACCCCAAGGAAATTGCTGAGAGGCCTGTTGAGCCCATTGAATATATATTTTTTTTTGTCCCAAGTGATTGAATAATGACAAAAAAAAAAAAATTACAAAAAGTTGTCACTAAATGATATATTGCTCACACATGCCATGGTTATATGTGGAATTACACCCCAAAATAAATTTTTCTGCTTCTCCTGAGTACGGGGATACCACATGTGTGGGACTTTTTAGGAGCCTAGCCGCGTACGGGACCCTGAAAACCAAGCACCGCCTTCATGATTTCTAGGCACAAATTTTTGATTTCACTCCTCACTACCTATCACAGTTTCGAAGGCCATAAAATGCCAAAATAGCACAAAACCCCCCCAAATGACCCCATTTTGGAATATAGACACCCCAAGCTATTTGCTGAGAGGCATAGCGAGTATTTTACAGCTCTCATTTGTTTTTGAAAATGAAGAAAGAAAATATATATATATATTTTATTTTTTTCAATTTTCAAAACTTTGTGACAAAAAGCGAGATCTGCAAAATACTCACAATACCTCTCAGCAAATAGCTTGGGGTGTCTACTTTCCAAAATGGGGTCATTTGGGGGGGTTTTGTGCCATCTGGGCATTCCATGGCCTCCGAAACTGTGATAGGCAGTGAGAAGTGAAATCAAAAATTTACACCCTTAGAAAGCCTGAAGGCGGTGCTTGGTTTTTGGGGTCCCGTACGCGGCTAGGCTCCCAAAAAGTCTCACACATGTGGTATCCTCGTACTCAGGAGAAGCAACAGAATGTATTTTGGGGTGTAATTCCACATATGCCCATGGCATGTTTGAGCAATATATCATTTAGTGACAACTTTGTGCAAAAAAAATAAAATAAAAAAAATTGACGTTTTTCCGCAACTTGTGTCAACATATAAAATATTCCATGGACTCGACATGCCTCTCAGTATATAGCTTGGGGTGTCTACTTTCCAAAATGGGGTCATTTGGGGGGGGGGGGTTTGAACTGTTCTGGCATTTTATACACAACATTAGGAAGCTTACATCCACTCTTCTAACCACTTGAAGACAAAGCCCTTTTTGACACTTTTTGTTTACATGAAAACATTTTTTTTTGCAAGAAAATTATGTTGAACCCCCAAACATTATATATATTTTTAAAGCAAAGGCCCTACAGATTAAAATGGTGGGTGTTGCATTTTTTTTTTCTACACAGTATTTGCGCAGCGATTTTTCAAACGCATTTTTTGGGTTAAAAAATACACTTTTTTTAATTTTAATGCACTAAAACACACTATATTGCCCAAATGTTTGATGAAATAAAAAAGATGATCTTAGGCCGAGTACATAGATACCAAACACGACATGCTTTAAAATTTCGCACAAACGCGCATTGGCGACAAACTACATACATTTTTAAAAGCCTTTAAAAGCCTTTACAGGTTACCCCAGTAGATTTACAGAGGAGGTCTACTGCTAAAATGACTGCCCTCGATCTGACCTTCGCGGTGATACCTCACATGCATGGTGAAATTGCTGTTTACATATGACGCCAGACCGACGCTTGCGTTCGCCATTGGGCAAAAGCAGGGCAGGACAGGGGTGCTTTTTTTTTTTTTTTATTATTAATTTTGCTTTTTTATTTTATTTTTAAATTGTTCCTTCCAAGTATTTTTTTTTTTTATCATTTTTATTGTTATCTCAGGGAATGTAAATATCCCCTATGATAGCAATAGGTAGTGACAGGTACTCTTTTTTTGAAAAAACTGGGGTCTTCTAGACCCTAGATTTTTCCTCTGCCCTCAAAGCATCTGACCACACCAAGATCGGTGTGATAAAAGGCTTTCCCAATTTCCCAATGGTGCTTTTTATATCCGGGGGGGGGGGCATTCCCTCCCACTGCTTGTAAAAGAAGTCCAGAGGCTAATTAGCCGCTAGGATTGCTTTTAAATGAAAGCCGGCCGCAGGCTGAAAAGAATGATACCAAGATGATACCTAAACTCGCAGGCATCATTCTGGTATAAACATTCAAAGTCCAGCAACATACCAGTACGTTGCTGGTCCTTGTTGGACATGTATTGTAATCTTTTTTTTTCATGCAGCCAGTTGGCTGAATGAAAAAAGAGATTGATCGGTGGGTATGCCCACCATTAGAATACCGCCCTTCATCCACCCACTTCCAATGATGGGCATACACGCACCATTTATATATGCCGAAGCATGGGGGCATCCTCCCGCAAAAAAGTTATGCCGCACACACATGGTCGGACTTTTCCACGGGCAAGCCTCCGTCGGAATTTCGACCGTATGTATGCGGCATTAGGAGCAAAATCGCTCCTCCGCTCCTGCTGCCCCAATGCTTCGGCATATATGCTTTTTTTATTTAACTGTGGTGGTGAAATCACCTCCTACAGCACTGGAGTCGCAGGGATCAGGCCTGTCTCTGCGAACGCTGCAGTTATGTGTGTTGTGTTTTGCAAGTGACAGCGATCGATCGATACTGCACTTGGGTGGCCTGGGCTGGACGGAGGGGCAAAACGCAGGTGCCAGCAGGTATCTGGGCTGATCCCGCTAACACTGCGTTTTTGGGAACCCTAAACTGCTGGGGACGCTAGTATAGATCTGATCAGATCAGATATTGATCTGTTCAGATACTATACCACTAAGGGGGGTGTATGCTTCACGCGTGGGTGTTAGCGTTATTGGCACTAACCTGACGCTGCCTGGGGTGTGACGCAGACCCTATCTGACGCTAAAACCTAATTGATATCACCCATCGGGCGATCAGGGGGTTAAACCTTTATTGGGTTATATACACGGCGGGTGCCCTGACACTATAAAAAGCAAACTAACTAACCAGCGTCACCCGTAACACTTATATGGTGATCACTGGTGAAAGGGTTAACTAGGGGCAATCAGGGGGTTAAAACCTTTATTAGATAATATATTGGGGTACCTGACGCTATAAAAACCTGCGGCGAACCTAAAAAAAATTACTGGCTACCGATCTGCATCACCGACACTAAGACAGCGATCAGAAAAACGATCGCTTAGCGACAGTGGTGATAGGGGGTGAAAGGGTTACCTGGGGGGCGATCAAGGGGGTTAAACCTTTATTAGATAATATATTGGGGTACCTGACGCTATAAAAACCTGCGGCGAACCTAAAAAAAATTACTGGCTATTGATCTGCATCACCGACACTAAGACAGCGTTTAGAAAAACGATTGCTTAGCGACAGTGGTGATAGGGGGTGAAAGGGTTACCTGGGGGGCGATCAAGGGGGTTAAACCTTTATTAGATAATATATTGGGGTACCTGACGCTATAAAAACCTGCGGCGAACCTAAAAAAAATTACCAGCTACCGATCTGCATCACCGACACTAAGACAGCGTTTAGATAAACGATCGCTTAGCGACAGTGGTGATAGGGGGTGAAAGGGTTACCTGGGGGGCGATCAAGGGGGTTAAACCCTTATTAGATAATATATTGGGGTACCTGACGCTATAAAAACATGCGGCGAACCTAAAAAAAATTACTGGCTACCGATCTGCATCACCGACACTAAGGCAGCGTTTAGAAAAACGATCGCTTAGCGACAGTGGTGATAGGGGGTGAAAGGGTTACCTGGGGGGCGATCAAGGGGGTTAAACCTTTATTAGATAATATATTGGGGTACCTGACGCTATAAAAACCTGCGGCGAACCTAAAAAAAATTACCGGCTACCGATCTGCATCACCGACACTAAGACAGCGTTTAGAAAAACGGTCGCTTTGCGACAGTGGTGATAGGGGGTGAAAGGGTTACCTGGGGGGCGATCAAGGGGGTTAAACCTTTATTAGATAATATATTGGGGTACCTGACGCTATAAAAACATGCGGCGAACCTAAAAAAAATTACTGGCTGCCGATCGGCATCACTGACGCTAAGACAGCGATCAGAAAAATGATCGCTTAGCGACAGTGGTGATAGGGGGTGAAAGGGTTATCTGGGGGGTGATCAGGGGGTTAAACCTTTATTAGGGGGGGTTAGGGGGCTACACTGGACCTAAAACTGAATGTACTGACACTTTTACAGTCACAAATGTCACTGATTGCAGTGATCAGTAAATAAATGGTCACTGCAATGACACTGTGACTGGGGGCTGGGGGGTGATCTGGGTGGTGATCTGGGGGGTGATCTGGGGGTGTCTGGGGGGGCCTGGGGGGGGCGATTTATGTCCCTATGTGTTCTGGTGTCAGTGTAGTGTTGTGTGCACTGACCTGATGTCTTCTCTTGTACGGCGCTCGGTATATGTGAGCGCCGCACCAGAGATGACATCACTTCCTCCTGCTTCCTCTGCCTGACACAGACAGAGGGGGCATTTCCATTCGCCGGGAGCGATCGCGAGGGGGTGGCCGGAAACGAATGGCTGCCCCCTCATCCCGGAACGCTCCCGGACACTTAGCCACCGCTCACTGTATAGGAGGGGGGTCCGATTGGACCCCCCAACTATACAAAGGCAATCACGTATGCTCTACGTGATTGTGCCTGTCGGTGCCATTCTGCCGACGTATATATACAGTGAGCGGTCGTTAAGTGGTTAATGATGCTTATAGTGGAAAAAAAAAGTGAAATATTGCTTTAAATATTGTACCTGGGGGGTGTCTATAGTATGCCTGTGAAGTGGCACATGTTTCCCGTGTTTCGAACTGTCCCTGCACAAAATGACATTTCTAAAGGAAAAAAAGTCATTTAAAACTGCTTGCGGCTTTAATGTAATGTCTGGTCCCGGCAATATGGATGAAAATCATTAAGAAAAATGGCATGGGTACCCCCCACCCCCCCCCCCCAGCCCATTACCAGCCCCTTTGTGTCTTGTATGGATATTAAGGGGAACCGCACACCCAAATTAAAAAAAGGCCCTATATACTCTGAACAGCAGTATACAGGTGGTGCAAACAAGACAGGGACTGTAGGTTTGTTCTTAAGTAGAATCTTTTTGTAATTTGGAACAGGTAAATTTTTTAAGTGTAGCTCCAGCCAAAAAATCTATTTTTAAGCTTTTTGGAAAACATAAGGAAGGGTTTATAACCCCTGTAACATTTGTTTTTCTGTCTGTGTACCTGTTCAGAACATTTCACCTCACTTTCTGTCCCAATGACAAATGTTTTTTGAAAATTTGTTTTTTTTATTGAAACAAGGATTGGTGATAAAGCATCAGTGGAGAGAAGACACCTTTTTCCCATATTAACTCTTACAGGAGAGAATTTCCCTTCCTAGGTAGACTTCCTCTCACTTCCTGTTGTTTCCTTCCGTTTGCAAGTAGGAGTCGTTTGTAAGTTGGATGTTTGAAAGTAGGGGCCTGCCGTATATACTCTGCAGAAATTTGGCCCTTAGGTGTTGGTGTTGCCACAACGCTGTAAGCCCTTACAGTTACTCTTGGTGGGTGCTGGAACACCCTGCTGTGAACTATTATATCAAGAATTGTAATTACATGCCATTGTTGAACAGTGGTAGGAAAAATTGGGCCTTTGGTGGTGGTGCTGGTGCCACAACACTGTAAGTCCTCACAATTACTCTTGGTGGGCGCAGGAATGGGCCCAGTTGCGAAATATTAGATCAAGAATTGTAATTACATGCCCCTGTTGAACAGGGGCAGAAAAATTGGGCTTTTGGTGGTGGTGGTGTTGCCACAACACTGTAAGCCCTCACAGTTACTCTTGGTGGGCGCAAGAATGGGCCCTGCTGTGAATTATTAGATCAAGAATTGTAATTACATGCCCCTGTTGAACAGGGGCATAAAAATTGTGCCTTAGGCACTGGTGCCACAACACTGCAACCCCTCACAGATACTCTAGTTGGAGCGCAGGAATGAGCCCTGCTGCAAAGTATTGCATCAAAAATTGTAATTACACGCCCCTGTTGAACAGGGGCTGAAAAATTGGGCCTTAGCCACTGGTGCTGGTGCCACAACACTGCAACCCCTCACAGATACTGTAGTTGGAGCGCAGGAATGAGCCCTGCTGCAAAGTATTGCATTCAAAATTGTAATTACACGCCCCTGTTAAACAGGGACTGAAAAATTGGGCCTTAGGCACTGGTGCTGGTGCCACAACACTGCAACCCCTCACAGATACTGTAGTTAGAGCGCAGGAATGAGCCCTGCTGCAAAGTATTGCATCAAAAATTGTAAATACACGCCCCTGTTAAGCAGGGGCAGAAAAATTGGGCCTTAGCCACTGGTGGCGGTGCCCAGAAACAAAAATTTTCTTACATGCTATCAGCATGATCATTGAGGAGGAAGAGGATAGTCACACAGCATAACAGGATAGTCACTCTGCATCAGCATAGGCAGTCTTGAAGGGATCTGATATTTCAAAGAAAATTATTCTGTTACATCAGCATCAGGTGCTTGGTAGCTGGTGGTGATCCAAGACTGATTCATTTTTATGAAGGTCAGTCAATCGACCGAGTCGGTGGACAGGCGCACCCTGTGATCGGTTACAAAGCCTCCAGCAGCACTGAATGTGCGTTCCGAAAGAACGCTGGATGCAGGACAGGCCAGTAGCTCAATTGCATACTGTGCAAGCTCTGGCCAGTGATCCATCCTCAAGACCCAGTAACCCAGAGGATTTTCGGTGGGAAAGGTATCCAAGTCTGATCTTGCCCCTAGGTATTCCTGCACCATGTAAACCAGACGCTGGCGATGGTTGCTGGAACCGATCATACCTTGGGGCTGCGGACTAAAAAATTGTCTGAACGCATTGGTCAGATGGCCAACTTCTCCACCGCTCCTTCTTTGACTGACTGAAGCCTCAGCAACACGTTGTCCAGGTCCAGGAATTTGTAACCTCCCAGTCTCTGGGAACGCGTTGCACAGACCTTTCTGCAAGGCCTCCCGAAGATGCTTCATCCTCTGCTCCCTCTGCGACGGCAAGATACCTTACCCTTGTACCATGGATCAAGGAGGGTTGCCAGCCAGTAATGATCCCTCTCCTTGATAGTATGAATTCGAGGATCCTTCCGCAGGCTTTGCAGGATCAGGGAGGCCATGCAGCGTATGTTTGCTGAGGCATTCGGTCCAAAGTCTTCTGGGTCACTCAGGACGACATGATCCTCAGCCACCTCCTCCCAGCCACGTACAAGTCCATGAGTGTCTTGGGACTGTAATTGATCCCTTGAAGACTGCTGCTGATGCTGAGTGCTAGGCTCCACCTCCATGCTGACACAATCCTCCTCCTCCTCCTCCTCCTCCTCTTCCTGTGTGATAGGCGGGCCAGCAGGAACACTGTCTGGATAAAGGGGGCCTTGAGAGGTAAGGAAGTCCTCCTCTTCCTCCCTATGTTCGGCCTCAAGTGCCCTGTCCATTATTCCACGCAGCGTGTGCTCCAACAAGTGGACAACAGGGACAGTGTCACTGATGCATGCACTGTCACTGCACACCATCCTCGTGGCCTCCTCAAATGGTGTCAGGACAGTGCATGCATCCCTGATCATGGCCCACTGGCATGGGGAAAAAAATCCAAGCTCCCCTGACCCTGTCCTGGTGCCATATTGCAACAGATACTCATTGATGGCCCTCTGCTGCGTGTGCAGCCGCTGCAGCATGGCCAACGTAGAGTTCCACCTGGTGGGCATGTCACAGATTAGGCAGATTAGGCAGTTCTTGGGCAGATTGTATTCCTTTTGCAGGTAGCCAGCCGAGCACTGGCATTATATGACCGGCAAAAATGCCCACAGAGTTTCCTGGCCTGCTTCAGGACCTCCTGTAAGCCCGGGTACCTGCCCAAGAACCGCTGCACCACCAAGTTAAGGTGGAGGTTGGTGCCAATTGTCAGATACCACCATTCCTGGCTTAAGGTGGCGTGGCGTCAACCACCTCTGAGCCTGCCCCTGCAGAGCTGACAGAATCTCTGCCCCAGTGTGGCTCCTGTCCCCCAAGCACACCAGCTCAAGCACCGCATGGCAATCATTGAGGAGCCCTCTTAAGCCTCCTGACACATCATCCAACAAAGATGACAGCCAGGACCCCGCCACCAGTGTTAATTTTGACGTCAAATTTTGATTTCGTTTTAGTCATATTCTTTTGATTAAAATGCCATTTAAGTTTTAAGCCGCGTACACACGATCGGTTTTACCGATGAAAACAGTTCGATGGATTTTTTTCATCGGACAAACCGATGGTGTATGGGCCCCATAGGTCTTTTTTCCATCGGTGTCAAAAAATAGAACATGTTTTAAAATTTTCCAATGGATAAAAAACCGATAGCAAATTCCGATCGTCTATGGGCAAGTCCATTGGTTAAAAAACCCACGCATGCTCAGAATAAAGTCGACGCATGCTCAGAAGCATTAAACTTAATTTTTCTCGGCTCATCGGAGTGTTTTACGTCACCGCGTTTGGAACGGTCGGTTTTTTGACTGATGGTGTGTAGGCAAGACTGATGGAAGTCAGCGTTATCAGTTTTCCGATGGAAAAATCCATCGGTTTAAAAACCATAGGAAATCCGATCGTGTGTACAGGGCTCTTGTCATACTTTACTCATCTGAATTGTTTTAGCTTTTGTCGTATTTTAGTAGACTAAAATCACCTAAAATCCAATGTGTTTAGATTTAGTTAAATTTAGTTGAATTGTAATGTGTTATTTAAAGCGTAACTCCACTTTTGTTGAGAAATAACCATTCCCCTCTGGGTGATATATGTACATTACAAGGATTTTAACAAACTGTGTTCCAGATTCCTACCTCTTCTTATTCTGAAGAAATCATTGTTTGTTCCTCTGTGCTCCTGTGCTAAGTTTGCTCCAGGGGATGTCAGAAATCTGACTTGTATCCTAGTGCCGACTTCTGGGAAAATCAGTGAGCCAATCACATAAGCAGGAAATGATGTTTCTGGGGTGTGTTCAGTACACATTCTGTGTACAGAACAACTCCCGGTAGTCATATTGCATTTTCAGAAAATTACAGCGGTTGCAAATTTGCAAATTGAAAAGGAAAGGTCATTTTAATAACATTCAATTACAATATGATTTGTGTCGCAATTGTATATGATGTATTTGCTATTTTGTTCCCCCACGAAAGTAAAGTTACCCTTTAAGCATTTGTATAGATTTGGCAAACCCATTATATACTCCTGGTGTAAAAATCGAATAACGCTTCAATAAACAAAGATTATTAAAAAAAGTAAAATTAAATCAAAAAATGTGATATTATTTATGGTATAAGGCTGCATTCACACTTCAGTGCTTTGAATCGCGCTTCTGCCCGTGATTCTGTGTGAATGACAAACCATGGGACTCACATTAGAGATGCCATTCATCTGAATGACACCTATAATTGTGGTGCAGGTCTGCTGCGATTGTCTCGGCAACCCGCATTGCGTAAAGCTTGACGCCCCAAAAAAGCTCTGGAGCTACATTTGGGCAACATGCTTCAAGCGATGCGGGTTGCCGCAATTGCAGCATGATCTATCTCGTGAAAAATGGAGAGTATTCGGAATGGTCCGGTGTGGAAAGTGGGGTCCCCTGGGGTTCTGTTCTGGGACCAATCCTATTTCATTTATTCATAAATGACCTGGAGGATGGGGTAAACAGTTCAATCTCTGTATTTGCGGACGATACTAAGCTAAGCGGGGCAATAACTTCTCTGCAGGATGTGGAAACCTTGCAAAAAGATCCAAACAAATCCATGTGGTGGGCAACTACATGGCAAATGAGGTTTAACCACTTAACGACCGCTCACTGTATATATACGTCGGCACAATGGCACCGACAGGCACAATCACGTAGAGCATACGTGATTGCCTTTGTACAGTTGGGGGGTCCAATCGGACCCCCCTTCTGTACAGTGAGCGCTCGGAATTCGTCTGGGAGCGATCCGACATGAGGGGACGGCCGTTCGATTCCGGCCACCCCCCCGCGATCGCTCCCGGCGAATGGAAATGCCCCCTCTGTCTGTCGAATGTACACACAGACAGAGGAAGCAGGAGGAAGTGATGTCATCTCCTGTGCGGCGCTCACATTTACCGAGCGCCGTACAAGAGAAGACATCAAGGTTAGTGCACAAACACTACACTAACACCAGCACACATAGGCACATAAATCGCCCCCCAGGCCCCCCCCAGATCACCCCCCAGCCCCCAGTCACAGTGTCACTGATTGCAGTGACCATTTATTTACTGATCACTGCAATCAGTGACATTTGTGACTGTAAAAGTGTCACTACATTTAGTTTTAGGTCCAGTGTAGCCCCCTAACCCCCCCTAATAAAGGTTTAACCCCTTGATCACCCCCCAGATAACCCTTTCACCCCCTAGCACCGCCGTCGCTAAGCGATCATTTTTCTGATTGCTGTCTTAGCGTCGGTGATGCAGATCGGTAGCCAGTAATTTTTTTTAGGTTCGCCGCAGGTTTTTATAGCGTCAGGTACCCCCATAAATTATCTAATAAAGGTTTAACCCCCTTGATCGCCCCCCAGGTAACCCTTTCACCCCCTATCACCACTGTCGCTAAGCGATCATTTTTCTGATCGATGTCTTAGCGTCGGTGATGCAGATCGGTAGCCAGTATTTTTTTTTTAGGTTCGCCGCAGGTTTTTATAGCGTCAGGTACCCCCATAAATTATCTAATAAAGGTTTAACCCCCTTGATCGCCCCCCAGGTAACCCTTTCACCCCCTATCACCACTGTCGCTAAGCGATAATTTTTCTGATCGCTGTCTTAGCGTCGGTGATGCAGATCGGTAGCCAGTAATTTTTTTTAGGTTCGCCGCAGGTTTTTATAGCGTCAGGTACCCCCATAAATTATCTAATAAAGGTTTAACCCCCTTGATCGCCCCCCAGGTAACCCTTTCACCCCCTATCACCACTGTCGCTAAGCGATCATTTTTCTGATAAAGGTTTTAACCCCCTAATTGCCCCTTTCACCAGTGATCATCATATAAGTGTTACGGGTGACGCTGGTTAGTTAGTTTGCTTTTTATAGTGTCAGGGCACCCGCCGTATATAACCCAATAAAGGTTTAACCCCCTGATCGCCCGGCGGGTGATATCAATTAGGTTTTAGCGTCAGAGAGGGTCTGCGTCACACCCCAGGCAGCGTCAGGTTAGTGCCAGTAACGCTAACACCCACACGTGAAGCATACACCTCCCTTAGTGGTATAGTATCTGAACAGATCAATATCTGATCTGATCAGATCTATACTAGCATCCCCAGCAGTTTAGGGTTCCCAAAAACGCAGTGTTAGCGGGATCAGCCCAGATACCTGCTAGCACCTGCGTTTTGCCCCTCCGTCCAGCCCAGGCCACCCAAGTGCAGTATCGATCGATCACTGTCACTTACAAAACACAACACAGCGTTCGCAGAGACAGGCCTGATCCCTGCGACTCCAGTGCTGTAGGAGGTGATTTCACCACCACAGGTAAAAAAAAAAAGCAAATATGCCGAAGCATTGGGGCAGCAGGGGCGGAGGAGTGATTTTGCTCCTAATGCCGCGTACATACGATCAAAATTCCGACGGAGGCTTGCCCATAGAAAAGTCCGACCATGTGTGTGCGGCATAACTTTTTTGCGGGAGGATGCCCCCATGCTTCGGCATATATAAATGTATGCCCATCATTAGAAGTGGGTGGATGAAGGGCGGTATTCTAATGGTGGGCATACCCACCGATCAATCTCTTTTTTCATTCAGCCACCTGGCTGCATGAAAAAAAAAGATTACAATACATGTCCAACAAGGACCAGCAACGTACTGGTATGTTGCTGGACTTTGAATGGTTATACCAGATTGATGCCTGTGGGTTTAGGTATCATCTTGGTATCATTCTTTTCAGCCAGCGGCCGGCTTTCATGTAAAAGCAATCCTAGTGGCTAATTAGCCTCTGGACTGCTTTTACAAGCAGTGGGAGGGAATGTCCCCCCCTGGATATAAAAAGCGCCATTGGGAAATTGGGAAAGCATTTTATCACACCGATCTTGGTGTGGTCAGATGCTTTGAGGGCAGAGGAAAGATCTAGGGTCTAGACCCCAGTTTTTTCAAAAAAAGAGTACCTGTCACTACCTATTGCTATCATAGGGGATATTTACATTCCCTGAGATAACAATAAAAATGATAATAAAAAAAATATGGAAGGAACAATTTAAAAATAAAATAAAAAAACAAAATTAATAATAATAAAAAAAAAAAAAGCACCCCTGTCCTGCCCTGCTCTTGCCCAATGGCGAACGCAAGCGTCGGTCTGGCGTCATATGTAAACAGCAATTGCACCATGCATGTGAGGTATCACCGCGAAGGTCAGATCGAGGGCAGTAATTTTAGCAGTAGACCTCCTCTGTAAATCTAACGGGGTAACCTGTAAAGGCTTTTAAAGGCTTTTAAAAATGTATGTAGTTTGTCGCCAATGCGCATTTGTGCGAAATTTTAAAGCATGTCGTGTTTGGTATCTATGTACTCAGCCTAAGATCATCTTTTTTATTTCATCAAACATTTGGGCAATATAGTGTGTTTTAGTGCATTAAAATTAAAAAAAGTGTATTTTTCCCCAAAAAATGCGTTTGAAAAATTACTGCGCAAATACTGTGTAGAAAAAAAAAATGCAACACCCACCATTTTATTCTGTAGGGCCTTTGCTTTAAAAATATATATAATGTTTGGGGGTTCAACATAATTTTCTTGCAAAAAAATAAATGTTTTCATGTAAACAAAAAGTGTCAAAAAGGGCTTTGTCTTCAAGTGGTTAGAAGAGTGGATGTAAGCTTCCTAATGTTGTGTATAAAATGCCAGAACAGTTCAAAACCCCCCCAAATGACCCCATTTTGGAAAGTAGACACCCCAAGCTATATACTGAGAGGCATGTCGAGTCCATGGAATATTTTATATGTTGACACAAGTTGCGGAAAAAATAACATTTTTTATTTTTTTTTATTTTTTTTGCACAAAGTTGTCACTAAATGATATATTGCTCAAACATGCCATGGGCATATGTGGAATTACACCCCAAAATGCATTCTGTTGCTTCTCCTGAGTACGGGGATACCACATGTGTGAGACTTTTTGGGAGCCTAGCCGCGTACGGGACCCCAAAAACCAATCACCGCCTTCAGGCTTTCTAAAGGTGTAAATTTTTGATTTCACTTCTCACTGCCTATCACAGTTTCGGAGGCCATGGAATGCCCAGATGGCACAAAACCCCCCCAAATGACCCTATTTTGGAAAATAGACACCCCAAGCTATTTGCTGAGAGGTATTGTGAGTATTTTGCAGATCTCGCTTTTTGTCACAAAGTTTTGAAAATTGAAAAAAAAAAAAAAAAAAAAAAAAAAATGTTCTTTCTTCATTTTCAAAAACAAATGAGAGCTGTAAAATACTCACCATGCCTCTCAGCAAACAGCTTGGGGTGTCTACTTTCCAAAATGGGGACATTTGGGAGGGTTTTGTGCTATTTTGGCATTTTATGGCCTTCAAAACTGTGATAGGTAGTGAGGTGTGAAATCAAAAATTTGCGCCCTTAGAAATCCTGAAGGCGGTGCTTGGTTTCCGGGGTCCCGTACGTGGCTAGGCTCCTAAAAAGTCCCACACATGTGGTATCCCCGTACTCAGGAGAAGCAGCAGAATGTATTTTGGGGTGCAATTCCACATATAACCATGGCATGTGTGAGCAATATATCATTTAGTGACAACTTTTTGTAATTTTTTTTTAGTTTTATTTTTTTGTCATTATTCAATCACTTGGGACAAAAAAATAAATATTCAATGGGCTCAACATGCCTCTCAGCAATTTCCTTGGGGTGTCTACTTTCTAAAATTGGGTCATTTGGGGGGGTTTTGTACTGCCCTGCCATTTAAGCACCTCAAGAAATGAGATAGGCAGTCATAAATTTAAAGCTGTGTAAATTCCAGAAAATGTACCCTAGTTTGTAAACGCTATAACTTTTGCGCAAACCAATAAATATACGCTTATTGACTTTTTTTTTTACTAAAGACATGTGGCTGAATACATTTTGGCCTAAATGTATGACTAAAATTGAGTTTATTTGATTTTTCTTATAACAAAAAGTAGAAAATATCATTTTTTTTCAAAATTTTTGGTCTTTTTCCGTTTATATCGCAAAAAATAAAAACCGCAGAGGCAATCAAATACCATTAAAAGAAAGCTCTATTTGTGGGAAGAAAAGGACGCAAATTTCGTTTGGGTACAACATTGCATGTCCGCACAATTTACAGTTAAAGCAGCGCAGTGCAAAATTCTGAATTCACCTCTGGTCCTTTAGCTACCAAATGGTCCGGGGCTTAAGTGGTTAATGTAGAAAATTGGAAAATAATTTATTTGGGTGGCAAAAATATGAATACAATCTACTCACTAGGGGGAGAACCTCTGGGGATATCTAGGATGGACCTGGGGGTCCTAGTAGATGACAGGCTCAGCAACTGCATGCAATCCCAAGCTGCTGCTAACAAAGCAAACAGAATATTGGCATGCATTAAAAAGGGGATAAACTCCAGAGATAAAACGATAATTCTCTCACTCTACAAGACTCTGGTCCGGCCGCACCTAGAGTAAGCTGTCCAGTTCTGGGCACCAGTCCTCAGGAAGGATGTGCTGGAACTGGAGAGAGTCCAGAGAAGGGCAACAAAGCTAATAAAGGGACTGGAGGACTTTAGTTATGAGTGTAGCGATACCCCCAACTTAAGAGAGCCGCTGATATTATTTCGGGCCCTGTACACAGCACTGCCAACCTCCGGCAATCTACTCGACCCTCTCCTGGCACAGCTAGTCTAGGGAATGATAGACTGGTAATGTCTCTGCGATTATCTATGACACAGTCCCACAATAACCCAAACAGTGATAAAGTACAGTAATTGACACTGATAGTATAAAAGTTAGGTAGAAGTACAGTACATCATAACACATGCAGAGCCCTGCAATATTAGTGACACTTAGCAATACTGTATAGAAAAAACTAGCACACCACGCTGCAGCTATCCTCCCCCTTGAGCAATATGGCGCCCAATAATGTCCTACGCTACCCAGTCAGGCCTGACTTAAAGTAAGGTACAGTATTAGGGTGAAGAATCTTCGCATGCAAGGAAATCGGTGGTGCACATCAGGAACAACAATGTGTAATCCAACAGGACTGTATCTCGGCAAAGTAACAACTCCCAGGAGACTATCAAACTCAGTTCTGGAAATAGTCTCCTGCTTGGATAGTTGGTATAGCACAAAGGGCCAAAGCAGTCAGTAGGCCTAAACAAAGTACTTGGCTATAACGTTGAGCAAGTGCTCTCTCACCACACCGGACTTAGTCCCCGTCCGTAACTTCCACCGCTGTGTATCCGCACACAGGGTCTGCGATAGCCGGGTCTTTGGTCCTCCTGAAGTCAGTGAGAAACAAATGGAGATCAGGTGCCACACAGGCTCCGCAGTGAAGTGGAAGGCTCTTTGGAAGTGTGCAATGCCCAGGCTTCAGGCCTTGCACCAGCAGCGAGTCCGCACAGGGAATCCTGTTGCTAGAAGGGCGGTGTCCCAAAGAGGCCGAGCTCCGCCTCTGCTTCACCTTTATAGCCCACCCCATGAGTCTCTGCGGTTGGCAATGCACCTTGGGTGCTAAACGGGGTTCTGGGTATCGTTGTCCTGAGGCCTTAAAGGAGACCCCCGCTACATGAGGAAAGGTTGCAAGCACTGAACTTATTCTCTCTGGAGAAGAGACGCTTAAGAGGGGATATGATTTCAATGTACAAATACCGTACTGGTGACCCCACTATAGGGATAAAACTCTTCAGCGAAAGGAAATTTAAAAAGACACGCGGCCAATCACTAAAATTAGAAGAGAAGCGGTTTAACCTTACGTCCTAACTATCAATCTAATATTTACACAATAAGAGATAAAAGATTAGCATTATTATATAAGTTGAAGACATTGTCTCTCCTTAGCCAAGGAAGACGCGAGAGGGGTGCAGAAACACCTGAAAGAGAAGAAAACAGGCAATATAGCTTTATTATTAATACCTTTCCAGCAAATTCCCTTCTTCACAGGGATAACTTCTTGAATGGTATATTGTAGATTTGAACCCGGTTGTATACGGTTGTATACAGAGAATGGCAATACCCATATTGAGTATGCAGTTTATCGCCCAGAAGTATACTCTGTATTCAGAGTCATTGGATCCTTCTTCCCCAGCTCAAGAAGCAGAGCAGAGTGGTTGTTAACCTACTGTCTCGGTTTCATTAAAAAAATACCTCCTTCACCGTATTTCACAGCGGCTCCCGGCGCTCATGTAAGCAGCTGTTCCTCCTCTCTTCCCGTCTTGCAGAACCAGGGGGCGGGGACAAGGTTTCCCTGCTGACGTCAGCGGGACGTAAGGAGGAGAGAGAAGATACAGCCGGTCACGTGATCACCGGGAGCCGCCGTGAGATACGATGAAGGAGGAATTTTTTTAATGAAACACAGAGACAGCCGGGGACTCTATTAGCATATAGAATAAATATGATACCAATGTGTATGCTATTCCTGCAGCAGGAGGGGGATGGGGCGGCATTGTCACTAGGTGACACGCTGAGAAGGGAGGGGGGGAGAGCACAGAGGATGCAGACACAGAATAGCAGGCTGCGGCTTACGGAGGCACGCAAATAGACCACAATGTCAGGGGCTCAGCAGCCATGAATATTGTGGTCTGTTTGCATAGGGGAGGTTGAGAGACTGGCAGGATCAGCCAAGTTTTTTAGGTGTTACAGGGGTCCAAATTATACAGCACAAGCACTGTGCTCTATAAAATGCTTTAAAGTAACATAATCTGTGTTGTTTTTTTGGGGGTTAACAAACGCTTTAATGCTTTAGCAAGCCTGTGAGCTATAAAAAAAGTATATATTTATAGAGTTAGTAGAGATTTAGAGAGTTTTTGGTTCCATTTGAAGGGCCAGAAGTTTGCTTTTACTTCGGCAGGTAAACCAATCAAGCATGCTAAGTTTTTTGCTTGGATGTTTTCAGCCTTCCAGGTTCTTGCTGAGGTAGCCATACTAACATTAAAACTCACACAAGGAAGCAGACCAGGCGACTAAGGATGCTGCATTGCAGCCCTGGACCTTTTCTGAGTCTGTGCAACTCAGATTCCACCCTAGTTCTGGCCCAGTATAGCTGGGATTAATAATTCAACTTTAAGGACCCCAGAAAAAGAAGAACAAGTGGTCCACAGAGGGCAACTTCTTATTAAACAGGACTTTGGAAAAATTTGATCTTTTATGTCTGCCAGACACTCTTTTCCCTCCAGCTTGACAAATGGACCATGTCATCAGTCACAAGCAGTTATGGCTGCCTTACTAAATGAGGAAGGGATAGAGACAGGGTTCACCACAGTTGTTTTTATAACATACCAATTCTTGTTTTACCTGTTACCAAAGGTGTTACCAAAAGCTTAACATCCCTTCCAGAGATTACAAAAAGATATATCCAGATACCCAAGTCAGGATCTTACGAGTATGCATTTTTTCTGTATGGACATCTTTTCTGGATGTCCAGTGGCAAATGCTACTGCAAAGGCCACAGTAAAAAGTGTTATCAGAAGTAGTTTGTAAGTACAGAGTGCCAGAATCTACAGAGAGTAAAAGATTAAATAATTTTTATAGGAAAGTCCTTACTAGAAGTTTTGAGGTTTTATTTTTACACGCCCTACTGTCTACAATGTAGCGGAAAAAGTAGAGTAAGAAAATAGGAATCTATTGCCTGAATGTTTTCCTATATTTTATCAAGCCCCTAAGGGGACGTTGGACTCTCTCCCTGTGAGATTTTGTTTGGGAGTGTGCTACTCATATGCTTATATTTTGTCTCAGCAGCTGAAGTACTCTTTTCGGATCTGTTGCTGATTTTTTTAAGGTTTTTGACAAACTAATTTTTATGTTTTCTCCCCAATTCCAGATCCTAACAGCTTGGAAGGATCTAAAACTAAAGCCAGGTGACTTGTGGATTAAGGGACATTTACAGTATATATATATATATATACCCTATATATATATATATATGTGTGTAGCGGGGTCTCTAAATTTAGGTGAGGTACACCTGGGTGGCAGTCCAGGTGTGTAAGTATGGGAGTAATGGACCATTTGTATTCGTGGAGGATTGGGCGGTGTAATAATCTCCTTGGCCTGTGGGTGGCAGGTGCCCGCGGGCTCGGGGTAGATTCACTGCCATAGTGCTGTCCCTTTTTGTCCCTTCTCGGAGACGGTACGGCGAGGGCATGGGAACCTGCCGTGGCGTCATGGGAGGGGATAAAAGGGGGAGACGCCCTGGTCACGAGGTCTTGCTCTGCTGGAGGTTCTTCTTCACGCGCCCAGGCACCTTAGGCCTGGGTGCGGGCGGTTCCGGATTCCGGCTCAGGTGCCCTAGGCCTGACCGGGATGGAGTTGGAGTCCATCCCAGGCACCTTCAGCCTGGTGTGAGGTACTAAACCAGGAGGCCTGGGGCCCAGTGACTTCGACTGGGTCCCGCGAGGGTGGAGAAGTCCGAGGGTCCCTGAGGTGGATGGGGCCCATGTCTGAGGTGAGGAGGCTGGGGAGGTTACCCATTCGGAGAGTCTGGAGCAGCATCAACCCAGTGACGGATGGGCCTCTGGTAACTCCCTTGGAGGGACATCTTCCCCTGATATGGGCCACAACGCAGTGAAGGTACTCCTATCTATGTTCTCTTGAGTCGCTGGTAGAGACTCTCAAGTTCTAAGTCCTTTCTAGCTAAGGCTATAGTAACCGCTGGCGAGATCGCAGTGGTTTAGCTGACAACCAGGACAGTGCCTTGACCTGCTCATCCCCTGTATCAAAATGTTATCAAGTCGCAACCAGTTGGCTACTGAAGCACTGTTTATTGTGAGATATGCAATAAAACAAGAGTTGGACTGTGATCGGTGTGTGGAACTCTGGTTAATGGGAGCAAAGGGAAGTGTTGGCACAGCAGGACTTAATTCTTTACAGAAGCACACAGGCCCGAGGAAATATCTGGTACTGGCCTTCACCTCACCCACAGCTATGGGGAGGACATGGGCCGTAGCGCATCTCACTCTGTCGTGTGAAATACCCCTAGACAAAAGAGATGGGGTGAGGTCGCTACACGTGGGGGCTCGTGAGTCCGGGATGATGTGTGTTTTGACTTTGGAAGTAAGAATGGCTGTGTCTGGACTTTGCTGCCCGGAGGAGTTCCGAGCAGGTCGGCCATGTGATCGGCCAAAGTGCATCCCTGCTCAAAATCGTGGAAATGACCCTAAGATGGGAAAGGCCCATGCGGAGGAGCGAGAAGAGGGAGAAGTCCAGCCGTGTGACGTACTACATGTGGGGGCTTTTACTGCACTGCGCCATGAGGCACCCCGTGACTACACAGTTCGTGGGCGGAGCTTGATGGAAGCCCGCGAAAACGTGCAAGTCGTGGGAGGAGTCTGGCCATGTGGAGGAACTCACGTGGAGACTTCGGCGCATGGTCAGTGCGTGATGGAGCAGCAGACAGTCGGGATGGCCTCAAGCTCCCCGTGGATTCCGGTTCCCTACCCCACGAAGATGACTACCTTTGCTGCTCCCCTTACAGACACGGGGATAAGACTCAGGCCCCGAGGACAGTTGGCTCTGTACACCTGCAGAGACACGGAGGCCCTCGGCGTGATCTGTCCCGGATGTTCGTGACTGGTGGTCCACCTGAAGCCATTCGGGCGTTGCGAGGCATGCAAAGAGTTCTTGTTCGAGGTGGAGCCATCCACAGTAAGGCCCCGGGCCCTTCGCCTTAACAGCCTCACAGGTACCGCTACTCCGGAAGGGGAGATCCAGGCCTTTGCGGAGGTTCCCGTACGCACTGACCGGGGCAATGTGACTGCCCAATCAGAGACGGAGAAAGAAAAATCAGAGGATGCTGCTTCGGTCACCACAGATTCTCTGCTCCCACCTCCGAAGAGGAAAGTCGGCCTGGTGCAGGCCTCCTATGGTCGTAGAAGAGCTTCACCCCGTCGCTTGCCTGGCCTGGATGGATCCGGTTGGAAGAGTCCTGGACATCCCAGTTCTACAAAAGGTCAAGGTGAGCCAGGGGCTGGGACTGTGGTGGTGGTTGGAGGTGTCGGGGGTCCACAGTCGGTGAAGCTCGCTAGGGAGGGTAGTACCACGTCTATCAGAGACTACCTTCCCACGGAGATGTGTGACACCTCCGACCTAGAGTCACTGTCGGATTGTGGAGATGACGGTGAGATCGATGAACTGTTTCACCAGAAGGGCTGGGACAAACGCCCATTACCTATGCTACGTGCACAGCAAGATTCGCCTATGTCCATAGGAGATAGCACGCCCCGGGCGGAGGCCCCAGAATCTACGAGGAAGCCTAGTTCTCCAATTGCTCTTCCACAATCCACAGCATCACCCGTTTTGTTGGCGGGGAAATAGCGAGCATCACTACGGGCACCGAGAGAAAAGCCATCCGAGGTAGTGAAAGTACCTCGGCACCCGGAGGCCATCGTTCAACCAGGAGAAGGTGAGCGGGCCACAATGCCTCCTTTAGCCCGATTGCAATGACTCTTTTCTCAGAGGGTCGCTCACGAGTACAGATGGGAATATCCTTACTTGCCCAGAGACTTGCTGTTTGAGGTTGAAGTTCTGCGACAGCGATGGTACGATGAGTTTGTGTGGGAGAAACTTAAAGTGCCTCATGCCCGGCGATACTTGTCCTGTTCGCCACCCGTGTCGAAAAAGTTTAGAGACTGCAGAGCAGACTGGATGTGGGGCCGCCATATCCACGCAGACAGGGTGCGCATCTGCAGGAAGGATGGAGAGGACGCTGATTATTCGATTGAGGTTTTCGATAAACATCTGAAGCCCTTGTTTTTGCCTGACCCGAGGTTTTATTTGTGAGAAGAGACTCATTTGTTTTTCCCGTGACAACTTTCCGGAGGTGTTCTCGCCGGAGCATCGAACTGTACCCTAGTCTTTTATTTGGGTTTTTGTTTTTTCTACTCTTTGGAGGAATGAGAGCTGTTTGTTTGTTCTCTCTTCTTCACAGTTCAAAGACAGAGACTTTGGGGGTAGAATCAGAGTAGGGACGCAGGAAGACTGAAGATTTTACCAAATGTCATCACTGTGGCATCGTCACCAGGTGGCGGTGTTGCGCAACGGCTGTTGCTTGTACATTTGCATCACTTACTTATTGGAGCGAGTGGGTCTCTCGGCTGATAGACCCATTCATTCCAAATTAACATAGAATGTCAGGATGTGGTTTTCCTTGTGTGTTGTTTTTTTTTCTCTTTCCCTCTGCAGGAGATTCGTCTGTCAAGACTACTGAGTATGGGGTGGTTCTTAGACAGAAAAAGGGAGGGATTGTGTATGTGTACATGCTTAGAGAGTTTAAAAAAAAAAAAGTTTATTGTTTTATGTTCCCCTCCCCTTTGAGCAGGTCTTGGTATGGTTAAGGTTCAAATTTTTAGGGAAGGCCTCTGGGGTCAGGCTTATGTCACCACCCTTGGGAGACATGGGTTTGCACCAGACGCTGGGGACCAGCGTCAAATCACAGGGGGGAGTGTGTAGCGGGGTCTCTAAATTTAGGTGAGGTACACCTGGGTGGAAGTCCAGGTGTGTAAGTATGGGAGTAATGGACCATTTGTATTCATGGAGGATTGGGCGGTGTAATAATCTCCTTGGCCTGTGGGTGGCAGGTGCCCGCGGGCTCGGGGTAGATTCACTGCCATAGTGCTGTCCCGTTTTGTCCCTTCTTGGAGACGGTACGGCGAGGGCGGGGGAACCTGCCGTGGCATCATGGGAGGGGATAAAAGGGGGAGACACCCTGGTCACGAGGTCTTGCTCTTCTGGAGGTTCTTCTTCACGCGCCAAGGCACCTTATGCCTGGGTGCGGGCGGTTCCGGATTCCGGCTCAGGTGCCCTAGGCCTGATCGGGATGGAGTTGGAGTCCATCCCAGGCACCTTCAGCCTGGGGTAAGGTACTAAACCAGGAGGCCTGGGGCCCAGTGACTTCGACTGGGTCCCGCGAGGGTGGAGAAGTCCGAGGGTCCCTGAGGTGGATGGGGCCCATGTCTGAGGTGAGGAGGCTGGGGAGGTTACCCATTCGGAGAGTCTGGAGCAGCATCAACCCAGTGACGGATGGGCCTCTGGTAACTCCCTTGGAGGGACATCTTCCCCTGATATGGGCCACAACGCAGCGAAGGTACTCCTATCTATGTTCTCTTGAGTCGCTGGTAGAGACTCTCAATTTCTATGTCCTTTCTAGCTAAGGCTATAGTAACCGCTGGCGAGATCGCAGTGGTTTAGCTGACAACCAGGACAGTGCCTTGACCTGCTCATCCCCTGTATCAAAATGTTATCAAGTCGCAACCAGTTGGCTACTGAAGCACTGTTTATTGTGAGATATGCAATAAAACAAGAGTTGGACTGTGATCGGTGTGTGGAACTCTGGTTAATGGGAGCAAAGGGAAGTGTTGGCACAGCAGGACTTAATTCTTTACAGAAGCACACAGGCCCGAGGAAATATCTGGTACTGGCCTTCACCTCACCCACAGCTATGGGGAGGACATGGGCCATAGCGCATCTCACTCTGTCGTGTGAAATACCCCTAGACAAAAGAGATGGGGTGAGGTCGCTACATATATATATATATGTAGCACACTCACCCCCTGGACCTACCTTTGGCTCCTCGCAGGAAGAGAGGTCACACCACGCTATATGCCCGTACCCTCCTGTGTGAAGAGGTTGAGCGGTGTTATTAAGCAGGTCTCCGCAGCAAGGTTCTTCCCATCTTTATGCTCAATAAAGACAAGTCTCTATTTCCCCCAATAACTCCAAGGTCCACACCAACTGTAACTCCAACGTAGAGTTTATTTCTCTTAAAGCACAGTCTCTAGACAGAAAGGTTGGAGGGAGAACAGGACAGCATAAGGTGTGGGAAAGAGGTCCAGGCATAAACTAAATACACTTCACTGCTCGGCTTCTCAAGCAGACTCAGCCCATTTGGATAGTCTCCCTATAGAGGGGACTAGCAGCCAGAATGGCACTCTAACTAGATACACAGTCTCTGCACAAACTGGTGAACTTGGTCCCTGCCACAGACTTGGTGAACTTGGTCTCTGCCACAGACCTGGTGAACTTGGTCTCTGCCACAGACCTGGTGAACTTGGTCTCCAATCTTGACCTCTTTTAAGGAGAAAACATCCCTCCAGAGAGATACTTGGCCTCTTCCTTCACCGTGACTTCTCACCAGTCCCTCGGAACGGTCTTTCCCCGGCCTCCTCGTCTAAGATGCGGGTCCCCTCGCAAGGCAGCACCCTGAGATTCCTCGATCCTTGGTAGGCCCCAGCCGAAGGCGCTGGGCCCAAGGCTTTTTCTGTTGCAGCCCCAGGGCTAAAGGTGCCTGGGACTGATTCACCGACCACCATCCCTGGGCTAAAGGTGCCCAGAGTGGACAGAGAGCGCCCACCTCCCCCGGGAGTAGGACCCCCGGGAAGCAAACTGGAACCCCAATCCTGGGGTGGAAAAACAAACCCACGACCACCCATACAGGCAGCGTTTGCCCCTTGTATATCCTCTCCCGGCATGCACAGCAGGCTAACCACTCCCACCGTACGGTCACCGAGAGGGGACACACAAGACACAGCACTGTACCAGCGGTTCAACCCTGGCCCACCATGGCAGCGCCACCCGCAGGCCACAGGGAACTGTACACTGATACTCCACCTGCGGACAAAATGGTGGATAAGTCCTAACAATTAATGTGTTTCAGCATAAATACCACTCAAACACTACCCCTAAATTTAGTATCCCGCTACACACTCCCCCCACTAAATTAGACACTGTCCCCAGTGTCTGGAGCAAACCCATGTCTCTCAAACCTGAGTCAGCATAAGCCTATTCCAGGAACTATCTTACAAAAAAAACACAATTTCAAAAAAATTGTTTGTTTGTGCCGGAACCTGGATGTGGGGAAAGGGAGTTAAACGAAGAGATGAAGGAAGAGTAGCAGGAAACAAATGTGTATATCCCATTCTCAAATGTCACATACTTTAAAACAAAACACATATTTTTTTTTTTTTTTTTTTTACATTTCCCTCCCCTCCTGCAATAGCTAAACCCACCCATCCTCAGTGGTTGCTTGGTGTACACCTGCAGAGGGAGAAAAAAAACACATAAAACCAACAAATTACACACATCCTAATCTCTATGTACATTAGAAGGGAAAAAATTCTCCCAAAATTCTATCAAGTTAACACACTTTTAAATGTAAGCTCATACTTGAGCAACACCGCCACCTAGTGGAAGCGCCACCGTCAAAACACTTGTCCCAAAACTTTTTTTGTTTTGTTTTTTTAGGCAAATCTTCCTCTTCTTCCTTGAATCTGGCTGTGGCCCTAAACTGTTTCTACCCCAAACTCTCTGTCTTTGTTGCACTGTTAGCGGAGAGAAAACAGCAACAGCTCCCCGGCTCTCCAGCTGAGCAGACCACCCCGATTCACAAGGGCAAAGTTCCTGAACTCCAGGAGAGTATACTCCGGAACAAAAGGACAAACAAACACAGAGTTCAGTCTCTTAAAGATAAAACTTTGGATCAGGCAAGATGAGAGCTTCCGTTTTTTGTCAAAGGTCTCTATTGAATAGACTGCATCCTCATGCTCCTTCCGACACACAACCACCCGATCCGTATGAATGTGCCGACTCAACATCCATTCTTTCTTGCACCCCCTGTATCTCTCGGCAACAGCCACGGAACATGAGATACCTGCGGGCGTTTGGTACTTTCAAATGGTTCCACAGAAAGTCCGCGTACCATCTCTCTCTGTAGGCCTCCACCTCAAACAGTAAGTCTCTCGCAACATACGGGTACTCCCATCCGTAATCAGCAGCCACCTTTTGATTAAATAGCCGCTGCATCCTGGAGAGTGGAGGAGACGTGGTACGGTCTCCCGCACCTGGTAGAACGATGGCTTCCGGATGCCTGGGCACTTTCACTGCCCTGGGACCCATCACAGCAGCTCGCAACAACACACAGTCATCCGTAGTAATGTGCACGGGCACCACAGGTCCGGACGACTCAGGCATGGGGTCAGGTCCCTCCTCAGACACATGGGCTTCCACCCGGGGTGTAACATCCCCAGCAGCTTTGGGTGAGTCCCTTCTACTTCTGGCGGAGGATAGGGGTATTCTGTCCCAGCCCTTTTTGATGAATATCTCATCTATCTTGGCGTCTTCTCCTACATCAGAAGATGACTCTAGATCAGAGGTGTCACATTCCTCTGCTAGTAAGTAATTCCTAGTGGCAGAGGAACCACTATCTCTAGCAAGTTCAAGTTCTTTGGGGTCCAAGACCCAAGCATCCCCAACATTCTGGATGCTTTTCTCTGCTCCCTTCCCCGGCTTACCTCGACCTGTAGCTGTCGCAGCTCATCTGGAGGTCCCTCCGACTAGGCAATCCGACTCAGGTAAGCGCTGGGGTATAGCTCGACCACGACCTCAGGAGGTTTTCACATAACCGACCTTCCGCTTGGGCGGTGGGAGTGAGGATTCTGTGACAACCGAGGCAGCATCCTCCGGTCTCTCTGTCTCCAGTTCCTCAACTACCGGAACATTCACTACGACTTCCTCCAAAGTCTCGAGAGTGCGCGTGGGGGTGACTGTAGAATCGCTGGTTTCCTCCTCAAGAGTAGTGGCGCCCGTAAGGCAATTCAGACGGAAGGCCCAAGGTTTTTCTGTGCGTTGCTCTACCTCGAAAAGGAACTCCTTACATCTTTCGCATCTCTCGAAAGGCCGAAGGTGCACCACCAGTCCCTGGCATCCGGGACAAACCACTCCAAGGGCCTCCGCATCTCTGCAAACGTAGAGGGCGAAGCGACCCCGAGGCTTCAGTCAGATCCCCGTATCCATTATAGGAGCAGCAAACTAAGTAACATTCATGGTACTAGGAACTGGAATCCATGGGGCATTAGACGCCATGTAACCCGCTTGCCGATTCATTGTGCACTGTCCCTTTCGCGCCAACGTCACCACGTGCAACTCATCATATGGCGAGGCTCCTCCCATTTTCTGCAATGTTCGCAGGCTTTCTTCCTCTTGACACGCCCACGAACTACGCAGCTTGGGCTCTCCTCGTGGCGCAGCTAATTTTCTCCAAAGATGGCCGACCTCCACGGTGCATCACAGGGGGAATAAAGTCCAAACTCTGTGGGGGGTTTTCAACTGCGGAATCCCGGACTCGAGCCCCCACGTGTAGCGCACTCACCCCCTGGACCTGCCTTTGGCTCCTTGCAGGGAGAGAGGGCACACCACGCTATATGCCGTACCCTCCTGTGTGAAGAGGTTGAGCGGTGTTATGAAACAGGTCTCCGTAGCAAGGTTCTCCAGAGAATGGTTCCCATCTCTATGCTCAATCAAGACAAGTCTCTATTTCCCCCAATAACTCCAAGGTCCACACCAGCTGTAACTCCAACGTAGAGTTTATTTCTCTTAAAGCACAGTTTCTAGACAGAAAGGTTGGAGGGAGAACAGGACAGCATAAGGTGTGGGAAAGAGGTCCAGGCATAAACTAAATACACTTCACTGCTCGGCTTCTCAAGCAGACTCAGCCCATTTGGATAGTCTCCCTATAGAGGGGACTAGCAGCCAGAATGGCACTCTAACTAGATACACAGTCTCTGCACAAACTGGTGAACTTGGTCTCTGCCACAGACCTGGTGAACTTGGTCTCTGCCACAGACCTGGTGAACTTGGTCTCTGCCACAGACCTGGTGAACTTGGTCTCTAATCTTGACCTCTTTTAAGGAGAAAACATCCCTCCAGAGAGTTACCGGGCCCCTTCCTTCACCGTGACTTCTCACCAGTCCCTCGGAACGGTCTTTCCCCGGCCTCCTCGTCTAAGATGCGGGTCCCCTCTCAAGGCAGCACCCTGAGATTCCTCGATCCTTGGTAGGCCCCAGCCGAAGGCGCTGGACCCAAGGCTTTTCTGTTTCAACCCTAGGGCTAAAAGTGCCTGGGACTGATTCACCGACCACCATCCCTGGGCTAAAGGTGCCCAGGGCAGACAGAGAGCGCCCACCTCCCCCGGGAGTAGGACCCCCGGGAAGCGAACTGGAACCCCAATCCTGGGGTGGAAAAACGAACCCACGACAACCCCTACAGGCAGAATCTGACCCTTTTATATCCTCTCCCGGCATGCACAGCAGGCTAACCACTCCCACCGTACAGTCGTCGAGAGGGGACACACAAGACACAGCACTGTACCAGCGGTTCAACCCTGGCCCACCATGGCAGCGCCACCCGCAGGCCACAGGGAACTGTACACTGATACTCCACCTGCGGACAAAATGGTGGATAAGTCCTAACAATTAAGGTGTTTGAGCATAAATACCACTCAAACTCTACCCCTAAATTTAGGACCCCGCTACATATATATAAACATATATATTTGTAGCAGTATCCCAGTAAGGGCTGCTAATGGACTCTGTACCCCACTGATTACCTTGACTCTGCAAATCTTCCTTTACCCCTGACAGCTGTGGTAGTAAATAGAGACTCACACAATATTAAAGAAACAGTTCAAATATGTTTAATGTAGTATCAAAACGCAAGATAAATAATTAGCCTTTGTCTAGGCCTGTGAAGTTTGTGCCAGAAGCAAGGGCAGAACCTCTAAGCCCCCCGGTCTCCTACGTCCTCTACCAATACCTATCTGTCTCTGGACCCATTTATCTATGGACTTTATCACTGACTTGCCTTCGTCCCAGGGATGTTCCACGATCTGGGTGTTGGTAGACAGGTTCAGTAAGATGGCCCACTTTGTTCCGCTTCCGAAACTGCCATCTGCTAAAGAACTGGCATCTTTATTCATTAAACATGTTTTCAGGCTCCATGGGGCACCAATTAACATTGTCTCAGACCGTGGCTCTCAGTTTATAGCCCAGTTTTGGAAGGCCCTGTAAGAAAACCATCCGTTTTTCGTCCAATGCGCATGCGCGTGCGCACCAATGCGCATGCGCGTGCGCACCAATGCGCATGTGCGTGCGCAACGGATTGCGTGCACGCGCAGGAGCGCGCTCCTAGCGCCAATTGGCGCCAGACAGCCTATTTAAGGAAGTGCCCTGACCCCAGACCCTTGCTGACTGGTCTTCAGCTGTTTCCTGATACCCTGAACTCTGTTGTTATCCTGCTTGATACCCGTTGCTGAACCTGGCTTGCCTTGACCCTGCTTCTGGACTCTGCTTCTTGTCTGACTACCGGTTCCTGATCCTGACTACCCATTTGACCCTGCTTCTGCCTGCTGCCTTGTACCTCGCTGCCCGCCTGTTATCTGACCCGGCTACCCTTGTGACTTGCATCTGCTTCCTGTGTGGTTCCGCACCGTCCTCCGAGTGTCTGCGACTTCAGTCTTGCGACTTTCAGCGACTTCCTGCGGCAAGTCTTCCTGGAACCCAACACCCTCTGAAGTTCCAGTGCCACTGTTCCAGCGGAGTGCCTCTTTAACCCCGGATGATCCTTGATGCACAACGACCTTCCGTGATCCGATGGTCCTCCAGCTCATCCAGGCTCGAACCCCCTGCTACTGGTTTCCGGGCCTACATCTGCAGGCGCTCGTGTTCCTCCTGTCCCTCGGTTCCTTCTGTTCCACCTTCAGTGGGACCAGGGCTGGAGATACAAGAGAGGCCGACCTCGTCACTTCAGTCTCCCTTCAGGTACGTGACAGTACCAGTCAGCCAATGATGGAGTCTGAAAGGGAGGTCTCTCTTTCGCTTACCCTCTGCCGGACTGTTACCGCACTCTCTTATGCGGTGCAAGGGTTACACATGGACTTTGTTCAACTCCACAACCAACTACAGCCTGCACCCAGTCTGGCTTCCACCTCTGAGGGTTCAAGAGTTAAGGATTCTGCTGCTCAAACCATGACTTATACTCCTGTTGAGCTTCTCTGTTCTCCTGAGCCCAGAGTTCCTCTACCTGAGTGTTTTTCTGGAGACCGTAAAAGATTCAGGACTTTTCAGAATGCCTGTGAACTTTACTTTTCTTTACTACCCCGCACCTTTTCTACTGAAGAACTTAAGGTGGGATTCCTCATCTCTTTACTGCTGGAAGAACCCCAGGCTTGGGCTCACCAGCTTCGGGAGCAACGTGATCCTGTCCTAGTGTCTGCAAGTTCCTTTTTCACCGCCATGGCTCAACTATATGCTGACCCCTTCCGACAGCAGACGGCTGAAACTACTCTGAGCTACCTGCAACAGGGATCCAGACCCGTTGAGGATTATGTACCGGACTTTCGCTTGTGGAGCGCTGATACCAAATGGCATAACTCAGCCTTACGTTTCCACTTTCGTTTCGGCTTGTCGGAAGCTATTAAGGATGAACTTGCCAGGGTGGGCATACCCGCTTCTCTAAATGACCTGATTCATCTCAGTATACAGATTGATCGCCGCCTCCGGGAGGGACATTCTGAGAAAGCCAGGAATCTCCATCTGTTGCCTGTTTACTCTGAGATCCCTTTACCGGCCTCCTCCACAGCTATGCCTGAACACACCAAGGAGGGTTCACACGCCAGTTTTCCAAGGTCTCCTCTGTCCCAACAGGAACGATCTCATCGCTATCATAATAAACTCTGCCTTTACTGTGGTGATGAAGGACATTTTCTTCGGTCTTGTCCCCGAAGACACCGTAAGAGACCCTCACCTCCATCACATATGGTTGCCTCTCTAAATCCGGGTCAGAACCACACTTCATTGCCAATCTCTCTTCAGTTTGCAGGAAAAACTCTCACAGTCTCCGCCATCGTGGACTCCGGGGCCTGTAGCTGTTTTGTGGACTCTTCCTTTGCAACCATGCATGAACTGCCCTTGTGTGCCAAGAAAAACAGCTTCTCGGTCCACCTAGCGGATGGTTCAAGTATTAAGTCTGGACCCGTCACTCTAGAGACTGTACCTATTCCCTGTTCTACTGCTTCTGGGCATCGGGAACTTCTACGTCTTGATGTCATCACATCTCCGCTTTTTCCTGTCATCCTTGGGCAACCCTGGTTGAGAGCACATAATCCCCTCATCAATTGGTCCTCTGGGGAAGTGTCTTTTTCTTCTAATTACTGCAAGGAACACTGTCTTCTTCCTACACCCAGTTCTGAAGAATCATTCCTCTGCATCAATGTGGACTCTGAGTAGTGATGAGCCGAACACCCCCGGGTTCGGTTCGCACCAGAACCCGCGAACGGACCGAAAGTTTGCGCGAACATTAGAACCCTATTAAATACAATGGATGCGAACGTTCGGATTCTAAAGTGCTAATTATAACGACTATTATCCATGTTATTGTCCGAAACAGAGTTTGGGAACCCGGGTTCTGCACCAGGGGACATGTATCAATGCAAAAAGAAGTTTTAAAAACGGACGTTTTCCGGGAGCAGTCATTTTAATGATGCATAAAGTGAAAAAAAAAAGTCAAATATTCCTTTAAATATTGTACCTGGGGGGTGTCTAAAGTATGCCTGTGAAGTGCCACGTGTTTCCCGTGTTTAGAACTGTCCCTGCACAAAATAACATTTCTAAAGGAAAAAAAGCCATTTAAAACTGCTTGCGGCTTTAATGCAATGTCTGGTCCCGGTAATATGGATGAAAATCTTTAGTAAAAATGGCATAGCTACCCCATCAACCCCCCCCCCCCTACCCCAGCCCATTACCAGCCCCTTTGGGTCTTGTATGGATATTAAGGGGAACCCCGCACACAAAATAAAAAAGCCCCTATATACTCTGAACAGCCGTATACAGGCGGTGCATACAAGACAGGGACTGTAGGTTTATTCTTATGTAGAATCTGTTTGTAATTTTGAACAGCTGCATTGTTTAAGTGTAGCTCCATGCCAAATTCCTTTTTTTTAGCTTTTTGGAAAACATAGGGAACGGTTATCACCCCTGTCACATTTTTTTTGCTGTCTGTGCCCCTGTTCAGAACATTTCACCTCACTTTGCGTCCCAATGACAACTGTTTTTGAAATGTGGTGTTTGTATTGAAACAAGGATTGGTGATAAAGCATCAGTAGAGAGGAGACACCTTTCTCCCATATTAATTCTTACAGGAGAGAATTTTCCTTCCAAGGGGTAGATTTCCTCTCACTTCCTGTTGTCTTCTTCCGTTTGCAAGTAGTAGTAGTTTGTAAGTTGGATGTTTGAAAGTAGGGACCTTCCGTATATACTCTGCAGAAATTGGCCCCTTAGGTGTTGGCACAACACTGAAAGCACTCACAGTTATTCTTGGTGGGTGCTGGAACGCCCTGCTGTCAAGTATAATATCAGGAATTGTAATAACATATAATTGTTGATCAGTGGTAGTAAAAATTGGGCCTTTGATGGTGGTGCTGGTGCCACAACACTGTAAGGCCTGACAGTTACTCTTGGTGGGCGCAGCAATGGTCCCTGCTGTGAATTATTAGATCAATAATTATAATTGCATGCCCCTGTTGAACAGGGGCTGAAAAACTGGGCCTTTGGTGGTGGTGGTGGTGGTGATGGTGTTGCTGGTGCCACAACACTGTAAGGCCTGACAGTTACTCTTGGTGGGCGCAGCAATGGGCCCTGCTGTGAATTATTAGATCAATAATTATAATTGCATGCCCCTGTTGAACAGGGGCTGAAAAATTGGGCCTTAGGCACTGGTGGCACAACACTGCAACCCCTCACAGATACTGTACTTGGAGCACAGCAATGAGGCCTGTTGCAAAGTATTGCATCAAAAATTTTAATTACACGCCCCTGTTAAACAGGGGCTGAAAAATTGGGCCTTAGCCACTGGTGGCGTCACCCATAAACCAAAATGATCTTCCAAGCTATCATCGTTAATCGTATCATTGAGGAGGAGGAGGATAGCCAGACAACATAACAGCACAGGCACTCAGCATCAGCATCAGTCTTGAAGGGATGTGACATTTTAAAATCAATTAGTCTGTTATATCAGCATCTGGTGTGTGGTAGCTGGTGGTGATCCAAGACTGGTTCATCTTGATGAAAGTCAGTCGATCAACCGAGTCGGTGGACAGGCGCACCCTGTGATCCGTGACAAATCCTCCAGCAGCACTGAATGTGCGTTCTGAAAGAACGCTGGATGCAGGACAGGCCAGTAGCTCAATTGCATACTGTGCAAGCTCTGGCCAGTGATCCATCCTCAAGACCCAGTAAGCCAGAGGATTTTCGGTGGGGAAGGTGTCCAAGTCTGACCTTGCCCCTAGGTATTCCTGCACCATGTATATCAGACGCTGGCGATGGTTGCTGGAACCGATCATACTTTGGGGCTGCGGACTAAAGAATTGTCTGAACGCATCGGTCAGACGGCCACCTTCCCCACCGCTCCTTCTTTGACTGCCCGAAGCCTCAGCAACTCGTTGTCCAGGACCAGGAGTTTGTAACCTCCCAGTCTCTGGGAACGCGTTGCACAGACCTTTCTGCAAGGCCTCCCGGAGTTGTCTCATCCTCTGCTCCCTCTGCGACGGTACGATAAGGTCCGCAACCTTACCCTTGTACCGTGGATCAAGGAGAGTGGCCAGCCAGTAATGGTCCCTCTCCTTGATCCGAAGAATACGAGGATCCTTCTGCAGACTTTGCAGGATCAGGGAGGCCATGCAGCGTAGGTTAGCTGAGGCATTCAGTCTGGAGTCCTCTGGGTCACTAAGGACGACATGATCCGCAGCCACCTCCTCCCAGCCACGTACAAGTCCACTGGTTTCTTGGGACTGTAAATCATCCCTAAAAGACTCCTGCTGATGATGCTGAGTGCCAGCCTCCACCTCCATGCTGACACAATCCTCCTCCTCCTCCTCCTCCTCCTCTTCCTGTGCGATGGGTGGGACAGAAGGAACACTGTCTGGGTAAAGGGGGCCTTGAGAGGCAAGGAAGTCCTCCTCTTCCTGCCTCTGTTCTGCCTCAAGTGCCCTGTCCATTATTCCACGCAGCGTGTGCTCCAACAGGTGGACAAGAGGTACAGTGTCACTGATGCATGCACTGTCACTGCTCACCATCCTCGTGGCCTCCTCAAATGGTGCCAGGACAGTACATGCATCCCTGATCATGCCCCACTGGCGTGGTGAAAAAAACCCAAGCTCCCCTGACCCTGTCCTGGTGCCGTAGTCGCACAGGTACTCATTGATGGCCCTCTGCTGCGTGTGCAGCCGCTGCAGCATGGCCAACGTTGAGTTCCACCTGGTGGGCATGTCACATATAAGGCGGTTCTTGGGCAGGTTCAACTCCTTTTGAAGCTCAGCCAGGCGAGCACTGGCATTATAAGATCTGCGGAAATGCACACAGACTTTCCTGGCCTGCCTCAGGACATCCTGTAAGCCTGGGTACCTGCCCAAGAACCGCTGCACCACCAGGTTAAGGACGTGAGCCATACAGGGCACATGGGTCAGTTGTCCCTGTCGGAGGACGGAGAGGAGGTTGGTGCCATTGTCGCAAACCACCATTCCTGGCTTAAGCTGGCGTGGCGTCAACCACCTCTCGGCCTGCCCCTGCAGAGCAGACAGGACCTCTGCCCCAGTGTGGCTCCTGTCCAGCGCAAGCACGGCATGGCATCTTTTTGCCTGCGTACTTGCGTAGCCCCTTGAACGCCTACGGAGCACCGCTGGTTCCGAGGACAAACCACAGGAAGAGGCCATGGAGGAAGAAGAAGAGGAGGGGGTGGAGGAGAGAGGTGTGTCACAACCAGTAGTACAAAAATCTCCTGCGCTCTCGGTGTATCGTCAAAACACGGGTAGTGTGGTTCCGTCTAAAGGCAAAGTCTAAAGTCTTGCAGCCCTCCTCAGAACAATGGGTGTTCATGTGGCTAGAAAAAAGAAAGAAAAAAGGAGGGCGCACCGACCTAGTGTATTACCACTTAGACGTTTTATTTAAAATATAAAAAAGCAGTAATCTTACTCACAAACGGAGCTTAAATAAAAGCTTATCGGACAAATCAGCTGGAAATTCTTTGGCACTTGCCGACTGGACTCGATGACAGAGAGGGTCGGACAGTACTTCAGACAACTGGATAGCTGACGCGTTTCTGGGGCGCACCCCTTTCCTCAGAGCCTAGATGGTCCATGATAGCTCTCCCCCACAGAACCCTCCGTTATATGTACATATAACGGAGGGTTCTGTGGGGGAGAGCTATCATGGACCATCTAGGCTCTGAGGAAAGGGGTGCGCCCCAGAAACGCGTCAGCTATCCAGTTGTCTGAAGTACTGTCCGACCCTCTCTGTCATCGAGTCCAGTCGGCAAGTGCCAAAGAATTTCCAGCTGATTTGTCCGATAAGCTTTTATTTAAGCTCCGTTTGTGAGTAAGATTACTGCTTTTTTATATTTTAAATAAAACGTCTAAGTGGTAATACACTAGGTCGGTGCGCCCTCCTTTTTTCTTTCTTTCTTTTTTTCTTTCTTTTTTTCTTTCTTTTCACAACCAGTAGTAGCATTTTGGAGGCGTGGCGGCGGAACAACCTCCAACACTACTGCACCTTGTCCTGCATCCTTCCCAGCTGCCAAAAGAGTGACCCAATGGGCCGTGAAAGAAAGGTAACGTCCCTGTCCATGCCTGCTGGACCATGAGTCAGCGGTAATATGCACCTTACCGCTGACCGCCCTGTCCAGCGAGGCCAAGACATTGCCTTCCACATGCCTGTAGAGAGCCGGAATAGCCTTCTGTGCGAAAAAGTGTCGTTTGGGAACCTGCCACTGAGGAACCGCACATTGCACAAACTCACGGAAGGGGGCCGAGTCTACCAACTGAAAAGGCAGCAGTTGAAGCGCTAGCAATTTAGCCAAGCTAGCATTCAACCGCTGGGCATGTGGATGGCTGGGAGTGAACTTCTTTCGACGGTCCAGCAGCTGGGGCAGGGAAATTTGCCTGCTAGAATCAGACGTTGGTGTACTGCTAGCAGAGTGCCCGCAAGTACTTGCCTGTGACACACCTAATTCTACACCTTCATTCCTCTCAGAGCAGGTTTCAGAGAGGAGTGAAGGTATAGTTGGGTTGGAGATCCCAGCTGATGCGGTGCAAGAAGAGGTCAGCTTTGTTCTTTGGTGTGGGTCTTTAAGGTAGGCTTGCCAACGAGCTGCATGGCAGGTAATCATATGTCTGATCAAGCATGTGGTGCCCAAGCGGCTGATGTTTTGGCCACGCGATATACGCTTGAGACATATGTTGCAAACAGCAGCTGTGCGATCTGATGCACTCGCCTCAAAAAAGGCCCACACCAAAGAACTTTTTGAATGACGGGCAGAGGCAGCGCCCTGCACAGGCGGAGCTCTGTGGTGTGATTCCGTCGGTGTGCTGCCCATACGCTGGCCACTCAAGGGCATCCTGCCTCGTTGGAGATGTGCCTCCTCCTCATCCTCCTCCTCCTCCTCTCTCCTATTAGGCACCCACGTGGAGTCAGTGACCTCATCATCCCCTCCCTCCTCATCACTGGAGCCAATCTGGCAGTATGCTGCAGCTGCTGGAACATGACTGCCAGATTGGTGTCCTTCTTGAGCATCCCCTCTCTCTGCTCTCACGCTGCTGCCTTCCTCTAGCTGGGTATCATCATCAGATCCTTCCAAACGCTGGGCATCCTCCTGGAGCATGTACCCAACACTGTGCTCAAACAGTTCGGGGGACTCCTCAGGAGGAGGGCATGGTGGGTCTAGGGAAGGATTGACTAATGAAGATAATGATACCAGAGAAGAGGACGCTTTGGCAGCTGCTTTGCCACTACCCTGAGCCTGGGTGAGAGAGGATGAGGAGGATGAGGTGGGCTTGGTCATCCACTCTACCAAGTCTTCGGCATGATGTGGCTCAACATGTCCAGCTGCCGAAAACAAGGACAAGCGTGTCCCATGGCCATGTGCTGATGACAATGCACCGCGTACACGACCAGCACTGTTGCCCTCAGACACAGAGCCTGCTTGCCCTCTTTTTTTGCCTCCTGACTGTCTGCCTCTCCTTGGTTGCCTTCCAGACATTTTAATGGATGGCCTGCAGGGAGATGGGAAAAACAGCAATAAGGGCTACCTTCAGGTGTATATTGTGCAGGAGGCTTAGCAACAATGACACTGACACTGTCCCCTGCCTATCCTTCTCTGTCCCTAAACACAAGGATTGAAAATATGGTTCAGCAAAAAAGTTTTAGAACAGAATAGCACACTGACACTTTCCCTCACTGTCCTACTCTGTCCCTCCCTACAAACAAGATTTAGCACAGAATAGCACACTGATAATTTCTACGAGTGTCCTTCTCTGTCCCTCAACTCAGGGATTGAAAATATGGAACAGCAAAATAGTTTTAGAACAGAATAGCACACTGTCAGTTTCCCTCACTGTAGCTCTCTGTCCCTCAACTCAAGGATTGAAAATATGGTTCAGCAAAATAGTTTTAGAACACAATAGCACACTGACACTTTCCCTCACTGTCCTACTCTGTCCCTCCCTACAAACAAGATTTAGCACAGAATAGCACACTGATAATTTCTATGAGTGTCCTTCTCTGTCCCTCAACTCAGGGATTGAAAATATGGAACAGCAAAATAGTTTTAGAACAGAATAGCACACTGTCAGTTTCCCTCACTGTACCTCTCTGTCCCTCAACTCAAGGATTGAAAATATGGAACAGCAAAATTGATTTAGAACAGAATAGCACACTGTCAGTTTCACTCACTGTAGCTCTCTGTCCCTCAACTCAAGGATTGAAAATATGGTTCAGCAAAATAGTTTTAGAACAGAATAGCACACTGTCAGTTTCCCTCACTGTAGCTCTCTGTCCCTCAACTCAAGGATTGAAAATATGGAACAGCAAAATTGATTTAGAACAGAATAGCACACTGTCAGTTTCACTCACTGTACCTCTCTGTCCCTCAACTCAAGGATTGAAAATATGGTTCAGCAAAATAGTTTTAGAACACAATAGCACACTGACACTTTCCCTCACTGTAGCTCTCTGTCCCTCAACTCAAGGATTGAAAATATGGTTCAGCAAAATAGTTTTAGAACAGAATAGCACACTGTCAGTTTCCCTCACTGTAGCTCTCTGTCCCTCAACTCAAGGATTGAAAATATTGAACAGCAAAATAGTTTTAGAACAGAATAGCACACTGTCAGTTTCCCTCACTGTACCTCTCTGTCCCTCAACTCAAGGATTGAAAATATGGAACAGCAAAATTGATTTAGAACAGAATAGCACACTGTCAGTTTCACTCACTGTAGCTCTCTGTCCCTCAACTCAAGGATTGAAAATATGGTTCAGCAAAATAGTTTTAGAACAGAATAGCACACTGTCAGTTTCCCTCACTGTAGCTCTCTGTCCCTCAACTCAAGGATTGAAAATATGGAACAGCAAAATTGATTTAGAGCAGAATAGCACACTGTCAGTTTCACTCACTGTACCTCTCTGTCCCCCAACTCAAGGATTGAAAATATGGTTCAGCAAAATAGTTTTAGAACACAATAGCACACTGACACTTTCCCTCACTGTAGCTCTCTGTCCCTCAACTCAAGGATTGAAAATATGGTTCAGCAAAATAGTTTTAGAACAGAATAGCACACTGTCAGTTTCCCTCACTGTAGCTCTCTGTCCCTCAACTCAAGGATTGAAAATATGGTTCAGCAAAATAGTTTTAGAACACAATAGCACACTGACACTTTCCCTCACTGTAGCTCTCTGTCCCTCAACTCAAGGATTGAAAATATGGAACAGCAAAATTGATTTAGAACAGAATAGCACACTGTCAGTTTCCCTCACTGTACCTCTCTGTCCCTCAACTCAAGGATTGAAAATATGGAACAGCAAAATTGATTTAGAACAGAATAGCACACTGTCAGTTTCACTCACTGTACCTCTCTGTCCCTCAACTCAAGGATTGAAAATATGGAACAGCAAAATTGATTTAGAACAGAATAGCACACTGTCAGTTTCACTCACTGTAGCTCTCTGTCCCTCAACTCAAGGATTGAAAATATGGTTCAGCAAAATAGTTTTAGAACAGAATAGCACACTGTCAGTTTCCCTCACTGTAGCTCTCTGTCCCTCAACTCAAGGATTGAAAATATGGAACAGCAAAATTGATTTAGAACAGAATAGCACACTGTCAGTTTCACTCACTGTACCTCTCTGTCCCTCAACTCAAGGATTGAAAATATGGTTCAGCAAAATAGTTTTAGAACACAATAGCACACTGACACTTTCCCTCACTGTAGCTCTCTGTCCCTCAACTCAAGGATTGAAAATATGGTTCAGCAAAATAGTTTTAGAACAGAATAGCACACTGTCAGTTTCCCTCACTGTAGCTCTCTGTCCCTCAACTCAAGGATTGAAAATATGGAACAGCAAAATTGATTTAGAACAGAATAGCACACTGTCAGTTTCCCTCACTGTACCTCTCTGTCCCTCAACTCAAGGATTGAAAATATGGAACAGCAAAATTGATTTAGAACAGAATAGCACACTGTCAGTTTCACTCACTGTACCTCTCTGTCCCTCAACTCAAGGATTGAAAATATGGAACAGCAAAATTGATTTAGAACAGAATAGCACACTGTCAGTTTCCCTCACTGTAGCTCTCTGTCCCTCAACTCAAGGATTGAAAATATGGAACAGCAAAATTGATTTAGAACAGAATAGCACATTGTCAGTTTCACTCACTGTACCTCTCTGTCCCTCAACTCAAGGATTGAAAATATGGAAAAGCAAAATAGTTTTAGAACAGAATAGCACACTGTCAGTTTCACTCACTGTACCTCTCTGTCCCTCAACTCAAGGATTGAAAATATGGTTCAGCAAAATAGTTTTAGAACACAATAGCACACTGACACTTTCCCTCACTGTAGCTCTCTGTCCCTCAACTCAAGGATTGAAAATATGGAACAGCAAAATAGTTTTAGAACAGAATAGCACACTGTCAGTTTCCCTCACTGTACCTCTCTGTCCCTCAACTCAAGGATTGAAAATATGGAACAGCAAAATTGATTTAGAACAGAATAGCACACTGTCAGTTTCCCTCACTGTACCTCTCTGTCCCTCAACTCAAGGATTGAAAATATGGAACAGCAAAATTGATTTAGAACAGAATAGCACACTGTCAGTTTCACTCACTGTACCTCTCTGTCCCTCAACTCAAGGATTGAAAATATGGTTCAGCAAAATAGTTTTAGAACACAATAGCACACTGACACTTTCCCTCACTGTAGCTCTCTGTCCCTCAACTCAAGGATTGAAAATATGGTTCAGCAAAATAGTTTTAGAACAGAATAGCACACTGTCAGTTTCCCTCACTGTAGCTCTCTGTCCCTCAACTCAAGGATTGAAAATATGGAACAGCAAAATTGATTTAGAACAGAATAGCACACTGTCAGTTTCACTCACTGTACCTCTCTGTCCCTCAACTCAAGGATTGAAAATATGGTTCAGCAAAATAGTTTTAGAACACAATAGCACACTGACACTTTCCCTCACTGTAGCTCTCTGTCCCTCAACTCAAGGATTAAAAATATGGTTCAGCAAAATAGTTTTAGAACAGAATAGCACACTGTCAGTTTCCCTCACTGTAGCTCTCTGTCCCTCAACTCAAGGATTGAAAATATGGAACAGCAAAATTGATTTAGAACAGAATAGCACACTGTCAGTTTCACTCACTGTACCTCTCTGTCCCTCAACTCAAGGATTGAAAATATGGTTCAGCAAAATAGTTTTAGAACACAATAGCACACTGACACTTTCCCTCACTGTAGCTCTCTGTCCCTCAACTCAAGGATTGAAAATATGGTTCAGCAAAATAGTTTTAGAACAGAATAGCACACTGTCAGTTTCCCTCACTGTAGCTCTCTGTCCCTCAACTCAAGGATTGAAAATATGGTTCAGCAAAATAGTTTTAGAACACAATAGCACACTGACACTTTCCCTCACTGTAGCTCTCTGTCCCTCAACTCAAGTATTGAAAATATGGTTCAGCAAAATAGTTTTAGAACAGAATAGCACACTGTCAGTTTCCCTCACTGTACCTCTCTGTCCCTACAAACAAGGATTAGCACAGAATAGCACACTGTCACTGACACTCTCCCTACCTATCCTTATTTGTCCCTAAACACAAGGAATCCAGGATTAGTAAAGGAAAAAAAATGACACTGTCCCTGCCTATGCTTCTCTTTCCCTGCTCCGGAACACACTACACAAGGCCGCCGCGCTGGCGGCCTTTTATAGTGTGGGGCGTGTACTAAACCCCATCAGCAATAATTGGCCACAGGCATCCTGCCTGTGGCCAATCATTGCTCTTCTCGCTGCCGGCGCTGTGATTGGCCAAGCATGCGGGGTCACAGTGCATGCTTGGCCAATCACAGCGCCTGGATGACACTGCGATGGCGTAGTGCATTGTGGGCCGTTCGCGTCACTCGAATTTGGCGCGAACGGCCCAAATCGTTCGATCTTCGTCGAACGATCGAACAGCCGATGTTCGAGTTGAACGTATGTTCGACTCGAACACGAAGCTCATCCCTAACTCTGAGACTGCTAAACTTGTGCCATCTGTCTATCATGAATACCTAGATGTTTTCAATAAGAAAAATGCTGACACTCTTCCCCCTCACAGACCGTACGATTGTCCTATCAAACTTTTACCTGGCGCTGAAACTCCCTTTGGCAGAATCTACCCCCTCTCTGAACTTGAACTTGAAGAACTACGGAAGTACATTGATGAAAACCTTGAAAAGGGTTTTTTCCGGCCTTCATCTTCCCCTGCCGGAGCAGGGATATTCTTTGTTGAAAAGAAAGATCACACACTCCGGCCTTGTGTTGACTATCGAGACCTAAATAAAGTAACCATTAAAAATCGTTACCCCTTACCACTCATCCCTGAATTGTTTCAAAGACTGCGCGAAGCACGTGTTTTCTCCAAATTGGATTTAAGAGGAGCATACAACCTGATCAGAATCAGAGAGGGGGATGAGTGGAAGACAGCCTTTAGGTCTCGTTTTGGGCACTTTGAATACCTGGTGATGCCCTTTGAACTCTGTAATGCGCCAGCTACCTTCCAGCATTTTGTGAACGATGTATTTCGGGACTTTCTTGATGTGTTCACCATCGTCTACTTAGACGACATCTTAATTTTCTCAACTTCCCTTGAGGCTCATCGGGTCCATGTTAGGAAAGTACTAGACAGACTAAGGAAACACCATCTCTATGCCAAAGCAGAAAAGTGTGAGTTCGAGAAGTTTACCATTCAGTTCCTGGGTCTCATTATCTCCGCAGATGGGATTGCTATGGATCCACAGAAGGTATCTGCAGTACTTGACTGGCCAGCACCGACTGATAAGAAATCTGTACAACGGTTTGTGGGATTCTCCAACTTTTATAGGAAATTCATCAAGAACTTTTCAGGTATCATCTCCCCTATTACGCAATTAACCAGACTACGCACAACCTTCACATGGACTTTTGAAGCTCAAGCTGCTTTTGAAAAACTGAAGGGCCTTTTCACATCTGCACCCATTCTGAGACACCCTGACCCTACCTTGCCCTATGTTCTCGAGGTCGATGCCTCTGAAATTGCCGTGGGAGCTATTCTATCCCAACGACAGGGGACAAAGTCCCTACTTCACCCTGTTGCCTTCTTTTCCAGAAAACTAAGTACCTCAGAAAGGAACTATGATGTTGGTGATCGGGAATTACTTGCTATCAAATCTGCCTTGGAAGAATGGTGATATCTTCTTGAAGGAGCGGCCCATCCCATTCTCGTGTTCACCGATCACAAGAACCTTGAATATTTAAGAGCAGCCAAGAGACTAAGACCCCGCCAGGCTAGATGGGCCCTCTTCTTCGCAAGATTCTGCTTCCACATTACCTATCGGCCCGGATCTAAGAACGGGAAGCCTGACGCCCTCTCCCGTATGTTCCAGGACACGGAGGCTCCCCCTGAACCTGACACTATTTTACCGGCTAAGAACTTTCTTTTGTTACAGATCGATCTCATCCCTCAAATCAAATCAGCAGTCCAGAACCATCCTCCATCCCGGGAACTCCACCTTCAGTTGAAAGAGGGTCTCTATTTTCATGGTGAGCAGATCTTTGTTCCTGAACACTTATGGACGGCAGTTCTTTACATGTGCCATGACCACCCCTTGGCAGGGCACTTCGGAGCTCATAAAACTGCAAGGACTATATTAAATCCTGCACAACCTGTCTTCGAAATAAGTCTACCCCTTCCGCTGCAGAGACTGCTTCTTCTTTTATCAAGGAAATTGTACGCCTACATGGTATCCCTACTAGCATCACCTCTGACCGTGGGGTACAATTTACATCCCGATTTTGGAGATCCTTATGTGAAGCTCTGGGCATTAAACACTGTTTGTCTTCTGCTTACCATCCGCAGACTAACGGTCAAACAGAGAGGACGAACCAGACCCTGAATCTGCGTTGTTTTTCTTCGTTTGCACAAGATGACTGGGTCCCTCTTTTGCCGAATTTGCATACAATAACTCTATACATGCTGCAATCAAACAAACTCCCTTTTTCGCAAATTACGGGTTTCACCCATCCTTCTTGCCTGATATTCCCCGGGAATCTTCAGTCCCGGCAGTACAGGATCGTCTGGAGTTCTGGAGGTCCAACAACCAGCTCTTGCAGGAAACCATCACCAAGTCCCAGGAGAATAACAAGAAATTCTATGATCGGAGGAGAAGGGGTAACCTAGACCTTCAACCAGGGGATACAGTGTGGCTTTCTACTGCGAACCTGAAGTTGGCTTGTCCCTCTAAAAAATTAGGACCAAGGTACATTGTCCCATTTCCAGTAAAGAAGAGGATCAATGCTGTTGCCTTCGAGCTTAGCCTGCCGGTGAGTTTGAGGATTCACCCGGTGTTTCACGTCTCCCTCTTAAAACGATCCAAGGCTAACCCCTTCCCTGATCGTGAACCCGAAACTCCTGCTCCATTACTTGTTGAAGGAAATGAGGAATTTGTGGTTGAAGCTGTTTTGGATTGCAGGAAGAGAAGAGGTCAAACCCAGTTTTTAATCAAGTGGAAGGGCTATGGCCCTGAAGACAACTCATGGGAACCTTCCTCCAATGTACATGCTCCACAATTAATTCGGGCCTATCTTCACCTTCACCCGGAGAAGAGTTCCCTGGTGGGCATCCGGAGGCTGCCCGTAAGGGGGGGGCAATGTAAGAAAACCATCCGTTTTTCGTCCAATGCGCATATGCGTGCGCCAATGCGCATGCGCGTGCGCAACGGATTGCGTGCACGCGCAGGAGCGCGCTCCTAGCGCCAATTGGTGCCAGACAGCCTATTTAAGGAAGTGCCCTGACCCCAGACCCTTGCTGACTGGTCTTCAGCTGTTTCCTGATACCCTGAACTCTGTTGTTATCCTGCTTGATACCCGTTGCTGAACCTGGCGTGCCTTGACCCTGCTTCTGGACTCTGCTTCTTGTCTGACTACCGATTCCTGATCCTGGCTACCCATTTGACCCTGCTTCTGCCTGCTGCCTTGTACCTCGCTGCCCACCTGTTATCTGACCCGGCTACCCTTGTGACTTGCATCTGCTTCCTGTGTGGTTCCGCACCGTCCTCCGAGTGTCTGCGACTTCAGTCTTGCGACTTTCAGCGACTTCCTGCGGCAAGTCTTCCTGGAACCCAACACCCTCTGAAGTTCCAGTGCCACTGTTCCAGCGGAGTGCCTCTTTAACCCCGGATGATCCTTGATGCACAGCGACCTTCCGTGATCCGATGGTCCTCCAGCTCATCCAGGCTCGAACCCCCTGCTACTGGTTTCCGGGCCTACATCTGCAGGCGCTCGTGTTCCTCCTGTCCCTCGGTTCCTTCTGTTCCACCTTCAGCGGGACCAGGGCTGGAGATACAAGAGAGGCCGACCTCGTCACTTCAGTCTCCCTTCAGGTACGTGACAGGCCCTTTGCTCTCAGTTGGGGATTAAGTTATCGTATTCTTCAGCATATCATCCTGAGACAAAGGGCCAAACAGAAAGAACTAATCAGACTCTAGAGAAGGTGGTAGGTTGTCTGATGACCAATGATGAGGTGGAGTGGGTCAACATCCTTCCATGGGCAGAGTTTGCCTTTAATAATTGTGCCAGCTCATCTACAGGGACCTCTCCTTTCTACTGTGTTTACGGGTTGCATCCTCGTGTGTGCTCCTTTTGATCTTCCACCCTCTGATGTTCCAGATGCCAACACCACGATTGAAAATTTCTCCAAAATCTGGTCCGATGTTAATCGTGCTATTTCTCGCTCTGTGTAGGCTTTTAAGAAAATGGCTGACAAGAGGCGCTCAAAGGAACCAGGCTATAAAGTTGGTGACAAAGTGTGGCTGTCATCTAGGAATCTGTCCCTGCATGTTCCATCTAAAAAACTTGGCCCAAAATTCATCGGGCCCTATGAAATTTCAGAGATTGTTAATCCTGTGTCCTATAGATTAAAACTTCCCCCATCCATGCACATTCCAAATGTCTTTCATGTTTCATTGTTGAAACCTGTTCATTCCAGCCTCCAAGTAAATGAACCAGAACCTGTGAATGTGTTGGATAGTCAGGAATATGAATTGGCATTTATTCTTGATTCCAGACGAGTACGCAATTCCTTACAATATCTCGTTCATTGGAAAGGTTTCGGCCCAGAGGATCGATCCTGGGTCCCAGCTTGTGATCTTCATGCTGACTGACTTAAGAAGAAGAAGTTCCATCTTCGTTATCCAAGTAAGCCTGGGTGTGCAGGAGCAACCCCTCAAGAAAGGGGGGGGGTACTGTCAGTACTAGGATCCCTTTTTGGACCTAGCACAACTCACCTGACACAGCCTTTGCCTGGGAAACAACAGTGATTGGCCAGCTCACCTTTAAATCACCTGTATTATCATCATCCAATCAGTGCTCGTGATAGGGTTACCTTTGTGTGCCACTGTTTGATACAGCTGATATCTGCTCTGTGTATTTTGTGTGTGACCCGGCTCGTTTGACCGTGCTTGCTTGCTTCTGATTCTGTACCGTTTGGACTCTGATCTACCTGTGTATGACCCAGCTTGCCTAGACTACGCTTTGCCTGATTCTACTGTAGTACCTTCATCTGCAGCGGTGACCTACAAGCACCAACCAACCTCCATCTGCAGCAGTGAACTACAAGCACCAGCTAACATCCACCTTCATCTTCAGTGGTGAACTACAAGTCCCAGCAGACCTGCTCATGGTATGTGCTCTTGTTCTTGAACTCTTTGCATAATCAGCACACCTGCACTGTTACCTGTTATCTGCTCCTAGCCTGACAGCACAAAAGAGCTCTCAGAAGACCTACAATTAAGAATTGTTGACTTGCATAAAAAGGGATTTTTATAACAGCTTACCTGTAAAATCCTTTTCTTGGAGTACATCACGGGACACAGAGCGACTTAGTCATTACTAATGGGTTATATAGATTACCTTCAGGTGCTGGCACTGGCCACTTCCAAACCGGAAGTACCCTCCCCTATATAAGCCCCTCCCATCCGGGAGCACCTCAGTTTTGTAGCAAAGCAATAAGTGTCCCAAAAAGAGGGGTGGGAGCTCTGTGTCCCGTGATGTACTCCAAGAAAAGGATTTTACAGGTAAGCTGTTATAAAAATCCCTTTTTCTTTTTCGTACATCACGGGACACAGAGCGACTTAGTCATTACTAATGGGACGTCCCAAAGCAATGCCCAATGAGGGGAGGGATACACTATACATAAGCTGGGCGCCATCAGGCATGAGGCTCTTTTGCGGCCTGCAACACACTGGGCCCAAAGGCGACATCCTCCTGACTTCTGATGTCTACCTGGTAGAACCTAGTAAACGTGTGTACTAAGGACCATGTTGTGGCCTTACAGACTTGAGCCAGGGAGGCTTGGTGATGCACTGCCCATGAAGTTCCAACTGCTCTTGTGGAGTGCGCCCTAACTTTGAACGGAGGCGGTCTCCTTTTCAAGCCATAGGCTTGCATTATGACCTGTCGAATCCACTTGGCTAAAGTAGATTTTTGATGCTGCCTGACCCTTTCTGGGGCCTTCCGGCAGAACAAACAAAGTATCCGTTCTACGAATCTGAGCAGTGGCTTTAAGATAAGCTTTAACTGCTCTTACTACATCCAAAGAATGCAATAACTTTTCCTCTACCGAGCTAGGTTTGGGGAAAAAGGAAGGAAGAACCACATCTTGGTTCAAATGGAACCTCGATACCACCTTAGGAAGAAGGCTGGATGAGGACGTAACACTACTCTGTCCTTATGGATAACCAGATATGGCTCCTTACAGGACAAGGCGGCTAATTCCGATACTCTTTTAGCCGAACAAATGGCTACTAAGAAAATCAATTTCCTGGTGAAAAGAACCAAGGAAATGTGCCGCAATGGTTCAAATGGTTGTTTCTGTAGAACCGACAGAACCAGGTTTAAGTCCCATGGACATATGGGAATACTAACCGGAGGGCTAATACGCATCACTCCTTGTATGAAAGCTTTGACTAATGAATGCAAAGCCAAGGGCCTTTGAAAAAAATATTGACAAGGCCGTCTGACCCTTGATAGTACTCAAGGCAAGCTTCCTATGTACAGCCCACTGTAGGAAGTCCAGAATCCTACCTATTACGTACTTACGTGGATGCCATTTCCTGGCCTCACACCACGTGATGCACGCCTTCTAGCCTGGATACCGGCTTCCTGGCATTGATCATGGTAGATACCACAGGATTAGAGAGCCCTCTCTTTTTTAGAATGTGGGCTTCAATAGCCAGGCCGTCAAACCTAGGGCTGGTAAGGAAGGGTAGTATATCGGTCCTTGCGAAAGCAGGTCCGGACGATGTGGGAGGGTCCAAGGACTTCCCACTGACATTTTTACAATCTCCGCGTACCATGCCCTTCGGGGCCACGCTGGAGCCACCAGAATCACTGGTTTCTTTTCTACCCTGATTCTGCGGATTAATCGCGGTGGGAATGCCTATATCAGCTTGAACTGATCCCAAGGGAACACTAGGGCATCCGAACCGCAAGCTAGGGGATCCTTTGTGCGAGATACAAATCTGTCCACCTTTGCGTTGAATCTGGATGCTAGCAGATCTACATCCGGTGTTCCCCACCGCTGGCATATTGCCTGTAAAACCTCGGGGTGAAGAGACCATTCCCCGGGCATAATTGCTGGCGACTTAAAAAGTCCGCTCTCCAATTTTCCACTCCTGGGATGAAAACCGCGGATATGGCTGTGACATACCTTTCTGCCAATTCCAGGATGCAATTCGCTTCCCTCTGGGCTGCACGACTCCTGGTGCCACCCTGGTGATTGATATATGCCACTGCTGTGGCATTGTCTGATTGAATTCTGACAGGTGACCCTTGGAGTTTGGATGTCCATGCTACTAGGGCATACCGGGCTGCTCGTATCTCTAAGAGATTGGTGGGCAGGGCCTTTTCTGCTTCTGACCACTTGCCCTGGAGAGACCATTGCTCCAGTACTGCCCCCCAGCCTATGAGGCTGGCATCTGTAGTGACCACCTTCCAAGAAACCGGACTAAAGGGTTTCCCTTTTTCCAGATTCTGGTACCAACCACCAATGGATGCTCTTGCGAACGGAAGGGGACATTGGTAAGTCTAAAGCCTGAACTTTTTTGTTCCAGGCTGACAGTATGGCCCTCTGCAAGTTCCCTGAATGGAATTGACCGTAGGGTACTGCTTCGAATGAAGCCACCATTTTTCCCAGCAGCCTTATACACAGGCGTATGGATGGTTTTTCTTTTTTGTACCCACTAAGTGGGTCAAATCTTTCAAAGACGACACCTTCTCTGGAGGTAAGAAAATCTTTCTCTGATTTGAATCCAGTCTTAGCCCCCAAGTATTCCAGGCTTTTGACTGGTTTTAGGGCTGACTTGTCTCGGTTGATAATGCAACCGTGAGATTCCAGATACTTGATTATCTTGTGAACGATCACTTCTAGTTTTTTTCACTGAGTGGTCTATCAGCAACAAGTCGTCTAGATATGCCATTATCGTTACACCTTGTGTTCCTAGTTTGGCCAATCGTAGGGCCAGAATTTTTGTGAACACTCGTGGTGCTGTGGCCAGACCGAAAGGTAAGGCTCTGAACTGAAAATGGCGCCCTTCTACTGCAAGGCGTAGAAATTTCTGGTGGGCCGGACAGATGGAAATATGCAAATAAGCATCCCTTATGTCGATCGAGGCTAACCATTCCTGCCCTTGTAGGGCGGTGGCCACCGATCGGATCGACTCCATCCGAAAAAGTCCTGATATGTAGGAACTTGTTTAGCCCTTTTATATTTAATATGGGCCTCATGTCCCCATTTGGTTTGGGGACTGTGACAAGGTTCGAGTAAAACCCGAACCCGTTTTCTTCCAGGGGAACCTTCATGATTACACCCTGGAGCAATAGTTGTTCTAGTGCCAGAAGGAGGGATCCTCTCTTCTGGGGATCGCTTGGCACGTTTGACCTTATAAAATGGGCAGGAGGAATGTCTTTTAACTCCAGCCTGTATCCCAGACTTACTGCAGAGATCACCCATCTCTGATGGTGTCCCGCCAGGTCTCTGTGAACAACTGAAGTCTTCCCCTCACCCGATTGAGTGGGGGCAACCCTTCATGACTTGGGGGGAGGTTTTGTACCTCTCTTGACCCAGGGTTTCTTTTACCCTGTGATTGTCCCTGATTTCTGCCCCCTGGATTTGACCGCGGAGGCCGTCGGAACTGTTTCACAGCCGATGTGCCAGGGACTGGAGAAGTAGGCCTCTTAAAAGAAGGACTTCTACCCTTGTTCTTAACCGGCAAGAGTGTACTTTTACCGGCAGAAGTTTTCTGGATATATTTGTCCAGATCATCTCCAGATAAGCGTTCTCCATGAAATAGGAAGCTAATCAGCAATTTCTTACAGGGAGCTTCAGCAGATCAGTTTTTTGAGCCATAGAAGCCTACGCATATGTCTACAGACAGCGTAAAGCGGGATGCCTGTTGGATTGTATCCTTTATGGCGTCCACCGCAACACAAGGCTCTAGGTAGGTCAGCTAGGGCAAGAGCCTGCTGATCTGGTAAGTCCCTTAAGACTTGTTTCAACTGATCTTTCATTGCTTGGCAGACTCCAATCGCTGCTACTGCAGGTTGTGTCACCATGCTTGCTGTAGAGAAAGCAGATTTTAGTAAAGACTCCAAGTTTTTATCTATTGGGTCTTTGAACATTGGAACATTATCTACTGGACATGTCAGTGATTTATTTGCGCAAGAGATGGCTGTGTCCACTGTAGGGACCCTCCATTTTTTTATGAACTTATCCTCCATGGGATAGATCACCGGAAATCTCTTGGGGGGAGTAAATATTTTACAGGATGCTCCCAATCCTGGTAAATAAACCCTTCCAATAAAGGGTGGATTGGGAAGGAACAGACAGTCTGGAGAGCTTTCAGCGACCCCAGCGAGGAGACAGTAGTGGTTGATGGTTCCGCCAGAGGCATTTAAATGCTACTCGGACCATGTTAGTCAGAGACTGAACCCATAATCTTTCAGCCTGAGATGCTGAGAAAGGTTCTTCCACTGTTGATTCCTCTATAACTTTATCAACCTCACCTGATCCCCTTCAGGTAGGTCGATCTCTGGGACTGTTCCTCCACTAACAGGCACTCTGCAGGAGGAGACGGAGATCGGACGCGCTTTTCCTGTGACAGGGAAGCAGCGATCAATGCTGTTAATCTCTCTACCAATCCTCCCAGAGTTGAGGATAAAACCTCCTCTGTTATATATACAGGAGCAGGTGGACTGGGGACAGCCGCAGTACCAGGTACTCCTGCGGGGTTCCTACGGCTACTGACCTCTGAAATTTCAGGGGAGATTGGCGCAGTACAGCATGCCCAAAATCCTCAGAGCCCGACGGAGACCCCTTTCGCTTCTTGGAAGATCTATTTCCAGAGCGTCTGGACGACATATCCTTTAAGCACAAAGCTGAGGTATTCCCGTCGTCATACACCAATTTTGCTGGTAATAGTCTAACATAGTTGCTGCTATATACCAGCTGGTGTCCACTAAAGTGCCTTTCTATGGGGATGCCTGCATCAACCGCCTCTGTGTGCCACTGTTTGTTGCTAGCTCTGTTTGCATCCAGCTGACACTTGTACTGTGTCTTTATACAAGCTGGGACGCCTGCACATGCGCAGAAGCGCCGTGACGCGCATCAAGCGTCATCCACCCGCCCGCCCCTTTTCATAGGAGGCGCGTGCACGCGCCTGCGCGCGCGCCCGTGCGCCATTGGCGCCCTTTTCGAAAATCAAACAGGGACTAGGAGCCAGGGCCCTTTTTGCCAGAGGGCCTGTGCGGTGGATGAGCGCAGCAACAGGGCAGAGGAAGTGGATTCCCACAGAGAAACTTACCAACTGCCTGGATCTTTTGACTTGAGAAAACCAAAGATCCACATGACAAGAAAAATGGACCACAGCGGCCTCTAGTGTTTAACACAGGTACCGCGGTCCTTTTTTTTTTTCTTGACTACTATTAAAATTTTACATTTTCAGTAGTTACAGGCATACACAGATATTAGCGGGAATACCGTTAGGTAACAGACAGAAAGACAAATTAGGCTTGGGGGTCCCCCAATAGAACCAAGTTCCTGGGGGCCCCCACTTACCTGATCCCCGCCGCAGGACTTTGTTTGGTCCACAGAAGCCCAAACTTCACCTATCACGGCAGGCATTGTAATTAAACCTTCAGGGACCGGGTTCCCAAGGATTCCACTCCCCTGGACCTGTATAGCACCCTGCACAGACAACATCTTGGTCGTGGGTATGACCAGAGCTCTGGATCCCAGGGTCCAGCCCTCCTAAGAGAGGCATTACAGGCAAAACCTTGCTCTTCTGCTGCAAGGCCCGGGTACCGACCGTTTAGCTATGAAGCTTTTTTGGTGGGATCCGGAACAGCTTACTAAGGCCCAAAAGAACCTGTACGCAAGCCCAGTGAAAACACATGTTACTTCTTGGCCAACACCTTAGACACTGGCAAAAAACTGAGGTGCTCCCGGATGGGAGGGGCTTATATAGGGGAGGGTACTTCCGGTTTGGAAGTGGCCAGTGCCAGCACCTGAAGGTAATCTATATAACCCATTAGTAATGACTAAGTCGCTCTGTGTCCCGTGATGTACGAAAAAGAAAGCTGGAAAGGGTTATAAAAGTATCTCCAAAAGCCTTGAGGGTTCATCAGTCCACGGTAAGACAAATTGTCTATAAATGGAGAAAGTTCAGCACTGCTGCTACTCTCCCTAGGAGTGGGCATCCTGTAAAGATGACTGCAAGAGCACAGCGCAGACTGCTCAATGAGGTGAAGAAGAATCCTAGAGTGTCAGCTAAAGACTTACAAAAGTCTCTGGCATATGCTAACATCCCTGTTAGCGAATCCACGATACGTAAAACACTAAACAAAAATGGATTTCATGGGAGGATACCACAGAGGAAGCCACTGCTGTCCAAAAAAAACATTGCTGCACGTTTACAGTTTGCACAAGAGCACCTGGATGTTCCACAGCAGTACTGGCAAAATATTCTGTGGACAGATGAAACCAAAGTTGAGTTGTTTGGAAGAAACACACAACACTATCTGTGGAGAAAAAGAGGCACAGCACACCAACATCAAAACCTCATCCCAACTGTGAAGTATGGTGGTGGGGGCATCATGGTTTGGGGCTGCTTTGCTGCGTCAGGGCCTGGACAGATTGCTATCATCGAAGGAAAAATTAATTCCCAAGTTTATCAAGACATTTTGCAGGAGAATATATATAAAGAATATACAGAGCAAGCACTCTTATAAGGTTGTTGTTCAATGGCACCTACATCCCGGTAGAAAAATGTGTAAAGGAACCCTTTAGGGAATGTGTATGGGACTTTATGGGTGCTCATTGAAGATTTAGCAATATAGCAAACAAAGGATAGAAAACAGAAGTTCATAAAAAAGTATCTATATTTAATTCATGAAGTACATGGTATAAAAACAGAAAGGAAAGAAATTACACGCAGTGCATTCCTTCCTTAAAAGTCACAGGCTTGAAGTACTACATGTTTTGGCTAGATTAGGCTTCTTCAGGGACGCACAGGGACTTTAGTTTATCTAAAGTAGATATAAATGATTTAAAGATACAGATAGTATTTTCTTTTTATATTAATAACATTAAGTTTATTGGAAAAAATAATAATGCAAACAAAGATTATTGAAGACATAAACTAACACCTCCAAACTCCTGGGGATCCTCACATACAACAAAACGGTGTCACCTGACACGAGGCAGAGGGCACCAAGGTATGAAGACAGAGCGTTTACATTCATATGCATCAATGCTCATACGTGTGTGTGGGTTAACAGAAAGAGTCCATGAATGAGGATATCAGGACAGATATTAATGGGGTCTAGCCTAAATGCAGAAAAATATATTGAATAAAAAAAGAGAAAGAAGAGAGAAAAAAAAGGAAAGATATGGTCAGCATCTGACCACAAATGACTTCTAATGGAATATTTATACACATATACATATATATATACATACACAGCATTGAATCCATTGATATGCTTACATGTTTAAAGAGACATTCGTTATATATCCTGGGAGCGTTAAATGCACATAGCAACAGATAGTCAGCCCACAGTAAAGAGCAATGAATGATATTAGATCTGTTGGAGAAAGGAATATATGTATATACAGCCACTGTTAAGTGCTTATGCGTAAACATATATGAGGTCTAGGGTACATAAAAGAGTTTACCAATAGGTACCTGAGGTTGCATACACCATACCATGCTGTTGGTGGTCAAGATGGGTTTGAAAAAGGACCATGTGAGGTCACTAGACCTTGTGGATCTGTGTGAACAAACAAACCAAATCGATTGGTGCATTGTGGCAAAGTAAGGAGGACCGGCCTGTAGTGCTTAAATAAAGTTGTTATACAAAACAGAGACGAAGACCGTCTCACAGTTTGTGGCTGACATACCTGTATGTATCAGTGCAAATGTTCTGCTCCCAGGACTGGCCCCATGACAGCTGCTAGAGCCTCGTCTGTCCCTTTATATCCTCATGTGGGATGGAATAACGGTGCCGTGTGTGACGTCATGACGTCAGCGGCGTGTCTGCGGGCGCTTGGTGTTGACGTGTGTGGTGGAATAACCACCAAATCTGCAGTTGAAGCTCGCACATGCGCATTGGCCAGCGTGGGATGGTGGATGACGTAATGCGTCATAAACGGAGCGGTGATAAAGATCACCGCTATGCACTGGGCAGTGTGTATGGCTGCTGATTGGCTGCAATCACGTCAAACAAACTGGACAGTCATAGCATCCATGCCTCCGCATGGATTCAGTGCTGGGTCAGCCACCCTGATGACTGCCCCTGGGCGCCCGCATAGGACCCTCCAATGAAATGCACACACACTGAGCAAATGATGCAGAGAGAGAGAGACGCTCTGTTGGATGTGTTAGTATGCACATGAATACCATGTACTTACCAGGTTACAACGTTATACAAATGTATAAATAGATAGGCACCCCATCAGGGAGATGTCCTATCTATATATGGGACTATACATACCAATCTGTCAGAAACATTGACGCATCTCAGCATAGTGCCTACAAATATGTCAGAATGTTTATGCTGAAATATAAAAATATTATTGTACTTATGGAAATAGGCAAATCTTAATTTTTGGATATTCCCAAATTTCCTACAATATCAAGAAATTCTAAGTTCTTTATATCCGTGCTAGTTTGAAGACAAGTAGCACAAATGGATATTGCTTAAAATATTATATATATTTATTAACTAAAGTACAGTGCAAATTAAAATCAGGTATAAGTCGTGATCAAACAAATGAATGGATATACTTCTACAATCAGAGATAAATGATGGATTATGTCCAGATAATATTTACATACATTTCTATGCAAGCTCTATATGACAAAGTATATACACAGTTCAATACTTAAATGATACTTTTACATTTAAAACTTGGTAACTCTTGTGAAATGTCTTTCCGTTACTTCACGGAAGGTGTAAGCACTCTTTTGTTGAATTTAACACTATTATCTTTCTCTGATTACACTTCTTAAAAGTGTCCAGACCAAGTGTCATATAAGGAACACGGTTAGATAATTCAATCCATTTTTATGTTAAATGTATAGAGAATTTATTTTACACATATATCATAATAAAACCATTGTACCACTTAGCTCTAGCTTTTTAAAGACAACCAAATTAGGGTATGTGCCTTAATATTTGGATTATCATTATTTTATACTGCAGTTAAAAATATAGATAATTCCAAATTGCTTTGCCATACATATTTAAATGGTTTTAGTTATGTGTATGCAAAAACAACTCCATTACCAAAGGTATAAATAAAAGATTTATATGTTACCAGTAGTTAAGAGTTCTGTCTGCTTGAGAATCAAAGTCCCAAGAGGGACTTCTTTCACCATTGCTACATATTGGCATTCAAGCTCTCCCCCTCCAGCTTCCTTCAGATGTAGACGCCCAAGAGAGATCTTTTCAGAGAGTGAGTGTCTTCAGAGATCATCTTCCTTCAAGAGCTCTAGATTTCTTGTGATCTCCTTTTCTATATCCTCACACCCTGAACTCTTCCAATTTTTATCTCGCTCCAAAAAGTGGGTGTGTATCTTATCACTAGGCAACTGTTTTGGAAGGTTGTCTTAGCAACCAAATGTACGCCATCTTGAACAATGTCATTTTTAACCTGTAGGGGCAATGGTGTATAAGGAATAATTCCTAATGTTAGGGTCATGTAGTTCAAAAACAATTTATGATTACCCTTTGATCTAACTTAGTAGAATACCATTTATTGTCCAGCGGTGTTAAATGTGTCAACCATTTCGGTTTCACTTCAGATTTATAGGAGTGAATGTTTTGGAAAAATCTACCCACATCTCAGCTAATGGATTGTTAACATTCCTCGAAGCTAAAGTCATTCAAAACCCAACCCTCAACTTACATTTTACAAATACAGCTTCAAATGTCCTCCACAATTAGGATCTCACCCCATAAGCTATTATATTTGTAACTTCCTAATATATAAACCCATTTATATATGTATATATATGGATTACTAGAACAGATACTTTGTGAAGATACTTAAAATAACCAATTTAAGATATACAGTACACAGCTTATTTGTGAATAAACCCTTTGATCTCGTTATGTAAATACAATACTACACAGTTTGTGTTAGCCCGTATCCACACCCCCCTTATCTCTAAGTGTCAAACCTTTGAATTACCACCCGGGGAGGCTGGTATATTTTCTTAAGTGTTCAAAAGCTTTGAGTTTATGGTCTGGGAAAAAGATACAGAAAAACAATGCCTTCTTGTGAGACAGAATTTTTTTTTTAAAGATAGTGAATTTGGGTTAACCTCTTAAAGAGAAATCAGAAACCAAAGTGTTGTTCATAGCATATCATGAGCTATTTTAAACTTTAGAGACAAAATGGTCTCCCTCTAGTTCATAATACATATGAATAGGAACAATGTGAAAAATATACAATCAGCATAATATAAAGGCCTATATGAATATTCTTTTAACCTCAAATGTTCTGACAAATCGATGATCGAGACGGATATATATATATATATATATATATATATTGTGACAGCAGGAAGGTAAAGTCACCTGGTTGCATCCAGGGGGGTAGATATATTTTGCCCAGATTCAGGCTTTACGCCGACTTATACAACTAGGTGGAGAGTTGTATAAGCCCAGCTGAGGCTAGTGGGCTCATGGATGACTCATACCTCTAGGGAGAGTGTGGGGCGTCGTGCAGACAGGGAGTTGATGAGACCAGCTGAAGCTTGTCAGCTCATTTAGGCCTCTATAAGAACTCCCAGATTCATTAGGTGTTTGCTCATGCCTGGAACCAGACCTGTGTGGACTGTCTAGGGAGAGTGAACCCCTGTGCGGTGAGACAAAGCCTGTGTGGCTATTTGCTTGGACATTTAAAACCAGGGACTTAGGGACTAGGACAGCACTAGGCTGATCCCAGTTGTTAGTTAGGAAACCTGTATGTTTAGTCAGAGGTCAAGTTGACCAGGATTTATTTTGTTTATGTTTCTTTTGCTTTGCTGTGTTTTGTCACTGTAAATAGAAAATAAACCGCACCTTTTTGATTTTGAAAACCACAACCTCCGTTTGCTGGGCCTGTTTTTGTGTGGGGAGCCCATCCCGGGGGTCTCACACACCCGCTGCCGAGCTAACCCCCTCACAGTTGGTGGAGAACCAGTGGCAGTTTTTTTTTTAAGCCAGCATGGAGGAGATACTGAAGCAGCTGGCTCTAGCAAATGCCAATCAACAGCAGACAAATGCAGGTTTACAAAAGAGCCTTGCAGCTCATCAACAGAGCTTCGCAGCCCAGCAGCAAGCTCATCAACAGAGCCTTGCAGCTCAACAACAGAACTTCGCAGCCCAGCAGCAAGCTCATCAACAGAGCCTTGCAGCCCAGCAGCAGACAAACGCAACTTTGCAACAGAGTCTGGAGGCTCAGCAACAAGCCCAGCAGCAATCTGAGGCCCGCTTCATAGACCTGTTGCAGAAGCAAGAGCAGAGACTACAACAACAGATGGAAGCAGTAATGCAGCAACGTCCGCAGACCAGTGAGGAAAGCCGTCCCACTAATACCGCGTCCTTTGGGGTGAGTCGTTTATTGACAAAAATGACTGGAGAGGATGATCCAGAGGTATTTTTGACCACATTTGAAAGGACCGCTGAAAGAGAAAAGTGGCCTGAGGAGCAGTGGGCTGGACTGGTGGCTCCTCTGTTAACTGGTGAATCGCAGAAAGCTTACTATGACCTAGAGCCTAACCAAGCAAAAGACTATGTGATGCTAAAAGCTGAAATATTGGCAAGGCTGGGTGTCACCCAGGCTGTCCGGGCTCAGCGTGTGCATAACTGGACTTTCCAGCTTGGAAAACCCCCCAGGTCTCAAATGTATGATCTCATTCACCTGAGCAGAAAGTGGCTACAGCCAGAGACTTTGTCCGCACCAAAGATTGTGGAACGTGTTGTAATGGATCGATTTTTGAGAGCTCTTCCTACTGCCATCCAAAAGTGGGTAAGCCATGGAGACCCAGAGACGGCCGATGGTCTTGTGGATCGTGTGGAGAAATACTTGGCTACAGAGAACCTGACGGCCTCTTCCAGAGACACTCGGACTTTCCACCCTAAGACCAGACCATCCCCAGGGGCGGATAAGAGGATTCCAAGGGGTGAGGGTGGAGAGAGTGAGAGGGTGGGAGCTCTACCCCAAGTTTGGCGAGAACAGCCTGGGAAATCAGCGGCTCAAGAGGCGGCAAGAAGGATCGTTTGCTACCGCTGCCGGCAAGCGGGACATATTGCAGCCAATTGCCCGGTTGTGGAGGAACCCATGCAGTGTGACTTTCTGACGGGCAGACGTCAGTCGCTGTGTGCGACAGTCGCATGCACTGCCATTCGAGGAACTGAGAAACATTTATGCAAAATGTGTGTTAATGGTAGAAATGTTGTGGTATTGCTGGATTCAGGTAGCCTTGTGACCCTGATAAAGGCTGAGTTAGTTAAAACAGAGGTCTCTGGGAATAGCAAGGTAGCTGTTATTTGTGTGCATGGGGACACCCGAGAGTATCCAGTGACTACAGTGTGTTTCGAGACCCCCAAAGGTACCCTCTCTCATCCAGTGGGCTTAGTATCTCAGTTACCGCATGACGCCATTGTGGGAAGGGATTTTCCGAAGTTCTGGGAACTGTGGGATGATCCTGAGCCCCCCACTGGTGCCCCTATGTACCAGGAATGTGATAGCCAGAACTCCCCTGAGAGTGGTGAGGACTCTCCGGAATTTCCCTTATCAGTATTGGCAGGGGAGACTCAAGAAACTGGAGAGGAGCCCACCTCCTCAGACGAAAACCTACCGTCTGTGGAGTTTTCTGATCTTGAGGTTCACAGGGAAAACTTTGCCACAGAACAGTTGAGAGACCCCGCCCTAATAAAGGCACGGGAAAACGTAGTGAAAATAGATGGCGAGTTAGTGAACCCAGATAATACCTGCACTTACCCATACTTCAGCGTAGAGAAGGACCTACTGTATCGGGTGGCAAAAAGGGCAGAAGAAACCGTTGAGCAGCTTGTGGTGCCCAAACCTTACAGGAAGTTGGTGTTGGAGTTGGCCCATGGGCACATTCTTGGAGGTCATCTGGGGACAGAGAAAACCCGAGAGAGGGTATTACAGAGATTCTATTGGCCGGGGGTGATGAAGGACATAGAAAATTATTGTTCCTCCTGCCCTGTGTGTCAGAGGTTGGCCCCGATGCCACATTTCCGTAGCCCGCTGGTCCCTCTACCCATCATTGAGGTCCCGTTTGAGAGGATCGCCATGGATTTGGTAGGTCCTATAATCAAGTCCGCTAGGGGGCACCAGTACATATTAGTTATAATGGACTATGCCACCCGTTATCCAGAAGCGATCCCTCTCCGAAATACCTCGGCCAAAACCATAGCCAAAGAGCTATCTCTTGTGTTTAGCCGGGTGGGTATTTGTAAAGAACTGCTTACGGACCAAGGTACACCCTTTATGTCCCGGGTTATGAAGGAGCTGTGTAAATTGTTCAAAGTGACGCAATTACGTACATCTGTGTATCACCCCCAAACCGATGGGCTGGTTGAAAGATTCAACAAAACCCTAAAACAAATGTTGAAGAAAGTGGTGGATAGAGATGGAAAGGATTGGGACTGTCTACTTCCTTATCTGATGTTTGCTATTAGGGAGGTGCCCCAATCCTCTACGGGATTCTCCCCCTTTGAGTTACTGTATGGGAGACACCCAAGAGGGCTGTTGGATATTGCCAAGGAAACTTGGGAAAGTGAGAGTTCTCCCCACAGGAGTGTGATTGAGCATGTCGCCCTGATGCAAGACCGAATTGCACAGGTAATGCCCATCGTGAAGGAACATTTGGCCCAAGCGCAGTTAGCACAGCAGAGAGTGTACAACCGTGGAGCCAAGACCCGTACCTTTTCCCCGGGGGATAGGATACTGGTACTTGTCCCTACGGTTGAAAGTAAATTCCTTGCCAAATGGCAAGGCCCCTATGAGATAATGGAAAAAGTGAGCGAAGTGAATTACAAGGTCAGACAACCAGGAAGGCGAAAGCCCGAACAGATCTATCACGTTAATCTGTTGAAAGCCTGGAGGGATAGAGAGTCCCTAGTCGCAGACACTTGGTCACCAGCTCAAACTGGTTGCGTGATTCCTGAGGTTGGAATAGCAGCCACCTTGTCACAACCCCAACAACAGGAGGTTAAGGAGTTTGTGCTTCGCAACAAGGAGGTATTCTCTGAGCTGCCGGGACAAACATCTGGGGTAGAGCATGACATCATTACCCCACCCGGTGAAAGGGTGAAGTTAAAACCCTATCGGATCCCAGAGGCCCGACGGGAGGCAATACGGGAGGAAGTACAGAAAATGCTGAACTTAGGGGTGATAGAGGAGTCCCAAAGTGATTGGTCTAGTCCCATTGTGTTGGTGCCTAAACCGGATGGAAGCTGGCGATTTTGTAACGATTTTCGTCAGTTGAACAAAGTTACAAAATTTGACACCTACCCCATGCCACGTATTGATGAGTTGATCGACCGGCTGGGAACAGCCCGATACATGACGACTCTTGACCTCACAAAAGGGTATTGGCAAATCCCCCTGGCCAAGTCGGCCAAAGAGAAAACCGCATTTGTAACCCCAGACGGGGCGTTCCAATATAAAAGAATGCCGTTCGGGTTACAGAATGCGCCGGCCACATTCCAGCGGAAAATGGACCAGATGCTGAGGCCCCATCGGAGGTATGCTGCGGCTTACCTGGATGACGTAATTGTCCATAGCACAGATTGGGCCTCACATCTGCCAAAAGTGCAAGCAGTCCTGGACTCTGTTCGGGAAGCGGGGTTTACGGCTAACCCCAAGAAGTGTACCATTGGGCAGGAGGAGGCCAAATATCTTGGGTACACCATTGGGAGGGGAGTAATAAAACCCCAACTCAACAAAATCGAGGCCATCCAGAGTTGGCCACGTCCCAACAGCAAGAAGCAGGTACGAGCCTTTCTGGGAATCGCTGGGTATTATCGGCGATTCATTCCCCACTTTGCTTCTAAGGCTGTGCCCCTAACCAACCTGACGAAGGGGAAAGGGTCGGTCATGATTAAATGGACCCCCGAGGCTGAGGCAGCATTCCAATTCTTGAAACAAGCCTTATGTAGCCAGCCAGTGTTGTACTCACCCGACTTCTCTAAAGACTTTGTCGTACAAAGTGATGCGTCAGATGTGGGGTTAGGAGCAGTATTGTCCCAGGTCTGGAACGGGGAAGAGCACCCAGTCATTTACCTCAGCAGGAAGTTGAAGTCCCATGAGGTAAATTACGCCACCGTTGAAAAGGAGTGTTTAGCGGTGAAGTGGGCTCTAGATTCCCTTCGGTACTACCTGCTAGGTAGGCACTTTGACATGGTTACGGATCACGCTCCGTTAAAGTGGATGGCTCAAAACAAGGAAACAAATAGAAGAGTGAATAGGTGGTTCCTGGCCCTCCAGGAATTCAACTTCACAGTAAAGCATCGCCCTGGCGTTCAAATGGGGAATGTGGATGCTTTGTCTCGAGTACATGAATGCCTGATTGCTGGTGTTCCAACCCCGAGGTTAAAACAAGAGGGGGGGGTATGTGACAGCAGGAAGGTAAAGTCACCTGGTTGCATCCAGGGGGGTAGATATATTTCGCCCAGATTCAGGCTTTACGCCGACTTATACAACTAGGTGGAGAGTTGTATAAGCCCAGCTGAGGCTAGTGGGCTCATGGATGACTCATACCTCTAGGGAGAGTGTGGGGCGTCGTGCAGACAGGGAGTTGATGAGACCAGCTGAAGCTTGTCAGCTCATTTAGGCCTCTATAAGAACTCCCAGATTCATTAGGTGTTTGCTCATGCCTGGAACCAGACCTGTGTGGACTGTCTAGGGAGAGTGAACCCCTGTGCGGTGAGACAAAGCCTGTGTGGCTATTTGCTTGGACATTTAAAACCAGGGACTTAGGGACTAGGACAGCACTAGGCTGATCCCAGTTGTTAGTTAGGAAACCTGTATGTTTAGTCAGAGGTCAAGTTGACCAGGATTTATTTTGTTTATGTTTCTTTTGCTTTGCTGTGTTTTGTCACTGTAAATAGAAAATAAACCGCACCTTTTTGATTTTGAAAACCACAACCTCCGTTTGCTGGGCCTGTTTTTGTGTGGGGAGCCCATCCCGGGGGTCTCACACACCCGCTGCCGAGCTAACCCCCTCACAATATATATATATATATATATATATATAGAGAGAGAGAGAGGAATTCCAGGAGCTAGAGGCATAAATGTCATGTCTATCGAAAGAAAAACAGAACCAGTTTTATATCGTGTATAGAAAAATAATTCAATAAGTCTAGTGACCATGCAAAATGCATGGTATATGACAATATATACACATACATTTCACATAGTTAGGACATATCAATGTTTTATTTTTTTTGTTTCAATATATTTTATTGAAAATTTTACAAGTTAAAACAAGTAACTTAGAAAATGCATTACAAATGTTTATCCAACATTAATACATTGCCATTGTTGACTTCAACAAGAGAGAAATAAAAATAGCAATAAATAACATCAGGTCCCAGGCTTTGGGCCCTTACCCTGGATTCCACCCCCTGCGATCTCTCTCATTGGTCGCGGTGGAAGCCTTCTGCTGTTAAGATTCTCTCTCCTTGTATTGGGTTAATTACTATAGTGCAATCTAGGGGTGCAACTGATCAAAAAACTCACGGATCGGATCGATCCTCGGATCAGAGCCACGGATCGGATCATTTTCGGATCGGCAATTTAAAAAAAAAAAAAATTACTAATATCCGTCATTTCCCCACTGTAATATCCACGTCATCTCCCCCACTTACTGTAATATCCACGTCATCTCCCCCACTTACTGTAATATCCACGTCACCCCCACTTACTGTAATATCCACGTCACCCCCCCCATTGTTAATATCCACGTCACCCCCCCACTGTAATATCCACAGTCACCCCCCCCACTGTAATATCCACAGTCACCCCCCCACTGTAATATCCACAGTCACCCCCCCCCCCCACTGTAATATCCACAGTCACCCCCCCACTGTAATATCCACAGTCACCCCCCCCGAGTCAGGCATCTCCCCCACTTACCCATAATCTCTGTAATAGGCATCTCCCACTGGCCAGTTCAGATCCCAGCAGCGAGGGTGAGGGGTGATGACGTCAGCGGCGCTCAGCGCGCACAAGGCAGCCGCCGCCGGGTGTACCAAGATGGCTCCGGAGCTAGGCCGAAGCCGCGGCCTTTCCTAAGGCCGAGGTCGTGGATCGCTCCGCGGATCGCGTGGTGATCCGATCCGAACACGGTGACCCGTTCGGATCACGGATCACCACCAATCCATTGCAGCACTATCCGTATCATCTTTGTATCATTGTAAGCATTAACAACAAAATATACATTAACTGTGTAGAACTTCTCATGTAGTCAGAATAGAATTAGTGCGACTGACCCTTTACCTAATAGTGCAATACAGAGTTACAAAAATGCTCCTTTTTGATACTAAGTGAACCATGGACCCCATGCTTGTGAGATTACCTCACATTTTCCTGTCGTTGATGAGTGTAGAACCTCATATGTGCCATGTGTTTGAACAGTATGTGTGACTTCAGTGACAGTGGGTGCCTCAGGGTTTTTCCAGTGTCTCAGGACAACAAGCCTTGTAGCCAAGAGAATATGTGATGTAACGGTTCTGTATGGCATTGGTATGTTGTGCAGTTCAAGTGACAGCAGAGCCATGCCAGGAGTTAATATTTGCCTGGTGCCTGTAATAATGGTTAACAACCGTTCAATTTGGGACCATAGTAAGCGCAGATGGGAGCATGCCCATAGAATATGATATAGCGTACCCACGCCCCCGCACAGTCTCCAGCAAAGTGGAGAGGCCTCCGGATAAATTTTAGAGATCCGGTATGGGGTAAGGTACCACCTAAGTGTAATTTTTTGTTGCATTTCCCAAATGTTCGTGCATTTAGTGGAGGAGTAAATAAGGCAAAATGCTGTTTCCCAGTGTTGGGGCGTGTATTCTACCCCGATTTTTCACTCCCATGCCATCATAGATTGGTGTGTGTCACAAGTTAGTTTGTCTTGTAAACACATGTATAAAATTGATATACCTTTGAGGATTTGAGGTATTTTGGTAATAACGTGATATTTTGTCTGGTAAAAACGTGAGTACCTGAGGGTACTTTTTTAGTAGATGGTCTATTTGTACATATGTATACTGTGTTGTAAGAGGTAGTTGGTATTCAATTTGTATTTGTTTGAATGATTTAAGTTGTTTCCCATCTAGTATGTCTTCTAGAAAAGTGATTCCCCTTTCTACCCAATTATTGATGACAACATTTGGTATCAGAAGTCTTAACACCGTGAAGGGAAGTTTCATGGGGGAAATGTTTTTGATCCCTTTTAGGTTTTCCCTAAGGTGTATCCATGCTCTTACTGACGCCAGAATAGGGGGCGCAAAATTGGTGCTCAGGGACTTACTAATGGGGGTTGCCATCAGAAAGTCCTGCAAATTGCCGTGTGGTATTTGGACCCGTTCCAACTCCTTCCACAAAGCCTTAGAGTGAGGTGAGAACCAATGTTGTAATTGAGCCAGTATGGAAGCAAAATAATAGTCCTGTATTTGTACATGACCTATTCCCCCCGCTTTTCTATGCTTAATGAGTTTGCTGAATGCGCATCTGGCCCTTCTACCTTGCCATAGATAGTTATTTAGTAGTGATTGCATGGATTTAAAATATGAGTTTGGTATTGTAATTGGGACTGTCCTAAAGAGGTACAGTATTTTTGGCAGCAACTGCATCTTAAATGCTGCTAATCTGCCAAGCCATGACAGTTCCAATGACGCTAGCTTAGATAATTGGGATTTCAGTGAATCCAGGAAGGGAATAAAATTGGCCTTTAAGAGGTCTTCCGGTTTGGGGGTCAGGGTAATGCCTAGGTATTTGATACCATCTGTCCTCCAAGTATACGGGAATCGTTGTCTGAGTTTGAGTTTTGTAGATTGGGGGATGCCTAAACTTAGGATATAAGATTTTGTCTCGTTTACTTTATAGTAAGATACTTTGTTAAATGTTTGTAGTGCCTCATGTACTGCTGTTAAAGATGATTCTATGTTTGATAGCATCAGAATGATGTCATCAGCGAATAAACTGATGACGTGCTGTTTTCCCCTCACTAGAATACCAACTATATTGGGGTGTGAGCGTAAGTAGGAGGCCAGAGGCTCCATCAGTAGGTTGAAGATTAATGGGGAAAGGGGGAACCCCTGTCTTGTTAAATGTCAAATGGGGTGGACAATGCCCCCGATACATACACTTGAGCTGAAGGGAGCGTATACAGGGCCATTATCGCTGAATAGATGGAACCTTTGAAACCAAACCTACTCAACACCTGCGACAGAAATTGCCAATGAATCCTATCAAAGGCCTTCTCTGCATCCAACGCTAGAAGCAGAGAAGGCGTACCACTCCTGTCAGCCATATGGATCACATTAATCAATAGGCGAGTAGCGTCCGCGGTCTGGCGCCCCTTGGTGAAACCGGACTGGTCCATATCTATCAGTGAAGGTAGTATATCCACCAGTCTGGTAGCCAGCAGTTTAGCATATATTTTGATATCGTTATTCAGTAAAGAAATAGGTCTGAAATTTTGGGGTGAGTCTGGTTCTTTACCTGGTTTCGGCAGCGCAATGATCATGGCCCTTAGCATCTCTGGAGGAAAAGAGGACGAGGCTGCAGCCGCATTGAAAATGTCTACCAAATTTGGGATCAGAATATCTTGGAATGTTTTGAAATATTCACCTGTGAAGCCGTCCGGTCCAGGGGATTTGTTATTAGGAAGGCTGTGTATTATTTGTCTCACTTCTGTATCTGTTATGGGAGCATTTAAAGCAGTAAAGTGTTCAGGGGATAATTTTGGAAGTTCAATCTTTTGCAGAAATGATTGTATGAGTGTGGAGTCTGGCTGTGGGATTGTGGAGTCGTATTTAAGATTGTATAACGAACCATAATACTGACTGAAAGCATCAGCTATGGCTTGTGGGTGGTATTGTTTAGTTCGTGTGATGGGGTGTAGTATATATGGAATCTGTGTTTTGTGTCTATGGCCTCTGAGTTTATTGGCTAACAGTTTCCCTGCCCTGTTGCCACTTGTATAATACGCTAATTTTAGTCTTCTGGAGGCCTTTTCAAAGTCCTCCAGAAACAGTAACCTCAAGTCAGTGCGCAGTTGTGTAAGTTGTGTCGTGACATATACGGAAGCGTTAGCCATGTTTTGTTTTTCAAGTTTCTCTATATGAGATAACAATTGAGTCCTGTGCTGCTGCCTTGACCTCTCAGTCCTTGCTCCCTGCTGGATTAGGACCCCCCTCACAAATGCTTTGTGGGCATTCCACACAACAAATGGATCAGACACCGAGTGACAATTAAGGTCAAAAAATTCATTTAGTTGAGTGTGAATTCTAGACCTGGTCGGACCATCCTGGAGCAACCTGGGATTAGCTCTCCATATGTACGTAGGGTTGTGGTTAGAGGAGTCTCTAACTGATAAGATGATCGAGGCATGGTCCGATCAGGTGATGTTATTTATCTTAGCCTCTATGCAGTTAAACAACAACCATTTATCTACTAAGAATATATCAATCCTGCTATAGGACCTGTGGCTGGTAGAAAAAAAAGAATAGTCTTTTTCGTTAGCGTTAAGGCATCTCCAGGAGTCGAAGAGGTCATGTGATCGCAGAGCCCCTTTGAGGGACGGTGGCGACCTCTTTGGCGTAGCTGTGGAGTCAATGGTAGGATCGGGAGTGATGTTAAAGTCCCCGCACAACAGCACCTGACCCTTCTTTATAGATTGGATCTTTTTCATAATCTTATGGAAGAAACTAGTTTGGCCCTTGTTTGGGGCGTACACGGTAACCACCGTGTACGTGGTGGAGTTTAAGTCACACACCATGATCAAGAAGCGACCTCTGTGATCAACGAATGCAATTTGAAAGCAATTGAGTCTTTTATGGCGATCAACACCCCTTTTGTTTTAGAGTTTTTGTTTTAGAGTCAGCTTTAGCGTTGAATATGTGAGGAAATTTAGGATGAGAGCATTTAGGGGAGGCCTGGTTGAGGAAATGGGTCTCTTGGACACACAATATGTCACATTTTTGGTGAATTGCCTCTTTCCATAGTGACCTTCTTTTCGCTGGATGGTTCAGCCCTTTAGCATTAATGGATAAAAATGTTATCGCCATTTGTATTTAAAATGTCTTTGAGCAGTGCAAGGTGTGCAGGTTTTACTCACGATTCGTAGCTTGTGTGTCCACATTGGTATGGTATTCAGCCTCTGGTGTTGCTGCATGAGTTTCGGATCCTCCATCCGGACGACCCCAGGGTCCTTTGAGTGTATACAATGATTTCTGATTAATGAGAGAAACAAGTCATCTTTCCTTGAACAATAACATAGTCTAACATAGGCCATGAGACAAACAGGTATATCCAAAATTTGAGTGTGGCGCGTGGCCACTCAGAAAAGTGGGGCAAGTGAGTTCGAGCAAATAAGGAAAAAAAAAAGGGAAAAAGGGAAAAAAAAGGGAGAGAAAAGAAAAGTCCGAACAATATGGACATTTTTCCCAGCAGGGGGTATGTCGTAGGTCATACCCATATCTGAGTTATTTGTGAGTGCAGGCGTTTCTTTGGCTGACTGTACGCCATTCATGGCTAGGGGAGGAGCGGCCGCTCTGATGGTGGTTTTGGGGTTGTGTATCTGGGATAATCCCCCACGAGTCAAGTAAAGCCAGACCCTTCGCCATAGATTCCATCACATAATCCACTCCCTCTCTGGTGACGATGAGTTTTGTCGGGAATCTCCACTTGTAGGTCATTTTGTGGTTCCTCAGGGCTTTCGTCAATGTGTTTAGGTTCCTTCACTTCTGTAGTGTGAACTGCGATAAGTCGGCGTAGAATTGTAGGTTAGTGTATGGCGCTGGGATTTGATCTTTCTGCCTGGACACAACCATCAGTTTCTCTTTGGTGTGATAGAAGTGGAACCGTAAAATGACGTCCCTAGGCACATTATCAGAGAGGTATGAGAGCTTAGGTAAACGGTGTATTCTATCTACCATAAAGTCTAATTCCGACATGTCAGGGAGTAGCGCTTTAAATAGCTGGGATGCATAACCACGCAGGTCATGTTGCTGGACAGATTCTGGTATTCCCCGTATCTTTACGTTGTTCCTCCTACTTCTGTCCTCCATGTCCACCATTTTGGTTTTAAGCGCCTCAATTTCTTCATCCCTTCCCTCATTAGCATCAACTAAGTCATTTATAGTGACTGTGTACTCCCCCATCTTGTTTTCAACATGTGACACTCTCTCAGTAACAGAGCCCAGTTCCCTGCTGAAATTATGCATACAAGAGATCATATCTGAGTGTAGTGAGCTTCTCAATGAGACTAACATCTCCTTCAGTACAGTGTCCAAGACTGGCTGGTTACTAGTGGGAAACACATCTATGGAGTCTGGCAGCTCCCTGGTGTCCTCCCTGGTGTCATTCCCTGAGACATGGAGCGGGCTCACCTCCTCATCCGCTGCATCCGACCTGAACCTGGACTTCTCAGGGCTCCCCGATGAGGGTGTGGATGGCGAGGAGTTGAGGGATTTAGAAGGACCGCTCCTTTTGGTAGATTTCCCTTTCTGAGCAGGCTGGGCCCGTGTTCCAGATGCCGGCGTGGATGTGGCGCCGGCGCCATGTTGCCTGGGCTCCAGTGGGAAGAACTCCGTCAGCTTTTGTGGACGGTTCCCCCCTTTCTTGCTCCTGACCATGTCCGTAGCTGCGGCCGCCGGTTTGAGGGAGTAAACCGCTATGCTATGGAGCCTAATAGATGCTCAGATGGGCTGCTGGTAGTCGCTTGTCCCCTGCTAATGACGGAGCTCCGCTCTCAAGCGTCCATCGCGGTCTCCGGCTAGCTCCGCCCCTCCATATCAATGTTTTATTTACTGATGAGCATATTAGATCACAAGTCTGTGGGGATAATCACCAAACAAAAATGGAGGTGAGCAGATGAAATCACACGGACATGCTAAGGATGACCTATAGTGGAACAAGGCCCATGACAGGTATATATTCAATATATTTTTCTGCATTTAGGCTAGACCCCATTAATATCTGCCCTGATATCCTCATTCATGGACTCTCTCTGTTAACCCACACACACACGTATGAGCATTGATGCATATGAATGTAGACGCTCTGTCTTCATACCTTGGTGCCCTCTGCCTCGTGTCAGGTGACACTGTTATGTTGTATGTGAGGATCCCCAGGAGTTTGGAGGTATTAGTTCATGTCTTCAATAATCTTTGTTTGCATTATTATTTTTTCCAATAAACTTAATGTTATTATTATAAAAATGAAATACTATCTGTATCTTTAAATCATTTATATTTTAGATCAACTAAAGTCCCTGTGCGTCCCTGAAGAAGCTTAATCTAGGCGAAACATGTAGAACTGCAAGCCTGTGACTTTTAAGAAAGGAATTTTCTTTCCTTTCTGTTTTTATACCATGTACTTCATGAATTAAATATAGATACTTTTTTATGAACTTCTGTTTTCTATCCTTTGTTTGCTATATTGCTAAATCTTCAATGAGCACCCATAAAGTCCCATACACATTCCCTAAAGGGTTCCTTTACACATTTTGCAGGAGAACTTAAGGCCATATGTCCACCAGCTGAAGCTCAACAGAAGATGGGTGTTGCAAAAGGACAACGACCCAAAGCATACAGTCAGGTCCATAAATATTGGGACATCAACACAATTCTAATCTTTTTGGCTCTATACAACACCACAATGGATTTGAAATGAAACGAACAAAATGTGCGTTAACTTCAGACTTTCAGCTTTAATTTGAGGGTATTTACATCCAAATCAGGTGAACGGTGTAGGAATTACAACAGTTTGTATATGTGCCTCCCTCTTTTTAATGGACCAAAAGTAATGGGACAGATTAACAATCATAAATCAAACTTTCACTTTTTAATACTTGGTTGCAAATCCTTTGCAGTCAATTACAGCCTGAAGTCTGGAATGCATAGACATCACCAGACGCTGGGTTTCATCCCTGGTGATGCTCTGCCAGGCCTCTACTGCAACTGTCTTCAGTTCCTGCTTGTTCTTGGGGTATTTTCCCTTCAGTTTTGTCTTCAGCAAGTGAAATGCATGCTCAATCGGATTCAGGTCAGGTGATTGACTTGGCCATTGCATAACATTCTACTTCTTTCCCTTAAAAAACTCTTTGGTTGCTTTCGCAGTATGCTTCGGGTCATTGTCCATCTGCACTGTGAAGCGCCGTCCAATGAGTTCTGAAGCATTTGGCTGAATATGAGCAGATAATATTGCCCGAAACACTTCAGAATTCATCCTGCTGCTTTTGTCAGCAGTCACATCATCAATAAATACAAGAGAACCAGTTCCATTGGCAGCCATACATGCCCACGCCATGACACTACCACCACCATGCTTCACTGATGAGGTGGTATGCTTTGGATCATGAGCATTTCCTTTCCTTCTCCATACTCTTCTCTTCCCATTACTCTGGTACAAGTTGATCTTGGTCTCATCTGTCCATAGGATGTTGTTCCAGAACTGTGAAGGCTTTTTTAGATGTTGTTTGGCAAACTCTAATCTGGCCTTCCTGTTTTTGAGGCTCACCAATGGTTTACATCTTGTGGTGAACCCTCTGTATTCACTCTGGTGAAGTCTTCTCTTGATTGTTGACTTTGACACACATACACCTACCTCCTGGAGAGTGTTCTTGATCTGGCCAACTGTTGTGAAGGGTGTTTTCTTCATCAGGTAAAGAATTCTTCGCTCATCCACCACAGTTGACAGCAATAGATTCCAAATGCAAATAGCACACTTGAAATGAACCTTTCATCTGCTCCTGGACCTTTTATCTGCTCCTTGTAAATGGGATAATGAGGGAATAACACACACCTGGCCATGGAACAGCTGAGCAGCCAATTGTCCCATTACTTTTGGTACCTTAAAAAGTGGGAGGCACATATACAAACTGTTGTATTTCCTACACCGTTCACCTGATTTGGATGTAAATACCCTCAAATTAAAGCTGAAAGTCTGCAGTTAAAGCACATCTTGTTTGTTTCATTTCAAATCCATTGTGGTGGTGTATATAGCCAAAAATATTACAATTGTGTTGATGTCCCAATATTTATGGACCTGACTGTAGAAGTAAATCAACAACAGAATGGCTTAAACAGAAGAAAATACGCCTTCTGGAGTGGCCCAGTCAGAGTCCTGACCTCAACCCGATTGAGATGCTGAGGCATGACCTCAAGAAAGCGATTCACACCAGACATCCCAAGAATATTGCTGAACTGAAACAGTTCTGTAAAGAGGAATGGTCAAGAATTACTGACCGTTGTGCACGTCTGATCTGCAACTACAGGAAACGTTTGGTTGAAGTTATTGCTGCCAAAGGAGGGTCAACCAGTTATTAAATCCAAGGGTTCACATACTTTTTCCACCTGTACTGTGAATGTTTACATGGTGTGTTCAATAAAAACATGGTAACATTTAATTCTTTGTGTGTTATTAGTTTAAGTAGACTGTGATTGTCTATTGTTGTGACTTAGATGAAGATCAGATCACATTTTATGACCAATTTGTGCAGAAATCCATATCAGTCCATTTTTTGCAACTGTATATATAGATATCTATATCTATCTATCTATCTACTTGGTAAATAATAGAAACGCTCCTGTATACACCGCCCTTTATCTCAAGCTGATCAAGTAAACACAATATATTAGTGTAAAGTTTCCTTAATTGTGAATGAACACAAATATTAACTCAATACAGAAACCTATGTGAACAGGTTAACAGGAGGGTAGACACCTGGCACTATATCTTATGTGTCAGTTCTCTCCCTTCTGTCTGCACAACCCGCAGGCCAGCAAATGCTGCACAATATGGAAACAGTATAAAACAATATTATTGTAGCGGGGTCCCCAAATTTTACCCCACTATACCTAGATTTAGGGGTGACCAGAGCAATAGTTGGTTTGGGTCTCTTATTTGGACTCTGCCTTACTGCTGTGTCACCTGGTGTGCAGTTCCCCTTTGGGCGTATAGGTGGTGCTGTCACCAATACCTGGGGTTGAACCACAGGTGATGGAGTAGGTATTGGATGTTCTCTCTCGGCTGCCATTGGTGGGCGGTTCTGGCCTGCTGTGCATGCCGGGAGAGGATTTATAAGGGGCTGACGCCATTACACGGGAGCCAATTCCCGGGGCCCATGCCCGGAAGCCAATTCCCGGGGGCCCATGCCCGGAAGCCAATTCCCAGGGCCCACTGCCCGGAGGGAGCTACCCCTCAGAGGGGGTGCGCCCCATCTTGATTGAGGAGTCTCGGGCACCTTCAGCCCGAGGCTACAGAGTTCCAGGTAGGGCCAGTACCTTTAGCTGGGTCTACAACCGAAGAGGAGTCCTAGGGAACCCGCGTGAGGGTAACCGCTCTGACACGGAGGAAACCAGGGGAGGATCGATCCCATAACAAGAGGGCGAGTAATAAAGTATTGCTGACTCGGGAAAGGCCTGGTGACCTGTCGGAGAGAAGGATTCCTCACTTCGCAGACTGCCTCTGTGGAGTGTTGAAAGTTCAGGAGGGATCTCCTTGACTTGGTCCTTGGAGGGAACTGAGTCATTGTTCCAGCATCACGCCGGTTGCTAGTGCTATTGAGTGACTATCCGGGTGAGCTGTACCCACTCGGGACTGAGTGGCAACGAAGCCAAGAGTGTGACTGAATCCACTTCTATCTGCTAACCTTTTCTCACTTCAACTCTCTGGTTCCTGAAAGCAAGATAAAATAAACTCACGTTGGAGTTGATATGTTGTGTGGACATTGACCTCATTTGGGAAAGATAAAGACTCGCCTCTATAAACATAGAGGGGAGAACCAGAAGAAGGAAGCAACTCGCTGCGGGACCCAAGTATGTAACACCGCCTGACCTTTATAATCTAGAGGACACGGCATGTGGCATGGTGTGTCTTATTCCCCTGCTTGAGAAGGTAAGAGGGGGAAAAGGATCCGTGTGCTACATTATATTCAATAGGATGGCTCCCTTTAGCAGTTCAATGCAATTAGAGCAGATGAGGAGAGAAGATTATAAAAAGGTGAGAAAGGGTATTCCTTGAAATCCAGATACCTTCAGCTAGCCTCTGTGGGGCTGATTTACGAAACGTTTGCCCCATGAGTATCGGCGCATCTGCATGCGCAACGGCAGTTTTGGTATTTACGAAACTTTTGCGCCGGTAACGCAGCGCTATTCCCTATTTACTATGGTGTTCTCGGCGCACGGGAGGAGGCGCTCAGTGCGCCACTATGGACCTGGCGCACGGCATCTTCAAATAAAAATATAAAGAAGCTGGAAGTGCCAATATAATGGGGTGATGTGAGGAAGTTTAGTGAAAACTGCCCAAGTAACAAATATGCCCAAAATAGAAAGTAACTTTATCTGAACCAGCCTGCTGGGCCGGCAATTATATTTAGAACTGCAAGGGTTTTTTTTGTGCCCTGCGTGGCAATTTCACTCGTTCAAATGCGCCGGTTCACTGCGCCAGAAAAATCTTAGTAAATGTCAAGTCACGTAAATGCATTTGGATAAGTTGAACAGGCACACCTCTAAACTTGCCATTATATAACAGTCCCTGCACAAAATGACATTTCTAAAAGGGAAAAAAAGGCATTTAACCCCTTCCATACCGGGCCATTGGAAAATGACGCCGGCAGGAACCCTCTCTCCCTCCGGGTGGACGTCATATGACGTCCTCAGCTTTGAGGGGGATATCTGAATGATGCCTGCAGCTAGAGGCATCATTCAGATATCCTTTTTTTCAGCCGGCGATCCTGCGCACCATAAGAACGCCGCTTGATCGTTCTTATAGGCGGCGGGAGGGGACATCTCCCCCTCCCGCCGCCATCCCGTGCTTCTCTGGGCTCTCCCGTGCCATCGGGGACCCCGAGAGAATCGTCGGCGCCGGTGGTGGGTCACGTGACGAGCATAGAGATGACTGGTGACCAGTCATCTCTATGATCGTCGGAGGCCCGAGCGCGATGTGATGACGTCACGCCCGGGTCCTCAAATGTAAACAAAGCCGCCATTGCGGCTGTAAGTATGAGATCGGTGAAATTTTTTTCACGATCTCATGCTTTCCAGCCTGGAGGAGAGATGTGGGGTCTTATTGACCCCGCATCTCTCCATAAAGAGGACCTGTCACACACATTCCTATTACAAGGGATGTTTACATTCCTTGTAATAGGAATGAAAGTGAGAAAAAAAAAAGTGATCAAAAAAAATAAATAAAAAAAATAAGTAAAATAAAAAAATATATATCTTTTTTTTTTTAAAACGCCCGTCCCCAATAGCTCGCGCTTAGAAGCGAACACACACTTAAGTCCCGCCCGCATATGTAAACGCCATTCAAACCACATATGTGAGGTATCGCCGCGTGCGTTAGAGCGCGTGCAACAATTCTAGCACTAGACCTCCTCTGTAACTCTAACCTGGTAACCTGTAAAAATTTTCAAAGCGTCGCCTATGGAGATTTTAAAGTACCGAAGTTTGGCGCCATTCCATGAGTGTGCGTAATTTTAAAGCGTGACATGTTAGGTATCTTTTTACTCTGCGTAACATAAGCTTTCATATTTTACAAAAAAATTGGGCTAACTGTTTTGTTATTTTTTAATTCATGAAACCATTTTTTCCCCCAAAAAAGGCGTTTGAAAAAAATTATTGCGCAAATACCGTGCAAGATAAAAAGTTGCAATGACCGTCATTTTATTCCCTAGGGTGTCTGCTAAAAAAAAACATATATAATGTTTGGGGGTTCTGAGTAATTTTCTAGCAAAAGAATGATGATTTGTACATGTAGGAGAGAAGTGCCAGAATAGGCCCGGTATGGAAGTGGTATAAAAAGCCCTGTATGGAAGTGGTTAAAAGCACTCGCGGCTATTATTGAATTGTCGGCTCCCGGCAATACAGAGAAAAGTCATTGAAAGTCTTTGAAAAAAAAAAAATGCGTGGGGTCCCCCCAAATTCCATTACCAGGCCCTTTAGGTCTGGTATGGATATTAAGAGGAAGTCCGCGCCAAATGTAAAAAAAAAAAAATGACGTGGGGGTTCCCCTCAAAATCCGTACCAGGCCCTTTAGGTCTGGTATGGATTTTAAGGGCAACTTCGCGCCAAACTTAAAAAAAAAAGGCGTGGAGTCCCCCTAAAAATCCACACCAGACCCTTTATCCGAGCACGCAACCTGGCAGGCCGCAGGAAAAGAGGGGGGGACGAGAGAACGCCCCCCCTCCTGAACCATACCAGGCCACATGCCCTCAACATTAGGAGGATGCTTTGGGGTCTGTGACCCCAAAGCACCATGTCCCCATGTTGATGGGGACAAGGGCCTCATCCCCACAACCCTTGCCGGTGGTTGTGGGGGTTTGCGGGTAGGGGGCTTATCGGAATCTGGAAGTCCCCTTTAACAAAGGGGACCCCAGATCCCGGCCCCCCTGTGTCAAATGGTAATGGGGTACAAATGTACCCCTACCATTTCACAAAAAAAGTGTCAAAAATGTTAGAAATTACAATAGCCGGTTTTTGACAATTCCTTTATTAATGTCTTCTCGTTTCTTCCATCTTCTTCCTTCTTCTTCTTCCATCTTCTTCTTTTCTGCATTTGGGTTTTCTTCATCTTCATCTTCATCTTCCTTCTTCCATCGGTGTTCTCGTTCGCATCTTGCTCCGGCTTCTTGTTCCCCTCTTCTTTCTCCGGCCGATACGCTTGAATTCGAGGTTCCCGCTGTGTGACGCTTCAGTTCATCAGTTCTCCTCTGGGTCCGCTGACACCCGGTGACCCCGCCCCCTCTGACTCTGATGCACATGGATTTCACGGAGACAAGAAGCCGGAGCAAGATGCGGATGAGAACACCGATGGAAGAAGGAAGATGAAGATTAAGAACAAGATGGAGGAAGAAACCCGAATGGAGAAAAGAAGAAGATGGAAGAAGAAGGTGAAAGAAGAAGAAGGAAGATGGAAGAAAGGAGAAGACATTAATAAAGGAATTGTCAAAAACTGGCTATTGTAATTTTTTAAATTTTTGACACTTTTTTTGTGAAATGGTAGGGGTACATTTGTACCCCATTACCATTTGACACAGGGGGGCCGGGGTCTGGGGTCCCCTTTGTTAAAGGGGACTTCCAGATTCCGATAAGCCCCCTGCCCGCAAACCCCCACAACCACCGGCAAGGGTTGTGGGGATGAGGCCCTTGTCCCCATCAACATGGGGACATGGTGCTTTGGGGTCACAGACCCCAAAGCATCCTCCCAATGTTGAGGGCATGTGGCCTGGTACGGTTCAGGAGGGGGAGCGCTCTCTCAACCCCTCCTCTTTTCCTGCGGCCTGCCAGGTTGCGTGCTCGGATAAAGGGTCTGGTGTGGATTTTTAGGGGGACTCCACGCCATTTTTTTTTTTAAGTTTGGCGTGAAGTTCTCCTTAAAATCCATACCAGACCTAAAGGGCCTGGTACAGATTTTGAGGGGAACCCCCACATCATTTCTTTTTTTTAAATTTGGCGCGGAGTTCCTCTTAATATCCATACCAGACCTGAAGGGCCTGGTAATGGAATTTGGGGGGACCCCACGCATTTTTTTTTTTTTTCAAAGACTTTCAATGACTTTTATCTGTATTGACGGGAACAAGCAATTCATTACAGCCGCGAGTACTTTTAAATGACTATTATTTTACTTTAGAAATGTCATTTTGCGCTCGGACGGTTATAAACATGGAAAACATGCGCTACTTTACAGGCATACTATAGACACCCCCCAGGTATGATATTTAGGGCCAGTTCACACCGGATGCAGTGCAGTGCGTTTTTTTTTATGCATGAAAAACGCAAAGAAAGTTGATCACATTAATGCCAATGGCATAGTTCACACCACTGCAGTTCGTTTCAGAAAGGAAAAAAAAAAATTGGTCATGCTGCATTTTTTATGTACAGAACTGTACAGAACCGCAGTAAAACACATCAAAAACGCACCGGAACGTACCTGGAACACACCGGAACGCACCAAAGACGCACTGCAACATACTTGTCCTTATTAGGGCCAGTTCACACCAGACGCAGTTCCGTGTGCTTTTTTTCTGCACAAAATGCATGCACAGTATTTTCCATGTATTCCAATGGCTCCAGTTGGCTCTTGTTTACACCATGCAGTCGGTTTCTGGTCAGTTTCTGCACCGGAAACTGACCGTAAACTGACTGCATGGTGTGAACTAGAGCCAACAAGAGCCATTGGAATACATGGAAAACACTGTGCATGCATTTTTAGTGCAGAAAAAATGTGCACGAAACTGAACAGAACTGCGGCTGGTGTGAACTGGCCCTTAAGGTTAAGTGAAAAGAGGGGGAAAAAAGCACTGGACTGCATCAAAAATGCACCAAAAACACATCAAAAATGCACTGGAACGCGTCAAAAACACGCATGCAGAAAACCACCTGGAACGCATCCAGACTGCGTTTCTATGGTGTGAACTGGCCAGTTCACACCATAGAAACGCAATCCGGATGCGTTCCAGGTGCTTTTTGCATGCACATTTTTGATGCGCTCCAGTGCATTTTTGGTACATTTTTGATGCAGTCCAGTGCCTTTTTTTCACCCCTCTTTTTTATTAACCATAGATAAGGACAAGTGTGTTCCAGTGCGTTTTTGGTGCATTTAGGTTTGTTCCGGTGCGTCCCAGTGTGTTTTTGATGTGTTTTGCAGCGTTACAGTACAGTCCAGTGCAGGTAAAATGCAGCATGTTCTACTTTTTTGTGGAACTGGAACGCACTGGAACAAACACTGCCATTTAGAACCATATAACCAACTTTCCATGCATTTTTGATGCATAAAAAACGCAATGGACTGCATGTGGTGTGAAATGGCCCTTAAGCAATTTGGCATATTTAAAGGCACTTCTTGTTTTGTTTTTGGTGTTGTCCAAATTGGTGACATTGATATATGTCCCTTAGGGTGGGACCTGGGCCCCCATTTTAAGGCCAATAACTAGAAGATAAGCCAGCCAAGTGGGGACTAGCAAAATAAACAAGTCAGTTTCCATAGACTGCAATGGTATTTGTTGTATAACTTTTGCCCATGCTAGGCTCTTTGTTTGCCCCCCGGACAGGGGGGTGTTTGTTCCATCTCTAATTTTGTAGCATGCTGGATGATGTGCTTAATTTTGGACTGGGGGGGGGGGGGGTTATTTTCTGCTAGCTGCATTTGTGTTGGTCTGAGCATGCTCAGGAACTTAGGGGGTTTTTTTTGGTGCTTTTTGTGTGTGAACAGCACCTGGATATTTGTGGGCATGCTCAGAGAGAGTGTGTTTTTTGGGTTAGTAATTGAAGGACATCCTTAACAGGTGTACCCACTTTGAAGTTCAGTCTCTACATTGGGTGACTGTGTGTGTGTAGGACAGAGATGACTGTGTGTGTGTGTAGGATAGAGATGACTGTGTGTGTGTGTGTGTAGGATAGAGATGGCTGTGTGTGTGTAGGATAGAGATGGCTGTGTGTGTGTGTAGGATAGAGATGAGTGTGTGTCTGGCCAAAAGTACATTTTGGTGTCCTTATCGAGTTTGTAACACATGCATTTTATTTGTTATGTCTTTGCAAAACAGATGTTTGTTTTACTTTTATGATTGTTTTTTTTTGTGTGGGGGATATGTTCCCCTGAAATATTTTTGATGTTGTTAATGTGTGTTGTTTGTTCGCTTTGATTTAATTGTCTGTGCTGCATTATTTTGCTAAATCTTTCTCAAGATGTGACTAATGTTTCAAATTTACCTTCATGTGTTTTTTTTTTGCTTCCCTTTGTGTTTTCCAAGTCCTGTTTTGTTGACCAATAAAATTTGATGCAAAGTTTGATGTTTGTGTTTTGTTTTCTATGCAACAAATGTGACAGCTGCAGCTTAACTATCCTTATTGGCATAAAAAAACAGGTGTGATTTGTCTAACCTGGTGCCTTCATGGTAGCATATGCATGTATTGTGTGCTGCCATGGATAGTCACCAGGAAATAAAAAATAGAGTGGTAAGTATTCAATTTTCCTTTTTACTGCAGTGGTTCTCAGCCTCAGTCCTCAAGTACCCCCAACAGGACATGTTTTGTGAATTTATCTTATCGAGAATTGCTGTCCAAAATACAAAACCATTGACTGTGATTTAAAGCACATGTGCAAGATGAAGGAATACCTGAAAACATGGCCTTTGGGGGTACTTGAGAAGCACTGATTTAGAGCACTGCACTTAAAAATAGCTCAAGGCAATACTATTCTAATTGTGGACATTTTGAGGGAAACCAAGTAAGTGTTAAAACCCCTGCTTGTTTTTTTTAGGTTGGGCTTTGTGTCCCTTTTAGTAAAATTGGCTTCACTTCCTGTCACACAGATAAACAGGAAGTGAAGGTAAAACCCTACCAATGTCTTTTCTTGGGGACACACAGATCAATCTAACTAGTGTCCCCATTAAGCAAATTGCACTCTAGCACTTTGTTGTGTACATGTACACCCCAAATCATTAGGTAGTTTGGGGTTTAGTAAAGGCAAATCCACTCTGCAGTACAAGTGTAGTTGCTGAAAATCTGAGGGGAAGCACTGGTGATTTTAACATTCAATCTTGTAGAAGCAAAGATGGTGTTTTTGTTTGTTTTCTTGTGTAGTGGCCTCACCCCCGTCCCCCTTGTAAATAAAACGGCTGGCTTGTCTAGGGGTATGCAGGATGAGGTTCACTACGGCCCATGTCCTCTAGTGTGTAGAGGTGAAAGCCAACACTTATGTTACCTTCGGGTCTGTGTTCTAGACGGAGCCTCTGGCCCTCCTGCAGAGGGGAAGTTTGACTGTCAGTAATGAAGCCCCACACCATAAAAAGTCCAACACTCCTTTATTCTTCTTTCACATGAACAGCATCAGTTGAACTTTTAAAACGAACAGACAGGGTGTGGATACGAGTAGGCCCAGGCACAGTGAACACTCCTATTCCTTTTTCTTGCGAATAGGCTTGGTGCACGGTCTCTGCCACCGACCGTGAGATTGGTCGCTGCCACCAACCAGGTGAACTGTTGAGGCCCCTGCCACAGGCCTAATAGCAGGTCTCTGCCACCGACCTGAGTTGACTAGATGAACCGCTGCCACCGGTCATAGAACATGAATCACCTTCCCTGATGAATTGGCCCTTGTTCGGGAAAGATATCCATCCGGACGGTCTCCAGAGGTTCACCCAGCACTAGCAATATGCTGCACCAGATCTTCGGTTGAATCCCTCCTCTGGTCCCTTACGCCTCTGGATTCAGGTGCCCAACACCACTGATGTCCTCACACGAATAAAACATAGCCCTGCTCTACCAATAATGCATCTGGGTCATACTTCCACCCAGATGCTGCCCCTAAATAGTACATACCCGCTACACTTGCATGTCCCCCTCGGATATCCAGCAAGTGCACTTGTAGTGCAAAGTGGATTTGCCTTTAGTAAATAAACCCCGAAGTCCAAAATACCTAATAATTTAGGGTGTACCCAGCAAAATGCTGGACTGCAATGTACATAATGGGGAAAGTATTTAGATTGACCTGTGTGTCCCCAAGGAAAGACATTGGTAGGGATTTACCCTCACTTCCTGTGACAGGAAATGAATTATTTGGAAGGATAAAGTGGCCAAATTTGGGAGTTGTCTTCACCCTATCAGGGGTGCAGACATCCCCAAAAACTGTCTAGACTTGTAATCCCTCTGCACTCTATCCCCAAGCAAAAATAAGAAAGGATTTAATTTAGTTTAACTTTGCAAAGACACATTCCTAAGTTGAATTGTGATGCATGTCAATGGCCCATTTAGACCCTCTTTAATCACTTGAGATCAGCGCTATAGCTGATCGACGGCCACAGCACAGTCCTCAATTGCCGGGAGTCCGTCAATAGATGGCCTCCCCTTCGCACGCGTGCTGTGGTCACCGAGTCACTGAGACTCGGGTGATGACAGATCCGAGTAAGGGGACCTCTCAGTGCCCACCCTTGCCACCTTATCGGTGCCCATCAATGCAGCCTCATCAGTGTACATCAATGAAGGAGAAAAATTACCTTTTTTCAAAATTTTCGAACTAAATATTAGCCACTTCCTTACCGCCCACCGTCAAATGACGTCCTTGACTTCGTGCGGTGACATCTGAATGATGCCTGCAGTTGCAGGCATCATTCAGATATCATTCTTTTCAGCCGGCGATTCTGTGCACGGTAAAAACTATTATAAAAAAATAGTTCCGCCACTTGAAAATAGTTCCGCCACTTGATCGTTCTTATAGGTCGGCGGGAGGGGAAGTCCCCCCCCCCCCCCCGCCGCCATCCGGTGCTTCTCCGGGCTCTCCCATGCCATCAGGGGCCCAGAGAATGAATTGGCCAGTGCCGGATGGGAAGCGTAGAGATGACTGGTGACCTATGACCGTCGGAGGCCCAGGCGCGACGCTATGACGTCCCCCGGGTTCCCGTATGTAAAAAAAGCCGTGATCTCGGCTGTCAGCATGAGATCTGTGAATTTTTTTTACCGATCTCATGCTTTCCAGCCTGGAGGAGAGATGTGGGGTCTTATTGACCCCGCATCTCTCCATAAAGAGGACCTGTCACAATAGATTCCTATTACAAGGGATGTTTACATTCCCAGTAATAGGAATAAAAGTGATCAAAAAAACTAAAAAGTAAAAAAATGTGTAAAAAAATTTAATCGTCCCTGTCCCCGGTAGCTCGCGCACAGAAGCTAACACACACGTAAGTCCCGCCCACATATGTAAACGCCGTTCAAATCACACATGTGAGTTATTACTGCGTGCGTTAGAACGAGTGCAACAAGTCTAGTACTAGACCTCCTCTGTAATGCGAAAATGGTAATGTGTGAAAAAATTTAAAGATCGCCTATGGAGATTTTTAAATACTGAAGTTTGGTGTCATTCCATGAGTGGGCGCAATTTTAAAGCGTACATACCGAATGATATTGGAAGCCACTCTTAATGTTAGCTATGTGTTCTCCAAGTCTTATGTGCATGGTCCGTTTTGTCCTACCTATATATTGCATCCCGCAAGGACATTGCAGGAGGTATACAACGCCTGTGGAACTGCATGTGACAAACGTATCGATCTTATGAGTTTTTGAAGTACTGCTGGATACAAATACTTCAGTCTTTTTAGATCTGATTTTGTTTATGAAGCACACCTGGCACCGACGGCATTGATGGTACCCAGATAATTTTTGGAAAAAAGAGGCTTTCTTAGGCGGAGGGTCAACCACATTGGGTGCCACTCTATCTGTCAGGGAAGGGACACCCCTGAAAATAACTTGTGGGATTGTTGGGAGGAAAGTGTTGATGATACGGTCGCTCCCCAAAAGATGCCAGTGTTTCCGATTGATTCTTTTTATCATATAATGCTGTGTAGAGTATGTTGTGATGAATGGTATACACAATTGTTCTTGTTTCTTTTTTGGGCCATTTGTTAACAAAGATGATCTTTCCATGCCCCCCACTTCCTTCAAAGTGTCTTCCAAGGCTTTCTCATCATAGCCCTTTTCCAATAGCCTATCTTTCAGGGTATTGGCCTGGAGAAAGTAATCGGACTTTTCAGAACAATTTCTCTGCATGCGAACAAATTGGCTTTTCGGCACTGACTTCAGCCAAGAGTCCTTGTGACAACTATCGCTCGGTATATAAGCGTTGCGGTCAGTTTGTTTAAAGTACAATATCGTTTTGAAACCCACTTCACTCTTAGTGATTGTAAGGTCCAAAAAATTGATCCGTACTTGACTAGCCTCATAAATGAAACGTATACCTCTATCATTTTGATTAATCTCTAGGAAGAAAGCTTCCAGCTGTGCAACTGTACCATCCCAGAGGAGGAGGACGTCATCAATATACCTAGCCCAAAGTTTGAGATGTGGGCTTCGGTCTTTAAAGATGATGTCCTCCTCCCATTTGGCCATAAACAGATTGGCCAAGCTGGGGGCATATTTCGCCCCCATGGCTACTCCCCGTTCCTGCTTGTAGAAGTTGTGACTGAACCAGAAATAGTTGTGTTTTGCCGCATAATCTAGGAGCTCCATAATGAAATTTTGTTGTTCTTCTGATGTTGTTGAATGGAGATTTAAATAATACTTAACAGCTGATAACCCCAAAGAATGGGGAATTATAGTATAAAGTGATGTCACATCAGCTGTGACCATCCACATGTGTTCACTGGGATGTTGATCTGCCAGCAAATTAATTACATGTCTGGTGTCTTTCAGATAGGACGGCATTTTCAGCACTAATGGTTGAAGAAAAAAGTCTATATACTTGCCCACCCGGGACGTGATGGAATCAATTCCGCTGACTATCGGACGTCCCGGGGGGCAAGTCAGACTTTTATGTATTTTAGGCAAACAGTACAGGATAGGAACCCTCTGTGCCTTAGGGACCAAAAAAAGCTGTTCCTTTTCATTCAGAATTCCTAATTGTACGCCCTCTAGTACCAAGTCATCCAGGGTCTTTTTATATTTAATGATTGGATTTCCGACCAAGAGGGTATAGGTCTTCTGATCCCCAACAATCCTGGATAGTTCTTGAAGATAATCATCCCTATCAAGGATCACTATCCCCTCCCCTTTATCGGCGGGCGTATAACCAATTGTTTATTGTTACACAAGGTGTCTAAGCCCTGCTCTAAATTCTTCTCCATTTTTTTATTTGTTGTTTTTATAGATTCCAAATCTCGCAGAACCACATCACGAAATACTCTCAGTGATGGTGCTAGGGTACCTGGGGGGTTAAAAGTGGAAGCATTGGACAATCCCATATATTGATAATTATTCAACACTAATCCCCCCTGGCGTGTTGGAATACTAGCGAAATGCCTTTTGATGTTAATTCTCCTAATGTACTTGTGTACGTCCATGTACGTTTCGAATTTATTGAGTTTTCGAGGAGGGGCAAATTTTAAACCCTTATTCAAAAGAGCTGTTTCAGATTCTGTCAAGGTTTGGGAACTGAGGTTGAAAATGCCTTCACCTGTTATGCTCTTGTTTTTTTTTAGATTGTGCTCTCCTCCCCCCTCTTGTTCCTCTTTGTTTTCTATGGGCCTCTTTATGCCCTGATTGGCTTTGGGAAAACCCCAATGGTGTTGATCTTGCGTTTTCCCACTGGGTCTTCTTGATCGGTCTCTAGTAGACCATGTGAGTTCCTGGTCTTCCAGATCATACTCACTCTGTTTCTGGTGTACAGGACCGTCCCTATCTCTAAGAGGGAAAAAACGGTTATGGGATTCTCCCCTGTTGTTAAACTCCCAATCCTCTCTGTACCTATCATAGTAAGTCCGCTCGTCCTGTCGAGGACTTTGGTAGGGTGGTCTATCATAACCGTAGTTGTTGTACGAGCCTCTATCGGTCTCTCTCCTAGACCCAGGAGGGTCCCTATAGGATTGGTGTTGGTTATTACTATATTGTTGTTGACCATAATCACGATCATCTCTCGAGGATTGGGAGTTTAACAACAGGGGAGAATCCCATAACCGTTTTTTCCCTCTTAGAGATAGGGACGGTCCTGTACACCAGAAACAGAGTGAGTATGATCTGGAAGACCAGGAACTCACATGGTCTACTAGAGACCGATCAAGAAGACCCAGTGGGAAAACGCAAGATCAACACCATTGGGGTTTTCCCAAAGCCAATCAGGGCATAAAGAGGCCCATAGAAAACAAAGAGGAACAAGAGGGGGGAGGAGAGAACAATCTAAAAAAACAAGAGCATAACAGGTGAAGGCATTTTCAACCTCAGTTCCCAAACCTTGACAGAATCTGAAACAGCTCTTTTGAATAAGGGTTTAAAATTTGCCCCTCCTCGAAAACTCAATAAATTCGAAACGTACATGGACGTACACAAGTACGTTAGGAGAATTAACATCAAAAGGCATTTCGCTAGTATTCCAACACGCCAGGGGGGATTAGTGTTGAATAATTATCAATATACGGGACTGTCCAATGCTTCCACTTTTAACCCCCCAGGTACCCTAGCACCATCACTGAGAGTATTTCGTGATGTGGTTCTGCGAGATTTGGAATCTATAAAAACAACAAATACAAAAATGGAGAAGAATTTAGAGCAGGGCTTAGACACCTTGTGTAACAATAAACAATTGGTTATACGCCCCGCCGATAAAGGGGGGGGGATAGTGATCCTTGATAGGGATGATTATCTTCAAGAACTATCCAGGATTGTTGGGGATCAGGAGACCTATACCCTCTTGGTCGGAAATCCAATCATTAAATATAAAAAGACCCTGGATGACTTGGTACTAAAGGGCGTACAATTAGGAATTCTGAATGAAAAGGAACAGCTTTTTTTGGTCCCTAAGGCACCGAGGGTTCCTATCCTGTACTGTTTGCCTAAAATACATAAAAGTCTGACTTGCCCCCCGGGACGTCCGATAGTCAGCGGAATTGATTCCATCACGTCCCGGGTGGGCAAGTATATAGACTTTTTTCTTCAACCATTAGTGCTGAAAATGCCGTCCTATCTGAAAGACACCAGACATGTATTTAATTTGCTGGCAGATCAACATCCCAGTGAACACATGTGGATGGTCACAGCTGATGTGACATCACTTTATACTATAATTCCCCATTCTTTGGGGTTATCAGCTGTTAAGTATTATTTAAATCTCCATTCAACAACATCGGAAGAACAACAAAATTTCATTATGGAGCTCCTAGATTATGCAGCAAAACACAACTATTTCTGGTTCAGTCACAACTTCTACAAGCAGGAACGGGGAGTAGCCATGGGGGCGAAATATGCCCCCAGCTTGGCCAATCTGTTTATGGCCAAATGGGAGGAGGACGTCATCTTTAAAGACCGAAGCCCACATCTCAAACTTTGGGCTAGGTATATTGATGATGTCCTCCTCCTCTGGGATGGTACAGTTGCACAGCTGGAAGCTTTCTTCCTAGAGATTAATCAAAATGATAGAGGTATACGTTTCATTTATGAGGCTAGTCAAGTACGGATCAATTTTTTGGACCTTACAATCACTAAGAGTGAAGTGGGTTTCAAAACGATATCGTACTTTAAACAAACTGACCGCAACGCTTATATACCGAGCGATAGTTGTCACAAGGACTCTTGGCTGAAGTCAGTGCCGAAAAGCCAATTTGTTCGCATGCGGAGAAATTGTTCTGAAAAGTCTGATTACTTTCTCCAGGCCAATACCCTGAAAGATAGGCTATTGGAAAAGGGCTATGATGAGAAAGCCTTGGAAGACACTTTGAAGGAAGTGGGGGGCATGGAAAGATCATCTTTGTTAACAAATGGCCCAAAAAAGAAACAAGAACAATTGTGTATACCATTCATCACAACATACTCTACACAGCATTATATGATAAAAAGAATCATTCGGAAACACTGGCATCTTTTGGGGAGCGACCGTATCATCAACACTTTCCTCCCAACAATCCCACAAGTTATTTTTAGGGGTGCCCCTTCCCTGAGAGATAGAGTAGCACCCAATGTGGTTGACCCTCCGCCTAATAAAGTCTCTTTTTTTCAAAAATTATCTGGGTACCATCAATGCCGTCGGTGCCAGGTGTGCTTCATAAACAAAATCAGATCTAAAAAGACTGAAGTATTTGTATCCAGCAGTACTTCAAAAACTCATAAGATCGATACGTTTGTCACATGCAGTTCCACAGGCGTTGTATACCTCCTGCAATGTCCTTGCGGGATGCAATATATAGGTAGGACAAAACGGACCATGCAAATAAGACTTGGAGAACACATAGCTAACATTAAGAGTGGCTTCCAATATCATTCGGTATCCAAGCATTATGACTTACACCACCAGCGCAATCCAGAGGGTACTTCCTTTTTAGGAATTGACAGGTATAGTCCTCATTGGAGGGGTGGGTCTTTAGTCAGGGAAATATCCCGCATGGAAATGAGCTGGATCCATAAGGTCCGCTGCTATACCCCTTATGGGCTTAACGTCGACATTGATGTCAATGCATTCATCGATAACAGCTAGGTGGATATAATTTCTGTATAGCAATGTAAACTGGATCTGAGCTCTCGGTACATCCCCATTCCATCACTATCGACACCCTTAGGGGACCTATGGCACCGAGACAAATACTCCAATTATACACATTCAGATTGGTGTAGTGCATTGATCCATGGACATCTTAAGAGGGTCGCCCTTGGGGATGTCTATGGATTTATTTGAGTACACATTGGGTTTGTTTTTTCATTATGGTGTCGGGGTGTGTGCTTTGGCAGCACCCATACATTTATGGTGAATATATATGCTCATAGAATCCAACAGACAGATCAAATTCGCTTAGATATTTGGTTTACAATAACCTTTCTCCAGTAATTCCCTTCTTTTTATTTTTTAGTTCCTTCTCCCATAGTGATATTCCATATGCAGATGGCCATGGTTTTTCTTTTTTATATTAAGAAATAATGAGTGTAATTGTGAATCTGCCCACAGGGTGGCGGTCACATTACACCCATCTAGCATATGGAGAAACACTTTAAATTTTTAAATATTTTAATGGCTTGGAATACATTTACACGTCATGATATATTCAGTAAATGTGGGGTAGGGATGTGAACCCCTTTTATATCATATTAGGTTTGATTTCAACCAACGTATTCTATTTCTGTAGCCTTATACCTTATGTGCCTGTATATTTAGGATGCATATGGGCGGAGTGTGCTTGCTAATTTAATGCAAGTTAGATTCACAGTGAGCTAACTGTTTAGTTGGGTCCCTTTTTCGTTTACATATCTGATTTACGTCTGACATTGCCAACGCTAGTCAGTGGTTTGGATGTAAGGGCAGTTTGCCCATTTTCAATATGGTGATATGTGTAGCGGAGATGCCGAGAGTTCAGATCTAGTCGGACTCCGTTAATGTCACTGATATGTTACAATGATCTATACTGAATAGGTTCACTCATAGTGAGTGGATATCCCGGCCGTGATCTTTTGCATCTATATGTCGGAGTAGGATCCGACAGTGAGATTAAAGGTAAAAGGTTATTAATGTAAGGGCAGTTTGCCCATTTTCAAGATGGCGACACCCGCAGCTGGGATGCTGGGAACTCTGTTCTGGGCGGACCCAGCTATCACTCACAGCACATAAAATGGTGGTGGATCAGCACGCCGCCCGTGCCCCTGGATGACGACAGGTTTGTCGAAACGACGTAGGGAGGAGCGGCGTGCTGACGTCACCACAATACGAATCCCGGAAGCAACGGGTAGTGAGAGCCGGCCAGCCTTATACACAACCACTGCTGTTTTTTATTCAACATGCTGTAAGTGCATCTTTTTATTTTAATAAACGTTTTATATTATTGGATTACGCTATGGGGCTTTCTTTTTCACCCTAAATGTGATTCGTGGAGATATCTGGGGACTACAGACTGAAGCCTAGAGGAATATAAGTACAGAGAGAGCCAATTAGAGACCCTGGCGGGGATAATAGCCATCTACTCAGACTGATCTCTCTCAGGGATCAGGATTTCTGGTAAGCAGCCTGAGAAAGATAAGGTGGTGGATTCCTTTCTGTCGTATCAGCACTTCTTCCATGGTGTTTCAGTTTTGAAGTCACAAATAAAATTTTGAAGAGATTGAACCCTTTTTCACTTCATTCTTTTTTCTGGGGACTTTATGCCATTTATGAACTGCTATTGAATTCTCTTGTGTGTAATACCAAGGAATAGAGTGTAACATCATTTATTACCCAGAGGCTCAAAGAATATCACTCATTGTTTAATTTACACGTTACATTGTTCAGTCATGTCACCTTTAAGGTGATATCACATTGTGATTTCACATAAAATAATTTTTGGTTATTTTTTTTCACAATTTTCACGTAATTGCGCAGCTTTAGTTCCTTATAATATTGCTATTTGTGTGTGTCTCACATTTTTTAGTTGCAGCACAGATATTGAGTTATTACATTCAGTTTTTACAGACAGCGCAGTATTCCTACACTTTTTACAATACACATAACGTAGCAGTAAAACAGTTGAACCGTCCCCATTCAAACCGTACCCCCCCACCAAAACTCGTTCTGTTAACCATTATGGGCGCACTTAAAAGTGAAATCTCCTGGAGTCCCAACACCTGCCTCCCCCCAAAAGCCATAAGAAAGCCCCAATGTCCAGACAAGGCGTGTGTAACCTCCATCCGAACTGACATAACCCACACACAAGAGGAAGCACCAACAACAGTACAATACCCAGAAAATAGCAGTAAAATGAACAAAATGAACCGTCCCCATTCAACCCGAACCCCCTTACCAAAACTCGATCTGTTAATCATCGTGGGCGCACATAAGAGCGAAATCTCCTGGATTACCTCCACCGAAACCGTCCGACTGCCGCCTCATCCAACCCACACCGTGGCCCCTCCGATGCGAAAGGAGTTTGAGGCAAATTGCAAGCAGTGACAAACCCCCCCCCCCCCCCCGCACGAAGGTACTCCCTGAAAACCAGTAAAAGTAGAACCATAACAAAACAGGACCTGTCCCCACGCAATGAGAACGGCCTACCCTCAATCAAACCAACCCTCTGAAAATCCCATACCCTTCACACCGGATTTTTTTTTTTTTATATTACTTAAACCTTTGCCAACGTAATTCCCACCAAGTCTCCCGAAGCATCCACATACCGGGCCCGCAACTTCCTTTCCAACCCTCCTGGATAGACCGAACTCCCCTACCCCAAATGCTCCAGACGCTTCGGAAAAGCCGCTGTAAACCAACGTACCTCGTAACCCATGTAACATACCAACCCCAATGTACCCAAATGGCCCCAAGAACCGAAAAGGACTTCCTCCAAGCGTCCATACGCAATATACCCTCAACAACCCTGTCTTGGACCACCCAGCTCAGCACCTGCCAGCCGTATGAAAGCTAACTGCTCCAACCATACCATAGAGTGAGCAGCCCCTGTCGACCCACTCACCTACCTCCTGATCCTTCCCCCCCTGCCGACTGCCCCAGCCCCCCAAACATGTCCCCTTGAAAACGAGACCGTGCATCCGCCCTCGTGTCCACACTGCTCAGGAACTGCACAGCATATGAAAGATTGCCCAGCCGTAAACCACGCCAAACTAAATGGCGCAGCAAACATACCGATACTGACTGTGATGACACGGAATTCCGTTTAGATAACCTAAACCACCCCCCTGTAACAACAGATACACACAACCCTACAGTCCCTACACACCTCCCCCCACCGCTACATTGCCAGGACCACTGGAAACAATTCCCCCAGTACCATGTACCGGGGCACCCCACTTTAACCCATGCTCTAGGTCAAGATTACACCCTCCATCGCCCTTGCCAGAACGCCCCATACATGTAGACCCTGCTGCCTCCGCGACCAACATGTAAGTCCCCCTAACCACCGGTCCAGCCAGTACAAGTGATCACCCGTTGTACACCCCAAACGTGTGTCGACCTCCCAAATCAACCAAAAACCCTCCCTGCCCATGCTGATGACAGGTATCAGGACCCAAACAACCCCCAGCGGTATCCGCCGACATAAACACACCCATGAAATTACTGCGACAGGGGAATTACTCACCTCCCAAGACCGTACCATCCGGAGCAGGACCCAGCTCTACCCGATCTCCCCCGCAGTCCCACACCAGAGCTTCTCTTACCTTGACCCACGGCAGACGACCCAATTCGTTTCCCGAGTCAAGAACGACGCCTAGAAAAACTAGGAACCGTAATCAGGCCCTCAGCCTTACCAGCTGCCAACAGCCCCCAGACTAACCCCACCTGAGCTACAACGCGTACAGAGAACCGCACGCACATTAGAGGAAGGAGGCCCCCCCCGCCCAGGAAATCATCAAACTAGCGGATGAAGAACAACCGGCCATACACTCCCCTACCACTGCCCATGGAACTGACCCTGTTTAACATGGCGCAGGAAAAATAGAGCGACCCCTGGGCAGACCTTGATCCCCAAAATAAATTTTCCCCCAAACGCACACCGACACCAGAAAACAGTCCAGCTGTCCTAAAGCAAGGTCCCCGCACACAGAGCGCCTTACCCAGCCGCAGCGTCAAAGTAATCGTAAGACACCGTACCCGCCTTGGGTCTACGAAACAATAACAGACCCCCGTAGTGAGACTGAGAGCTGGTGCATAAGACGAAACAACTGTTCTTCCTCAGGCACCACCCCCCCCCCCTAGCGGTGAGACCCCAAACCCCCACTGGCTTATCCGTAAGATGCCCCCCCATGCGCCCCAGCACCATTACCCGCTCACATGTATCCGAAACTACCCCCGGATCCGCAGAACCAACTGCCATGTCCCTGCAATAGTCGGCACACCAGTCAAGGCGCCCGGTTTCCTATAACCCTCCAAAAACCCATATGCCTAGCCTCCAGCACATCCTGCTCCCCATATTGGAAAGGATGCCTAACTACACCGTATTCGTCCCTCTTGCTACCCAACTCCCCAGCACGCTTCTCTGTATCAAAACCAGGGGGGAGTGAGGCATCCGCATCCGAGGCCCACATGCTGAAAACAGCAGCAACCCCCAAACGTACAGTGGCCCCCGATAAATTGCCCGCACACCCCCCCACTCCTTCCTTACCGGCAGTCCATAGGCAGGCGTACCCCCGGCCCCCCTTTTGCAGAAGCTGATTCAAGGCCCGCGCTGAAGCCCTAGAATAGCCTCCAACGGCCGGTGCCCGGTGCGAACCCACCGGTGCTACCATCAAAACTCGCCCCTTATTGTATAACACATCACAACAATTTCCAGCAATGCTCCGGGTCGTACTCACCTGTGACGCAGGAACGATAGCGAACTCCTGCAGCCAATGCACAAACGTCTGCAGGATAACGATATCTCCCTTAGTTGATACACCGGGCTTGCCCTAACCCACAGAATTAATTCTTTTTTTTTTTTTTGTTCCACTGCTCCATAATAATGCTAACCTCACCACATACTCACCCTTCACGATCTCGTACTGTACCTACTGCGTCAGGTGCACCAACGGTCCCTCACAAATGCTACCTTTCCACCTATCAGCGACGGCAAGTCTCACCATGACTGACCTTGCCGCAGCCCCCCCATATTCTCACCTCTGTCTCCTGCCGCCATCCTCACCGTCACCACCTCTGACCTAGCGGCGGAGAGGTTCGCAAAGCCGCGGGGTACCCCCCCGCCCCCAGACAACTATTCACTACCACAAACTCACAGTGCCCCCTGTCGGGGGCACCACGTGTTCGTCCCCGCAACATAGGACCCGCAGCTGTCCCGGGGGGCAGGCAAACCGCCCTACACCCGTGGGCTACCCAAGTCACCGTGGACCCCCCAACCCTCCTAACCTGCACAATGCTCCATCGCAAGAATATGAGAAATAAAGACAGACTCACCGGGCTGACCGGACATGTCCCGCACAGCCGTCGCTCCTGCTTCCACCGTTGGCGCCCGATCCTGGCGTTCTTCCTCCTCTGGACCGAGACTTCTCCTGCCGACCGCACCGCAGAAACCGGCAGCCTCGGCGTCAGCAGCCCCCCAGGCGAAGCAGGCCTGGAGGCCGTGGATCCCTGCAGCTCCGTGGACCGCCGTCACCTGCTCGACCCTGCCACCAGTCACACCGAGGCGCCTAAGGATCCTCCGGTAGGCCGCGCTTGAAGTTCCCCACCATCCCTCGGTCTCCCCAGGAGCCCCCCCCCAGCCACCGGCCGCGTCTGAGGACGGCCCGACAGCCGTACCGTTGCTCCCCCTTTGCGATGGGACTCCCCACAGTCCCCTGCACCTGCACGAGGCCCAGGCGCCATCATGGCCTACAGCCCCGCCCCTCCGCTGGCGGTGTGGATTCTGTCCGTCCCCCCCTCCCCTGGCTGGGGTGTGCGAGCCGGTCACCGGCAGGTCCAAGGGTCCCCCAAAGTGCTACCTGGCTTGCGCTGATCCCCGCTAACCAGGAGGCGCCAATATGGCCCATAGCCCCGCCCCCTGGAGATCCGCCGGCGGCATGGAATCCGCCCGGTCCGACCCCCCCCCTGACTGAGAAGGGTGTGCCAGTCCCCGGTAGGACCGACGGGACCCCCGAAAACCCCCCGAGATAGCGCTGATCCCCTGCTGACAGGGCCGGGCGAAAAACGTGTAGAGGCCCCGACCTCCTGGCGCGTGTGGCCAAACTCACCTCTCGTGGACAACACCCCCCCGCCCGAACCCAGAGCCTCGCAGCCACCCGACTCATAAGCCCAACAGGTCCCCCCGCTGCCGCCGCCTGCCCGTGCCATCGGATCTCTCCCCTGCATGACAGAAGATCAGCGTGACAAACTGCCTCCTTCTGTCTTTCTCCCCCAACTGCTCCAGGAAGTCCCCGCCTCCACCTTTTATACTGCTCCTCCGCCCTTCCAGCACTTTTGCTCCTGAGTCCTCCCCTTCAACTTTTCCAACTTAACCCCTTGTTGACTCTCCTTTCCACCTTGTCATGCCCGGCCCTGCACTACTTGTTCCTTTGTCTTTTCCCTTCCAGGCCTCCCTGTTTGCAGCCATCCGATCGGCTCACTCCCTGGTCGATCAGGGTTATATGCTGTTTGGAAAGGTGCAGCCTTTAAATTAAGATCTGTACTGAGCTGGCCCTGCCCTGTATTCCAGAGGGCCATGATGATTTCACTCCTCCTTTTAATATGAATCAGGTTGTTTCCCTAGTTTGGCTTTTTGAAGACGATCCCGCAGATTTTTGTGAGCACTACTCAGCCTGCTCCCCACAGGTGATTGCTGAGTGCATTGAGTCTGCTCAGTCTTTTGTTAGACAGGGAGATTTAAAATTACAGTTTGTACAATCAATACTCTCGATATGGTCTGGCATGGTGCAATCAGCCCCAGCCAGACAAACGACCTCTTCCATCAGACACCAGCCGACCCAAATGTATGTTTCTCCATCACCCATGGCAACCCCAGTCGCAGTTCAGTACATACTGCTTCCCACCAGATACCAACATCCAGTCTCTGCTCCCTGTACCTATCCTGCATTTAACCCACCTGCCTCTTCTCAGCTGCCTACAAACCCACAAGAACTTCCTCCAGCTACTGTTACCTCTTCTCTGCCATATCCTAATCCTCCTTTCCAGTCTGCTGCACCCCTTACCTACAGGGCTTCAGTGGTTAAGCCAAAGAAAAGACAAAAATTCTTTCCAACCAGAATGATCCTGCCAGTAACCCAACCTGCCTCCACACCAATCAAACTGCTTCAGTCTGAAGCCCCTGTGCCAGCCTGCCAGCTTGAAGTTCCTGTGCCAGCCTGCCAGCTTGAAGTTCCTGTGCCAGCCTGCCAGCTTGAAGTTCCTGTGCCAGCGTTCCAGCCTGAAGTTCCTGTGCCAGCGTTCCAGCCTGAAGTGCCAGAGCCAGCGTTCCAGCCTGATGCCCCAGTGTCTGCCTTCCAGCCTGATGTCCCGGTGTCCCCGCCTGAAGATCCGGTGTCCCCGCCTGAAGATCCGGTGTCCCCGCCTGAAGATCCGGTGCCTGTGTCCCCGCTTGAAGATCCGGTGCCTGTGTCCCCGCCTGAAGATTCGGTGCCTGTGTCCCCACCTGAAGATTCGGTGCCTGTGTCCCCGCCTGAAGATTCGGTGCCTGTGCCCCCGCCTGAAGATTTGGTGCCCGTGTCCCGGCTTGAGGTTGTGGTACCCGTTTCCTGGCCTGAGGAGCCTGCTGCCCAGTCTGATGTGTCCCTATCTGCTGCCCAGCCTGATGTGTCCCTATCTGCTGCCCAGCCTGATGTGTCCCTGTCTGCTGCCCAGCCTGAGGTGTCCCAGTTTGCTGCCCAGCCTGAGGTGTCCCAGTCTGCTGCCCAGCCTGAGGTGTCCCTGTCTGCTGCCCAGCCTGAGGTGTCCCTGTCTGCTGCCCAGCCTGAGGTGTTCCTGTCTGCTGCCCAGCTTGATGTGCCTGTGCCCGTTCCTGCTACCCAGCTTGATGTGCTCGTTCCTGCTGCCCAGCTTGATGTACCCATACCTGCTGCTCAGCTTGAGTTACCTGCTGCACAGCTTGATGTACCTGTACCTGCTACTCAGCTTGAGGTTCCTGTACCTGCTACCCAGCCTGACGTACTTTTTGCCCAGACTGATGTGTCTGTACCCGCTGCTCAGCTCGAGCTGCACCTTGCCCGGTTTAAAGCCATGGACCTTCCTCATGCCCAACCTGTTGTGACTTTGTCTACTGCCCGGCTTGACGCCATAGACTTTCTCCAACAATGGCTTGTTGGAGCGCCCAGAGGTCGCTCCTTCGAAGGGGGTACAGTAAGGAGAGGTTCCATCCGCTGGTAATATCTATCATCTGGCGTGCAGTACTGAGGTCCACCAGCAGGTGTCTTCTGGCAGTTTTGAACTGTCAGGGGAACTTCTCTCTGCTGGTGTTATGTCAGCCTTGGGCCGCAGAACTGGCGTCCACCAGCAGATGGATCCTGGCAGTATGGTGCAAATGTTACTTCCTGCAATCAGGGGTCACCTGAGCCTGTTAGCAGGTATTGTATGAATACCCAATATTTAAAGCAATAATAACCATCAGCTCCACTTCCTGTTACCTTGGCGTCCTGTGAACCGCATACACTACTTCCGGTTAACTACGGAGATTACGTTTCTGACGCGTTTCGTCACTTCTGGACTTCATCTGAGGGCGCCAAGTTACCAGGAAGTGGAGCTAACGGTTAACACAAGACCTCTCCCCCTGATCTGCACGGCTATCCCGGTGAACTTTTATTGCATATTGCACTTTATACTGCCTCATAAGATTTAGCCATTGTACGTATAACTTGTAAGGGGGGTCTATTTGTTTGGGATAATAAATATTTTAACCACTTAACGACCGCCCACTGTAAATATACGTCGGCAGAATGGCACCGACAGGCATATACGTGATTGCCTTTGTATAGTTGGGGGGTCCGATCGGACCCCCCTTCTTTACAGTGGGTGGTCGTTTTACCTTCGGGAGCGATCCGGCATGAGGGGACGGCCGTTCGATTCCGGCCACCCCCTCTCGATCGCTCCCGGCGAATGAGAGAGCTTCCCCTGCCTGCCAGGCAGGAGGAAGTGATGTCATCTCTCCTGCGGCGCTCACATATACCGAGCGCCGTACAGGAGAAGATGCAGGTTAGTACACAAAACAGCACACTGACACCAGGACACATAGGCACATAAATCGACCCCCCAGGCCCCCCCAGACACCCCCAGATCACCCCCCAGCCCCCAGTCACAGTGTCACTGATTGCAGTGACCATTTATTTAGTGATCACTGCAATCAGTGACATTTGTGACTGTAAAAGTGTCACTACATTTAGTTTTAGGTCCAGTGTAGCCCCCTAACCCCCCCTAATAAAGGTTTAACCCCCTGATCACCCCCCAGATAACCCTTTCACCCCCTAGCACCGCCGTCGCTATGCGATCATTTTTCTGATCGATGTCTTAGCGTCGGTGATGCTGATCGGTAGCCGGTAATTTTTTTTAGGTTCGCCGCAGGTTTTTATAGCGTCGGGTACCCCCATATATTAACTAATAAAGGTTTAACCCCCTTGATCGCCCCCCAGGTAACCCTTTCACCCCCTATCACCACTGTCACTAAGCGATAATTTTTCTGATCGATGTCTTAGCGTCGGCGATGCTGATCGGTAGCCAGTAATTTTTTTTAGGTTCGCCGCAGGTTTTTATAGCGTCGGGTACCCCCATATATTACCTAATAAAGGTTTAACCCCCTTGATCACCCCCCAGGTAACCCTTTCACCCCCTAGCACCGCCGTCGCTATGCGATCATTTTTCTGATCGATGTCTTAGCGTCGGTGATGCTGATCGGTAGCCAGTAATTTTTTTTAGGTTCGCCGCAGGTTTTTATAGCGTCGGGTACCCCCATATATTACCTAATAAAGGTTTAACCCCCTTGATCGCCCCCCAGGTAACCCTTTCACCCCCTATCACCACTGTCACTAGGCGATAATTTTTCTGATCGATGTCTTAGCGTCGGCGATGCTGATCGGTAGCCAGTAATTTTTTTTAGGTTCGCCGCAGGTTTTTATAGCGTCGGGTACCCCCATATATTACCTAATAAAGGTTTAACCCCCTTGATCACCCCCCAGGTAACCCTTTCACCCCCTAGCACCGCCGTCGCTATGCGATCATTTTTCTGATCGATGTCTTAGCGTCGGTGATGCTGATCGGTAGCCAGTAATTTTTTTTAGGTTCGCTGCAGGTTTTTATAGCGTCAGGTACCCCCATATATTATCTAATAAAGGTTTAACCCCCTGATCGCCCCCCAGGTAACCCTTTCACCCCCTATCACCACTGTCGCTAAGCGATCGTTTTTATGATCGTTGTCTTAGTGTCGGTGATGCCGATAGGTAGCCAGTAATTTTTTTTTAGGTTCGCCGTCAGGTTTTTATATAGCGTCAGGTACCCCCATATATTACCTAATAAAGGTTTTAACCCCCTAATTGCCCCTAGTTAACCCTTTCACCAGTGATCATCATATAAGTGTTACGGGTGACGCTGGTTAGTTAGTTTGCTTTTTATAGTGTCAGGGCACCCGCCGTATATAACCCAATAAAGGTTTAACCCCCTGATCGCCCGGCGGGTGATATCAATTAGGTTTTAGCGTCAGAGAGGGTCTGCGTCACACCCCAGGCAGCGTCAGGTTAGTGCCAGTAGCGCTAACACCCACGCGTGAAGCATACACCCCCCTTAGTGGTATAGCTCAATATCTGATCTGATCAGATCTATACTAGCGTCCCCAGAAGTTTAGGGTTCCCAAAAACGCAGTGTTAGCGGGATCAGCCCAGATACCTGCTAGCACCTGGGTTTTGCCCCTCCGTCCAGCCCAGGCCACCCAAGTGCAGTATCGATCGATCACTGTCACTTGCAAAACACAACACACATAACTGCAGCGTTCGCAGAGACAGGCCTGATCCCTGCGACTCCAGTTCTGTAGGAGGTGATTTCACCACCACAGTTAAAAAAAAAAAAAGCATATATGCCGAAGCATTGGGGCAGCAGGAGCGGAGGAGCGATTTTGCTCCTAATGCCGCGTACATACGGTCGAAATTCCGACGGATGCTTGCCCGTGGAAAAGTCTGCCCATGTGTACGCGGCATAACTTTTGCGAGAAGATGCCCCCATGCTTCGGCATATATAAATGGTGCATGTATGCCCATCATTAGAAGTGGGTGGATGAAGGGCGGTATTCTAATGGTGGGCATACCCACCGATCAATCTTTTTTTTTTCGTTCAGCCAACAGGCTGCATGAAAAAAAAGATTACAATACATGTCCAACAAGGACCAGCAACGTACTGGTATGTTGCTGGACTTTGAATGTTTATACCAGAATGATGCCTGCAGGTTTAGGTATCATCTTGGTATCATTCTTTTCAGCCAGCGGCCGGCTTTCATGTAAAAGCAATCCTAGTGGCTAATTAGCCTCTGGACTGCTTTTACAAGCAGTGGGAGGGAATGTCCCCCCCCGGATATAAAAAGCGCCATTGGGAAATTGGGAAAGCATTTTATCACACCGATCTTGGTGTGGTCAGATGCTTTGAGGGCAGAGGAAAGATCTAGGGTCCAATAGACCCCAGTTTTTTCAAAAAAGAGTACCTGTCATTACCTATTGCTATCATAGGGGATATTTACATTCCCTGAGATAACAATAAAAGTGATAAAAAAAAAAATATGGAAGCAACAGTTTAAAAATAAAATAAAAAAGCAAAATTAATAATAAAAAAAAAAAAAAAAAAAAGCACCCCTGTCCTGCCCTGCTCTTGCCCAATGGCGAACGCAAGCGTCGGTCTAGCGTCATATGTAAACAGCAATTGCACCATGCATGTGAGGTATCACCGCGAAGGTCAGATCGAGGGCAGTAATTTTAGCAGTAGACCTCCTCTGTAAATCTAACGGGGTAACCTGTAAATGCTTTTAAAGGCTTTTAAAAATGTATGTAGTTTGTCGCCAATGCGCGTTTGTGAGAAATTTTAAAGCATATCGTGTTTGGTATCTATGTACTCGGCCTAAGATAATCTTTTTTATTTCATCAAACATTTGGGCAATATAGTGTGTTTTAGTGCATTAAAATTAAAAAAAGTGTATTTTTTCCCCAAAAAATGCGTTTGAAAAATCGCTGCGCAAATACTGTGTAGAAAAAAAAATGCAACACCCACTATTTTATTCTGTAGGGCCTTTGCTTTAAAAATATATATAATGTTTGGGGGTTCAACATAATTTTCTTGCAAAAAAAAATATGTTTTCATGTAAACAAAGTGTCAAAAAGGGCTTTGTCTTCAAGTGGTTAGAAGAGTGGATGTAAGCTTCCTAATGTTGTGTATAAAATGCCAGAACAGTTCAAAACCCCCCCAAATGACCACATTTTGGAAAGTAGACACCCCAAGCTATATACTGAGAGGCATGTCGAGTCCATGGAATATTTTATATGTTGACACAAGTTGCGGAAAAAAAAAATTATTTTTTTTTTTTTGCACAAAGTTGTCACTAAATGATATATTGCTCAAACATGCCATGGGCATATGTGGAATTACACCCCAAAATACATTCTGTTGCTTCTCCTGAGTACGGGGATACCACATGTGTGAGACTTTTTGGGAGCCTAGCCGCGTACGGGACCCCAAAAACCAAGCACCGCCTTCAGGCTTTCTAAGGGTGTCAATTTTTGATTTCACTTCTCACTGCCTATCACAGTTTCGGAGGCCATGGAATGCCCAGATGGCACAAAACCCCCCCAAATGACCCCATTTTGGAAAGTAGACACCCCAAGCTATTTGCTGAGAGGTATTGTGAGTATTTTGCAGATCTCGCTTTTTGTCACAAAGTTTTGAAAATTGAAAAAAAAAAAAAAAAATGTTCTTTCTTCATTTTGAAAAACAAATGAGAGCTGTAAAATACTCACCATGCCTCTCAGCAAACAGCTTGGGGTGTCTACTTTCCAAAATGGGGTCATTTGGGGGGGTTTTGTGCTATTTTGGCATTTTATGGCCTTCAAAACTGTGATAGGTAGTGAGGAGTGAAATCAAAAATTTACACCCTTAGAAATCCTGAAGGCGGTGCTTGGTTTTCGGGGTCCCGTACGCGGCTAGGCTCCTAAAAAGTCCCACACATGTGGTATCCCCGTACTCAGGAGAAGCAGCAGAATGTATTTTGGGGTGCAATCCCACATATAACCATGGCATGTGTGGTCAATATATCATTTAGTGACAACTTTTTGTAATTTTATTTTTATTTATTTTTTTGTCATTATTCAATCACTTGGGACAAAAAAAAAAAAATATTCAATGGGCTCAACAGGCCTCTCAGCAATTTCCTTGGGGTGTCTACTTTCTAAAATGGGGTCATTTGGGGGGGGGTTTTGTGCTATTTTGGCATTTTATGGCCTTCAAAACTGTGATAGGTAGTGAGGAGTGAAATCAAAAATTTGCGCCCTTAGAAATCCTGAAGGCGGTGCTTGGTTTCCGGGGTCCCGTACGTGGCTAGGCTCCTAAAAAGTCCCACACATGTGGTATCCCCGTACTCAGGAGAAGCAGCAGAATGTATTTTGGGGTGCAATTCCACATATAACCATGGCATGTGTGAGCAATATATCATTTAGTGACAACTTTTTGTAATTTTTTTTTTTGTCATTATTCAATCACTTGGGACAAAAAAAAAATATTCAATGGGCTCAACATGCCTCTCAGCAATTTCCTTGGGGTGTCTACTTTCTAAAATGGGGTCATTTGGGGGGGTTTGTACTGCCCTGCCATTTTAGCACCTCAAGAAATGAGATAGGCAGTCATAAATTTAAAGCTGTGTAAATTCCAGAAAATGTACCCTAGTTTGTAAACGCTATAACTTTTGCGCAAACCAATAAATATACGCTTATTGACATTTTTTTTACTAAAGACATGTGGCTGAATACATTTTGGCCTAAATGTATGACTAAAATTGAGTTTATTCGATTTTTCTTATAACAAAAATTAGAAAATATCATTTTTTTTCAAAATTTTCTGTCTTTTTCCGTTTATATCGCAAAAAAGAAAAATCGCAGAGGCAATCAAATACCATTAAAAGAAAGCTCTATTTGTGGGAAGAAAAGGGCGCAAATTTCGTTTGGGTACAACATTGCATGTCCGCACAATTTACAGTTAAAGCAGCGCAGTGCAAAATTCTGAATTCACCTCTGGTCCTTTAGCTACCAAATGGTCCGGGGCTTAAGTGGTTAAGCAATATTACGCTATGTGGGCATTACTATTTTCTTCACATGGTACCCCTACAAACGGGTTGGAGGTTCAATTGTGAGCGGTGGACGACCAGGAATTGATCAAAGGCGTGTATTATACTGATTTGTGGTGAGTGCATCCCCAAAAGGGGAGAACCCTGCACGTGGTGAAACTCTGCTGGTGGAAGGTGTTTGCTCTAAAAATCAACTTAACACAAGTCACTGTTTGATCTGGTTTTCCTACCATCTCTCTCATATGGACAAAGCATATGAAATCTTGTCAGAACATCTTTGACAAAGCGCCGCTGCAATACTTTTAAAGGACTCTTTTACGCTGAGGACTTTTTATTATTGCTTTTAATATTGTGTCTATTATTTTAGTGGCTGCTTTTATATGATTATTATCACAATTTTATTACTGTTTAAACTACATATTGTTTTTTAACCAATATTGCTTATTCCTAAGCGCTGAGTGGTGCTTTTTTCAAGTTAGGTGGGCAAGCTTTAGGCATCCTTTTCAATATAGTATAAATATCCGGCAAGTGCACACACACTGCCCTGGTATCGTCCTCGTGCCATGGCCTGCAGCCTGTCTACTGTGAACCCTGACTCCTGTCTCCTGAACCTGAACCTGGACCTGAACCTGTTGTTTCTGTTCCTTATCCCTGGATCCTTGCTCTGCAGCCTGATTGCCCTCTGCTTGTCCCTGTCTGTCCACTCCTGGCCCCCCATCTGCTGATCTCCTGTTAATGATTCTGGCCTGGCTTGACTACGATTCTGGTTCCCCCTTTACTACTTATGCTGGTTGGTTATTGTCACTGTTTGGTTGTTCACTTTTGTACTGGTGGTGTATTCACATTTATATTTATTTATCTTAAATAAACTATTTACTTCACCTATTTCTGTTTGCAGTCCACATAGTTATGATCACATCCGATTCCTGACAACTTGTCACTAAATAAAGTGGCTAGCTTACAGTCCTGTTCACACATTAGGGGTTATTTACGAAAGGCAAATCCACTTTGCACTACAAGTACCAAAGTGCACTTGAAATTGCACTGAAAGTGCACTTGAAAGTACAGTCGCTGTAGATTGTTGTGGAATTTCTAGGCTGTTGTTTACAGAGCACACAGCCCATAATTCCTGTGCTAAATAAGCACACACTTTAAATTCATCTTTTTGCAATAATGCTATCTTTAGGTTAAATTTGCTAAGATCCACTCACCGTTCATCCCATCATTCATCCAAGAAAGGCAGCACCAACAGCTTATGTTCTCATCTCCAGCATCCCAGCATGACTGTCCAGCCGACGCCTAATCATAGGCTTTTATTAAACTCAAAAGATCTCAGACAGGAGGTGATTGGCTGCAGCAAGCAATCACCTCCCCCCCATGGGCGGAGACATCACAGGATGTCCCTTCCACACAGGAGAATGACCATACAAGGACATCCTTCCAACCAGATACAATATTCATTCAAATAGACTAGCAGTGACATACACTACTACCAAATGACGGAAACTACATGACAATTATGCCTCAAATGGACCACAATTATTTTATAGTTATGCTACTGTTCCTGTGGACACAGATCTGTGCGCTCGGAGTCATTTAACGCCCCCCCGCCAGGGGCTGGCCAGTTCCCCCAACGGGGCGCAAAACAACATCTCTAAATGGAGCAAACATCGCTGTTTCCATAGGAAGATTTTCCCGCCACCGATCTTCCACCAACGTCTGTATGTGCAAATACGCTCAGATGAGCGCATTACAGCAAAACTGACACTGGCAGGACATATGACAACATACATTAATACATTTCCATAAAACTCTCCACAACAGTCCTCCCTTTTTTGTCATATGCACCCCATGTGTCCCTCGATGAAAGTTGATATGCTTCTTACACCCGGAAATGAATCAGTCCTTAGTCCATAAAAAGGAAAACACGGCTTGACATGTAGACTCTACTCTTCAGGGGCATGACTTATAAAGGAGGACACGACATGGTGAGCTGTAGTAATCGCCGATCGGTCTGTGATCCTCTGTATCTGGTCACGCGTCAAATCAGGCAACAGGAGCACCTCGTCATGGCATAGAAAGAATAGAAATAAAAACGACATGAGTATATATATTCCCACTTCCTTTAACCACGATCCGCTGTAAAATATAAATTAGATCCCCAAAGATTCCCAGACCCTTAAAATAGACTCCCAACCTTCACTTAGCTACGGCTCTGGCTTCAACAATTACATGAAGAACCCTATCCTTAGCGGATGAGAATTGTTCAATCGTATCCCAAGCCCGAGCCCCCCCCACCTTGTACATGCAGGACCCCATGCCCAGACCTGGTCGGGGTTGGTGAACAAATCCCTTCTAGCTGTCCCTGCCATTCTTAATTTCCTGCGCCATCAGATCCTCGCGATCGGCCGCGACATAAGATGTTGGGACAGCTTCACCATCACGCATGAACCTCTTGCTTTGGGGGAATTACTTTTATAAGCTGCAGATCCACAGAAGCACCAAACTAAAGTTCAAACACACTTGTGGGCTGCCTAGATACCCAAACCGACAAGAGGCAGAGCCATTAAAACTAAAACAATTTTACCCTCTAAAAATACATTGTTAGATTCCATTGACAAGTATCTGTCTGGAGTCTTCACTAGTTTGTCAAAACTCCTCATACCCATAATAACATCATAAATGGCATGTACCGCTGTCATCGCTGGGGACTAAAACTCGGTGAAGCCTCAGAACAGACCATCGGTCCTGTTCGCTTTCTGAGCTAGTCAGGACATACACTTTAAATAATAACTTGGGATGCTTTTCATCGTTACCCTCGCTAAAATTTACTAAACAACAAAAATATAAATAAACAAAGATACTCCTCATTCTTTGGTGTGGTTGAGCCGCTTCTTGCAGTGGCTGGCGTGGTCTCATCCCTCAAGCTTCTTTACAACAACCCAGTCACCTGGTTGGAAAGAATGTAAACTGATTATTAAGTCAGGGTCCAGGAGGGACTCGTGAACCCTGTGGTGGACATTTTGAAGTTCATGTCACAACGATCGCACCTCCCCCATCAGCCGAGAATATAAGTGACAGCTAATGAGGAGAGTACGACTATGGTTTTGATTGACCTCCAAACAACCCTCATATGACAATAACCCAGACATCGGGACTGTGGTCACTGCATAACCTGTGCGTGGCTTACAATACCTCGAACCATTGACAGGGTTCTTAGCCTCTGGGATGGGAACCTACTTCACCAGACTGCTGCTTGCCGATTCAAATTCTATTAACCACTTGACAACTGGGCACTTAAACCCCCTTCCTAACCAGACGAATTTTCAGCTTTCGGTGCTCTCACATTTTGAATGACAATTACTCAGTCATACAACACTGTACCCATATGAAATTTTTGTCCTTTTTTTCACACAAATAGAGCTTTCTTTTGGTGGTATTTAATCACTGTTGGGTTTTTTATTTTTTGCGCTATAAGAGAAAAAAGACTGAAAATGTTGTAAAAAAATGAATTTTTCTTTGTTTCCGTTATAAAATTTTGCAAATTAGTATTTTTTCTTCATACATTTTGGCCAAAATTTATACTGCTACATATCTTTGGTAAAAATAAGTACAAATTGGTGGATATTTTTTGGTCTTTGTGAAAGTTATAGAGTCCACAAGCTATGGTGCCAATATCTGAAAATTGATCACACCTGAAGTACTGACGGCCGATCTCATTTCTTGAGACCCTAACATGCCAGAAAAGTACAAATACCCCCCAAATGACCCCTTTTTGGAAAGAAGACATTCCAAGGTATTTAGAAAGAGTCATTGTGAGTTTTTTGAAGTTGTCATTTTTTCCCACAATTCTTTGCAAAAATCAAGATTTTTTTTTCTTTTTTTTTTTTTCCACAAAATTGTCATATTAGCAGGTTATTTCTCACACACAGCATATGCATACCACAAATTACACCCCAAAACACATTCTGCTATTCCTCCCGAGTATGGCGATACCACATGTGTGAGACTTTTACACAGCGTGGCCACATACAGAGGCCCAACATGCAGGGAGCACCTTCAGGCGTTCTGGAGCACCCAGGCCAATTCTGACATTTCTCTCCTACATGTAAAAATCATCATTTATTTGCTATAAAATTACATAGAACCCCAAAACATTATATATGTTTTTTTAGCAAAGACCTTAAAGAATATAATGGTGGTCATTGCAACTTTTTATCTTGCACGGTATTTGCGCAGAAATTTTTCTAACGCGTTTTTTACGGAAAAAAAACAGTTTTGTGCCTAAAAGAAAAAAAAAACAGTAAAGTTAGCCCAGTGTTTTTGCATAATGTGAAAGATGAAGTTACGCCGAGTAAATAGATACCTAACATGTCACCCTTCAAAATTGCACACGCTCGTGGAATGGCGCCAAACTTCGCTACTTAAAAATCCCCATAGGCAATGCTTTAAATATTTTTACTGGTTATATGTTTCGAGTTACAGAGGAGGTCTAGGGCCAAAATTATTGCTCTCGCTCTAACGTTCGCAACGATACCTCACATGTGTGGCTTGAACACCGTTTTCATATGTGGGCGGGGCTTATGTATGCGTTCACTTCTGCATGCGAGCTCGCGGGGGCAGGGGCGCTTTAAAAAAAATATATATATTTTATTGTTCATTTTACTTTATTTATTTTAGTTTGACATGTTTTTCCGCCCCAAATTTTTTTTTTAGCACTTTTATTCCTATTACAAGGAATGTAAACATCCCTTGTAATAGGAATATGGCATGACAGGTCCTCTTTACAGTGAGATATGGGGGGGGGGGGGTCAATAAGACCCCACATCTCACCTCTAGGCTGGGAAGCCTAAAAAAAAAAAAAAAAAAAAACAATCTTGGCTTTGATCGTAGCGGTGAGTCGGTAGAAGCACCGGAGGGCAGCGGGAGGGGGGGGGCATCCCCTCTCACCTTCCGTAAGAGCGATCAAGCGGTGGAACAGCCGCTATGATTGTTGTTATGGTGTAGGGAATCGCCAGCTGAAAAAGCGAATATCTGAATGATGCCTGTAGCTGCTCCCATCATTCAGATATCTCCGCACAAAGTCAAGGACGTCATATGACGGCCGGCGGGCGGGCGGGAAGTGGTTATTGCAGAGTATTGCCGGGTATTGAGGAGTATTGCCGGGTATTGAGGAGTATTGACGAGTATTGCCGGGTATTGACGAGTATTGCAGGGTATTGTGGAGTATTGCAGGGTATTGTGGAGTATTGCAGGGTATTGTGGAGTATTGCCGGGTATTGTGGAGTATTGCCGGGTATTGTGGAGTATTGCAGGGTATTGTGGAGTATTGCCGGGTATTGTGGAGTATTGCAGGGTATTGTGGAGTATTGCTGGGTATTGTGGAGTATTGCCGGGTATTGTGGAGTATTGCCGGGTATTGTGGAGTATTGCCGGGTATTGTGGAGTATTGCTGGGTATTGTGGAGTATTGCCGGGTATTGTGGAGTATTGCTGGGTATTGTGGAGTATTGCCGGGTATTGTGGAGTATTGCTGGGTATTGTGGAGTATTGCGGAGTATGGCAGGGTATGGGCAGGGTATTGCACAGTATGGGCAGGGTATTGCACAGGGTATTGCAGAGTATGGGCAGGGTATTGCACAGGGTGTATTGCAGAGTATTGCACAGGGTGTATTGCAGAGTATTGGCAGGGTGTATTGCAGAGTATTGGCAGGGTGTATTGCAGAGTATTGCACAGGGTATTGCAGAGTATTGGCAGGGTGTATTGCAGAGTATTGCACAGGGTATTGCAGAGTATTGGCAGGGTGTATTGCAGAGTATTGCACAGGGTATTGCAGAGTATTGACAGGGTGTATTGCAGAGTATTGCACAGGGTATTGCAGAGTATTGCACAGGGTATTGCAGAGTATTGCACAGGGTATTGCAGAGTATTGCACAGGGTGTATTGCAGAGTATTGCACAGGGTGTATTGCAGAGTATTGCACAGGGTGTATTGCAGAGTATTGGCAGAGTATTGCACAGGGATGGCTGAGCAGGGATGGATGGATTGCTGGATCTGTGACTGCAATTGTCACAGATCCAGCCCACAGCTGACATGGGGGAGGGAGCGGACATGATCCGCTCCCTCCCCTCTCCTCTCACACTGTACCGATCGGTACAGAGAGGGGAGGGAGGAACCGGCGTCATCAAATGACGCCGGTCTGTTTACAAGTGATCGCTCCGTCATTTGACGGAGCGATCACGTGGTAAACGGCCGCGATTAGCGGCCATCTACCGTGATCCGTGATGCGCCGGGTCTTCCGGACCCGGCGGTCACGGACATATCCTGGAGCGCGCCCCTGGGGGCGCGCGGGAGCAAGATTCTGTGAGGACGTCCCTGGGACGTCCACTCAGGATAACTCGACCGCGCTGTGGACGTCTTTTGTACATGGCGCGGTCGGGAAGTGGTTAAAGAAAGAATTACAGAGGTTATTATTAGTTTGAAAAAAAACTGTCACTCTTACATTTATCACTTCTCCCCCCTTTTCTTCCTCATTACAGACTGAAGGAAGAAATGCGTGGTGCAGGAAAAAAGAAACAAATAGCCTATGATACTTTTACCTCCCTTAGACTCGTATTTATCCATATGTACCGCTGTATACATACACCTGTTCTCTATGTACAAACTCCTTGGACCTGAAAAATACTTATAAGCAAAATCATTACTCTATCCTTCATATTTAACCTGCAAAGAATGGTAAACAATAATGACATTCCTGTACATTGGTAAATTGTCAATGACATTCTTTCAAAACTGATTCAAACAAAACCCTCTGTAACCCTTACTTTTCCCGTTCCTACAAAAATACAACAGCCGCGACGCATCGGAGGATCGCCGCGGTAAGTTCGAACATATTCACGTTACTACATACAAACATTCCGATACAAACGTGGGAGAAATACTTCCCAGTTTCCAAAACCACAAATGAAAAAACAAAAACAGCCAGAATTCTCCCTTTACTCTTTCAGCAATAGAAAAAAATACAATGGGAAAAACACGAGAGCAGCTCGAGAACCTTCCATGGACCAGCCATAAAGTTCAAACAAACGGGCATGAGAATTTAACCTCCATCAACACTCATTATTACAGATTTCTGAAGCCGCAGCTCAACTACATCCATTCCAGAGGGATACCCAAAATAGTATCCTTGGACCACCTATGTTATCCTTTAAGGGGTCTCATGTCCGGAGCCCCAAACCCAGACCTCATGTGCGGTGCAGCTGTCTGACTGGTGTGGAGCCTAATTTTTTTTCTCCAACGCATGGACGGCACATTACCCATGACGATTCGAATCGCTTATGAAGTGTCCCGGGTCCAGGACACCCTTGCACTAGTTTTCGGAGCAGTACTGCTTAGTGACCATTTTTACAGTACTGGCACCCGGCGTATTCCGATTATTTTACACGGCCTCCCGGTATGCTAGAATCTACTCCTCACGTTTACATGCTCTTCAACCGATTATCGGCAGCCCTGTAAACGTGTTTGTCAGACAACCTTCAAAGCATCATGAAATCCTCCACTATTCAAAACAATATTATGGCTTCTTTCTACCTGCATCTAGATGTTACAATAATGGTGATGCCCCCATTTGCTCTCTACCCAAAACTGTATTTAAGTATAAAACTTTACAAAACTGGAACAAAATATAAAAACACTTTTAAACGCCAAAATGCTTTCCATCTTCCTTCCAAACACAAATCTCACTGCCCAACCTTTCAGACAACCCCAAGCTCCTCCCACCAACTTCCCTCTGATATATAAAATGCTGAAAAGAAACTTCCGGTTATGCTCAGCTCTTAAAAAAACCAAACTGGTTTATTTACATATCAATTGTTAAGGAAGAGGGAGGGGGAGGGGAGGCCTTAAAGTGGAAGTAAACCCTCCTATCATTTTCAGGCAAGGAAGCTGCCATCTTGGCCTCTGTTTAATCTTCAACTGCCATAATGCTGCACATGTGATCAGTTATGACACCAGTCATTGGATGGTTTGACAGTTTGGTTGAGAGCACAACCAATGTGACAGTTGGCATTCCCGGCATGCCGAGAATGTAACTGCTTTTTGAAACTGTTAAATCGATGGGTTTACTTCCGCTTTAATCGCCTTGTCTATCAAGACTCCAAAAAATCCATGTCTACACATTATATATTTCAACAATTTAAAACCTTGTCAAGAAAATGATGGAATAAAACCCCCCTTTGCAAATGGGAGGGTCCTGACCCAAACATCCCCTGCAAGCAAAACCACAAGTTGACACTCAAATACAAAACTCCTGCAAAAAGATGGCTCTAGGAGTTTCGACCAAACCCCCACTCCTCCTCTACAGGCTATACAATACAAGCTTCAAAACATATGAATTGCCCTCTGGGAAACTCCCAAATATCCAAACATAAAAACACATCATTGTACAAAAACTCTGTTAGTCTTACAATCTATCAAAATTCAGTGTAAAGTGAAGTTTTTCTTAAAACCAAAATCCAATGCAAAAAAAAAAACGCCGCTCATACTGCAAAGTCAGCTGACCCTGCAATAGCTTACATTCACTTAAATGAAAACAGAGAAACCTTCCTCCTAACACCATCTGCATGGAGTTTGCATGTTGTCCCTGTCTCTGCATTGGCCTCCCCCCCACTCCAACTGCTGGTAGGTCAGCCAGATCCCATCCATAAATAGGCCCCAGCATGTGTGTGTGTCCGCAAGCGCGTCGTGGCCCCTCGGGGTAAGACCGCGCTATTTCAAGATACCACTCTACTGAACTCAAAAGGTGATGCTTAGAAAAGAAATTTAAACCAGAGATAAAACCATCCTCTCAGTATGTCACCCCGGCGTCCCACCACTCTCCCCAGCAGTGCACAGGTCAAACTGTAAACGCATAAAACAGAAGAAAACTGCGCCAATCAACAAATGCCAATTCAGCATATTCAGGAGCCGTGTTTGCTAAACTGGAACTTCCTATCTCAAACTGTAAACGTCTCAAAATGGCCGACAAGCCAGGATAACAAAATGGTGGATGACCACCACCCCCACCTCATGGACAACAACAAAAATGGCGCCATGCAATTTTTCCCGCCAAAACCAGCATGGGACATCACAATGAACACCACATTGGTTCCCCTACATAAAGAAAAGCACAAATGGCCTCTACCAGGTTCCAACGCAGAGAAGATCGCACTATATTCGCACCAAACATCAAAATCTGCCCCAAAGGCTGAGAAATTCCACCAGCAAAATAGCAGACGAATGCCACATGGTATAGTGCCCAAAAGAAAGGTGGCTGCACCTTCCCTTATATGATGCCCACAGGCTAAGGAGAAACTGCATCTCTCAAGATGGCTGCCGACGACCATGGCAGCATGGCAGACCACAAGATGGCCACCACATGCAGTTTTTGCCGCCAAAACCAGGATCTCTTCACTAGAGAACCAAAAATGCTTTTCTCCACAAAGACTGACTACACCATTGAAACTTTTCTAAATTATCATCAAAATCCACTGAAAAAGGTGTCAGCTACACTCTACAAGGACCACATGTACACTTACAAACTTAGCCTCCCTTTTGCCAACTAAACAGCACATTCAATAAATGTTACATGAAAATATTAAAAACATGTTCATTTCTCTAAGTTAATATACTCTGAGATATTCATCACTTTTCTCTACCTAAAGTTCACACACAGTGGCCTCAGCTTCCATAACAAGCCATCACAGAGACATACTATTGTCTGCCTTCTAGCAATGCCTGGCCACTTGGATATGCGGCGGGAACTTTCAACTGAAAAACCAAACACTTTCGTTAAAATATTTTTACACTTATGGGGACATGTGTCTTTGTCCCCTATAAAGGCAAAAATCACAATCTATCCATTTCTATTTTTCATAGAAATCACAAACACTACACACATACAGTACAATGTTGCTTGTAACATCAGATCATCATCCCTCAGGGCCCTTCCAGCACCATTGTCCTTCCCTTAGGGCATAGGCGCAGCAACACAAAACATTCTCCATTGCAAACAGTGGACAAGCTCTTCCCCCATTCAAGCACATAGCTCACAAACAAACCTCTGAGAAATACAAAAAGCTCAGCCAAACACACACCATTGCAGGCTGAATAATCCCACATCTATACCTTCATTTCATACACAATATACAGTTTCCATCAGATCATCTCTCAGGGCCCTCCCACTACAAAACTCCTGCATGTTATTTACAGAAAGTCACCAACTTTCACCCTTGTAACTGAGATGCTGGCTGCCCGTCTCCCACTAAACCTCATGGCTCACAAACAATCGTCCACTTTACAAACTGCTCAGTACATCGCACAAACAGCCATCTCTTACACAATTTCAATCGCACTCATGGGTACACATGTCCTACATCACACAAACAATCTAATCACACACAGGCACACACAGGCATACCCACACAGGCACACACAATCAAATTCACAAGCATACGATTGGATTCACAGACACACACACTGCAAACTTAAAGCATTGTTTCAAAAAGACAATTTTTTTTGTTCTTTTATAAAGTAGAGCCCCCCACATCGGAACGTAGATCCACTCTTCCCCCCCATCTCGATCCGATGTACAAAGGGACTCCATCTATTCCCAAAGATCCTGGCCAGCCATAAACTGTTGTGGAATTTCTAGGCTGTTGTTTACAGAGCACACAGCCCATAATTCCTGTGCTAAATAAGCACACACTTTAGATTCATCTTTTTGCAATAATGCTATCTTTAGGTTAAATTTGCTAAGATCCACTCACCGTTCATCCCATCATTCATCCAAGAAAGGCAGCACCAACACAGCTTATGTTCTCATCTCCAGCATCCCAGCATGACTGTCCAGCCGACGCCTAATCATAGGCTTTTATTAAACTCAAAAGATATCAGACAGGAGGTGATTGGCTGCAGCAAGCAATCACCTCCCTCCCATGGGCGGAGACATCACAGGATGTCCCTTCCACACAGGAGAATGACCATACAAGGACATCCTTCCAACCAGATACAATATTCATTCAAATAGACTAGCAGTGACATACACTGCTACCAAATGACGGAAACTACATGACAATTATGCCTCAAATGGACCACAATTATTTTATAGTTATGCTACTGTTCCTGTGGACACAGATCTGTGCGCTCGGAGTCATTTAACGCCCCCCCGCCAGGGGCTGGCCAGTTCCCCCAACGGGGCGCAAAACAACATCTCTAAATGGAGCAAACATCGCTGTTTCCATAGGAAGATTTTCCCGCCACCGATCTTCCACCAACGTCTGTATGTGCAAATACGCTCAGATGAGCGCATTACAGCAAAACTGACACTGGGGGGACATCTGACAACATACATTAATACATTTCCATAAAAATCTCCACAACAAGATCCAAGGGGGACATACAAGGAAAATAAAAAACAGCATTTTAGCGTGCACAGGATTGCATGATAAAATCAGCAGAGCTTCCCCTCATTTCAGATCTTCTCCTCAGATTTACAGTGACTGCACTTCCAAGTGCACTTTCAGTGCAATTTCAAGTGCACTTTTCACTTGTAGTTTGCACTTGCAGTGCAAAGTGGCTTTGCCTTTCGTAAATGTAGCGCCCTTTCACTTTTTACGGGTGTTATGTGCCTACATTTAGGGGCTGGTCTGAGCTATTAGCTGAGCTCAAACCATTCTCATTGCTAGGTATTGCTTCTGCCTATGTGATGCTGCCTGGTGCATGGTTCCCTGCGGCCTGTAGGTGGCGCTGTCACATCAGGTCAGGGTTGAGCCAGGGGTGGCATTACTACGCCTTGGGGTGTCCTCTCTCGGCAGCGGTACAGTGGGCGTGGTCAACCTGCTGTGCATGCCGGGAGAGGGTACTTAAGGGGCAGACGCCATAGATGGTGGTGTGTTCGTCCCCGTCAGGGTCGGAGGAGTAGGAGTGAGACACGTACCCCACCTCCGGTGGCCCTCATGGCCGGGGGTTCGTGTGGGTGCGATCAGGCCCAGGCACCTTTGGTCTGGGGCCTGCAACTCTACTAGTGGGCCTAGCACCTTTAGCTAGGGCCTACTCCCGAAAGAAGAGTCCCAGGGTGCCCGGGGAAGGGTACCCGCTCTGACCAAGAGGAAGCCAGGGGAGGATCGGTCCCATTGAGGAGATGAGTAATGGAAGATTGCTGTCTCGGGAGAGGCCTGGTGACCTGTTATTTGGGGAAGCTAACCTGTAGAGTGCCCATTGGCATCATCCTGTTCTTAAAGTCTACAGAGCTTAGAGGATTTCGAACACCCGTCCCAGGAGGGGATAGGGTGGCGAAACTGTTCGAGCTCCACACCAACTGCTAGGACTGTGAGAGAACTATCCGGGTGAGCTAAACCCACTCGGGATCGAGATTGCTGGTTGTGCCTGGATCTAGTCTTCACACTATTTCTTTTTTCATCCACCTGTCTCTATCTACTACGCAGCAAATAGAAAATAAACTCTCTGTTGGAGTTAAAGTACTTCTGGACATTGTTTTCTTTGGGGGAAGAAACAGGGACTTGACCACATACTCTGGGGGAGAGAACCAGTGGAAAGGGTGACTTGCTGAAAGACCCAAAATTTATGAACACCGCTTAACCTCTTCAAACAGGAGGGTACGGGCATATAGCATGGTGTGCCTTGACTAGCAAGTGAACCAGGCGAGAAAAAGGTTTGTGTGCTACATAAATAACCCTCCTTGTGCTTGTTTTGCTTCAAAAAGTATACCCCATGTGTCAGGACCTGGGCTTGAACCTGGGACCTCGTCAGTGTCTGGCGTTGACTCTTCCCACTGAGCTATCTGGGAGGCTGGACAGTGCCCTGCCTGATCTGCTGGACAGCTCGCTGCCTGATCTGCTGGACAGACCTGATCCAATGGACAACCCTGCCTTGAGTCTTGATTACTGTTGAACCTTGAACTCCTTGCTCCTCCCATGAACTTCCTATAAAAGCCTTGTCTCAGTACTTCCTCTTTGCCAGGTTATTGTGCTTTCCCTGCCAGTGCCTTGCTGCTGTCTTTCCTTCTGCCATCTGTACCTACAACCACTCGTGATTGACCCTTGGCTTGTTCCTGGACTTCTCTACTGCCTGATGCCAATCTGCAACCACCCGTGTTTGACCCTCGGCCTGTTCTTTGACCACTCTACTGTTTGATCCCAACCTGCAGCCACTCGTGATTGATTCCTTGGCTTGTTTTCTGACCACGCTGCCGTTTCATCCTTGTCTGTTTATCCGCTATTGGACCCCGGCTTGCTCACACCCTGTTGGGGCAAACTTGAGGACCGCGACCTGGTACTAGCTTGCAGCTAAATCCATCTCCAACATCCGGAGCTCTGGGGAAAACCAGCTAGTACTTAGACTCCGCACCTCAGGTGAGCCTGTGTCATCTGCCAGAAGTGACTGCCTGTATGCCTGTACTGCTATTGCAATTGGTCTTCAAGCCCGACGCCTGATCGTGACACCATGTCACTTTCATGGTGCTTCAAAGTCTCCATAGAAGTCTATGACAAAGCAACTTTTGAGAGGCTTTTATTCAGCTTTAGTTTCACTTTGTTTTGAAGTCATTGCAGGTATGAGATATCAACCCACACACAGTGCATCTACCAAGCTTCATTAAAGCTTCAAATAAGGGGGGCGTGGTGAAGATGATGACCTGAACAGACGTGTGTGCCTGGAGCTCCGCACCTGGATGGGCTAATTATCCGTAATTAAAGGATCTACAACACTGCTTCCTCACTGTGGTAGAACTGTTTACCTCTGGGTATGAGAAGGGGGAATTACGGTTCGCAACGCAAGCGGCCAAGAGAACCCCTCCGTCTCCCCGGGTCCCACGTGCGCCTTCCCTCTCCAATATGGGGTCCCAAACTGAGCAGTCTGAGCAGTCTATTATGGGGACCGACCAATTTAATGCCCTCATGCAAGCTATCATGGGATGCCAGACCACGCTCACGGCAAAGATAGAACAAATGCAGATGGAGATGGGACTAGCCCGACGGGACCTGGATAAATTCTGCGATAGACTGACGGAGGCGGAGAGGCAGGTAGGAGACACGGAGGACACTGTACACGCACATGGTGACTCCCTCTGTACTCTACAAGTCAAGATGAAGGCCATGGAGTCCAGAGCGGAGGACCAAGACAATAAGAATCGGAGGAATAACCTCCGCCTGGTGGGCCTCCCTGAGGGGGTTGAGGGCCGCGATCCTACGGCCTACACCGAACAACTGCTGTGCACGCTCCTACCGCAGGCTGCCTTCTCGCCCTACTTTGCGATCGAACGGTCGCACAGGATGCCATCGGTCAGAGGTCCACCTGGAACGCCGCCGAGAACCTTTATATTCCGCCTGTTCAACTTCCGTGATCGGGATCTTGTCCTACGAGAAGCAAGGAGGATGGGAGAGCTGCAACATGAGAATGCTAAAATCATGCTGTTTCCAGACTACTCGGTGAAAACTCAGTGGCTCCGGCGCACATTTGATCAAGTTGAGGCCCAGCTCCGTACCAGAGGTCTGAAATATAATATGTTGTTCCCAGCCTGTCTTCGCGTGGTGGATGGTGAAGCTACTAAATTTTTTTTCTTCCCCGGAGGAGGCCTCCCGCTGGATTGAATCTCTACCCCGGGATCGCTAACTTCGCCCTGTGAGGTTTGTACTGTTTTTTTTTTTTTTTTTTTTTACCTAACTTCAACTTCATCCTCCACTCCTGACCTGGTGGGGGGACCTGTTTGCCCCTCATGTTTTCCACTATGACTCTACGATCCTCCCCCCCCCCCCATTTGTCCCTACGGCCGTGAACTGGATGTCGCCTGCCCCTGCCTGCTTGTGACCGAATGGGCACACCCCCCCCCCGCAACTCACTGACTCGGGATGGTGCCCTGTACACGCTGCTGGCTGGAGCTGTCCTTTGCTAACACTGTGGCCTGAATGACTTTTGGTTGCTGGACTCAGGGTTGCTCCGTGGGGGGGTCTCTTCCCATTAGAGGCCCTGGCACTCCCTATCCTTGATCTCTGGGTCCTGCGGTGGAGGTTCTCGCTTGCCCAGGAGGGGAGGGTGGGGACGGATGGCAGGGGTCAGAGGAACTGTGGCCTTGCAGTGATACCTGAGAGTAGGGATGAGCTCGGTGTTCGACTCGAAGATCGGCTGTTCGACCGTTCGGCGAACATCGAACGATTTGGGCCGTTCGCGCCAAATTCGAGTGACGCGAACGGCCCACAATACACTGCGCCATCGCAGTGCAATCCCGGAGCTGTGATTTGCCAAGCATGCACTGTGACCCCGCATGCTTGGCCAATCACAGCGCCGGCAGCTAGGAGAGCCATAATTGGCCACAGGCAGGTTGCCTGTGGCCAATTATAGCTCAGGGGGTTTAGCACACGCCCCACACTATAAAAGGCCGCCAGCGCGGCGGCCTTGTGTAGTGTGTTCCGGCGCAGGGAAAGAGAAGGATAGGCAGGGACAGTGTGATATTCTTTGTGCTATTCTTGTGTGCAGGGAGAGAGAAGGATAGGCAGGGAGAGTGTCAGTGTCATGTTCTTTGCTAAACCTTGTGTGCAGGGAGAGAGAAGGATAGGCAGGGGACAGTGTCAGTGTCACATTCTTTGCTAAACCTTGTGTGCAGGGAGAGAGAAGGATAGGCAGGGAGAGTGTCAGTGTCATATTCTTTGATAAACCTTGTCTGGAGGGAGAGAGAAGGATAGGCAGGGGACAGTGTCAGTGTCATTGTTGCTAAGCCTCCTGCACATTATACACCTGAAGTTAGCCCGTATTGCTGTGTTTTCCTGGTGTGTTACACCAACAGGCATTTGCAGCACTTACAGTGGGCGGAGTGTGCCTCCTGCACATTATACATCTGAAGTTAGCCCGTATTGCTGTGTTTTTCTGGTGTGTTACACCAACAGGCATTTGCAGCACTTACAGCGGGCGGAGTGTGCCTCCTGCACATTATACACCTGAAGTTAGCCCGTATTGCTGTGTTTTCCTGGTGTGTTACACCAACAGGCATTTGCAGCACTTACAGCGGGCGGAGTGTGCCTCCTGCACATTATACACCTGAAGTTAGCCCGTATTGCTGTGTTTTCCTGGTGTGTTACACCAACAGGCATTTGCAGCACTTACAGCGAGCGGAGTGTGCCTCCTGCACATTATACACCTGAAGTTAGCCTGTATTGCTGCGTTTTCCTGGTGTGTTACACCAACAGGCATTTGCAGCACTTGCAGCGGGCGGAGTGTGCCTCCTGATCATATTACACCTGACGTTAGCCCGTCTTGCTGTGTTTTCCTGGTGTGTTACACCAACAGGCATTTGCAGCACTTACAGCGGGCGGAGTGTGCCCTGCACATTATACACCTGAAGTTAGCCCGTATTGCTGTGTTTTCCTGGTGTGTTACACCAACAGGCATTTGCAGCACTTACAGCAGGCGTAGTGTGATTCCTGCAAAATATACTCCTGAAGCTAGGCCTTATTGCTGCTTTTCCCATCTCCCTGCAGGCCATTAGAATGTCTGGAAGGCAAACAAGGAGAGGCAGACAGTCAGGAGCCAATAAAAGAGGGCAAGCAGGCTCTGTGTCTAGAGACAACAGTGCTGGTCGTGGACGCGGTGCATCGCCATCAGCACGTGGCCATGGGACACGCTTGTCCTTCTTTTCGGCAGCTGGACGTGTTGAGCCGCATCATGCCGAAGACTTGGTAGAGTGGATGACCAAGCCCTCCTCATCCTCCTCATCCTCTCACCCAGGCTCAGGGTACTGGCAAAGCAGCTGCCAAAGCGTCCTCTTCCCTGGTATCAATGTCATCATCAGTCACTCCTTCCCTATACCAACCATGTCCTCCTGAGGAGTCCCCCGAACTGTTTGAGCACAGTGTTGGGTACATGCTCCAGGAGGATGCCCAGCATTTCGAAGGGTCTGATGATGATACCCAGTTAGAGGAAGGCAGTAGCGTGAGAGCAGAGAGAGGGGATGCTCAAGAAGGGCACCAATCTGGCAGTCATGTTCCAGCAGCTGCAGCATACTGCCAGATTGGCTCCAGTGATGAGGAGGGAGGGGATGATGAGGTCACTGACTCCACGTGGGTGCCTAATAGGAGAGAGGAGGAGGAGGATGAGGAGCAGGCACATCTCCAACGAGGCAGGATGCCCTCGGGGGGCCAGCGTAAGGGCAGCACACCGACGGAATCACACCGCAGAGCTCCGCCTGTGCAGGGCGCTGCCTCTGCCCGTTATTCAAAAAGTTCTTTGGTGTGGGCCTTTTTTGAGTCGAGTGCATCAGATCGCACAGCTGCTGTTTGCAACATATGTCTCAAGCGTATATCGCGTGGCCAAAACATCACCCGCTTGGGCACCACATGCTTGACCAGACATATGTTGACCTGCCATGCAGCTCGTTGGCAAGCCTACCTTAAAGACCCACACCAAAGAACAAAGCGGACCTCTCCTTGCACCGCATCAGCTGGGATCTCCAACCCCACTATACCTTCAGTCCTCTCTGAAACCTGCACTGAGAGGAATGAAGGTGTAGAATTAGGTGTGTCACAGCCAAGTACTTGCGGGCACTCTGCTAGCAGTACACCGACGTCCGATTCTAGCAGACAAATTTCCCTGCCCCAGCTGCTGGACCGTCGAAAGAAGTTCACTCCCAGCCATCCACATGCCCAGCGGTTGAATGCTAGCTTGGCTAAATTGCTAGCGCTTCAACTGCTGCCTTTTCAGTTGGTAGACTCGGCCCCCTTCCGTGAGTTTGTGCAATGTGCGGTTCCTCAGTGGCAGGTTCCCAAACGCCACTTTTTTCTCACGGAAGGCGATTCCGGCTCTCTACTGGCATGTGGATGGCAATGTCTTAGCCTCGCTGGACAGGGCGGTCAGCGGTAAGGTGCATATTACCGCTGACTCATAGTCCAGCAGGCATGGACAGGGACGTTACCTTTCTTTCACGGCCCATTGGGTCACTCTTTTGGCAGCTGGAAAGGATGCAGGACAAGGTGCAGTAGTGTTGGAGGTTGTTCCGCCGCCACGCCTCCAAAATGCTACTACTGGTTGTGACACACCTCTCTCCTCCACTCCCTCCTCTTCTTCTTCCTCCATGGCCTCTTCCTGTGCTTTGTCCTCGGAACCAGCGGTGCTCCGTAGGCGTTCAAGGGGCTACGCAAGTACGCAGGCAAAAAGATGCCATGCCGTGCTTGCGCTGGTGTGTTTGGGGGACAGGAGCCACACTGGGGCAGAGGTTCTGTCTGCTCTGCAGGGGCAGGCCAAGAGGTGGTTGACGCCACGCCAGCTTAAGCCAGGAATGGTGGTTTGCGACAATGGCACCAACCTCCTCTCCGCCCTTTGACAGGGACAACTGACCCATGTGCCCTGTGTGGCTCACGTCCTTAACCTGGTGGTGCAGCGGTTCTTGGGCAGGCACCCGGGCTTACAGGATGTCCTGAGGCAGGCCAGGAAAGTCTGTGTGCATTTCCGCAGATCTTATAATGCCAGTGCTCGCCTGGCTGAGCTGCAAAAGGAGTTGAACCTGCCCAAGAACCGCCTTATATGTGACATGCCCACCAGGTGGAACTCAACGTTGGCCATGCTGCAGCGGCTGCACATGCAGCAGAGGGCCATCAATGAGTACCTGTGCGACTACGGCACCAGGACAGGGTCAGGGGAGCTCGGGTTTTTTTCACCACGCCAGTGGGGCATGATCAGGGATGCATGCACTGTCCTGGCACCATTTGAGGAGGCCACGAGGATGGTGAGCAGTGACAGTGCATGCATCAGTGACACTGTACGTCTTGTCCACCTGTTGGAACATACGCTGCGTGGAATAATGGACAGGGCACTTGAGGCAGAACAGAGGCAGGAAGAGGAGGACTTCCTTGCCTCTCAAGGCCCCCTTTACCCAGACAGTGTTCCTTCTGTCCCACCCATCGCACAGGAAGAGGATAAGGAGGAGGAGGAGGATTGTGTCAGCATGGAGGTGGAGCCTGGCACTCAGCATCATCAGCAGCAGTCTTTTAGGGATGATTTACAGTCCCAAGAAACCGTGAAAACTAGCGAAACAGGATGTGGGATTTTAAAGGTGCTGATTGACAAAAGTATATAAATCACAATGACAGTGATGTATAAAAAAATAAAAAAATTATATTTATTGATTACATACATAAAATACAGTGATATATGCACATATATATGACTATCATAGGTATACACCTACTACCTATTGGTATAAAGTCATAAGGTAACATCAACTGCAAAAATGCGTCTATGAAGATTCTGCAGTTTCGCCATTAAGGCTTCATCAGGAATAGACGCATGAGTAACTTTTTAATGAAGAATGAAGAAAGGCACACTTTAGCACAACATGCATGAGCAGCATCCACGGGATGCTGCTCATGCATGTTGTGCTAAAGTGTGCCTTATTATGTTTGTTATTCTTTGTTTCTAATTGCTGTTTTTTGTCTCCAAATTTTTCTTACACCTTCAAGCTGGAAAATTCTTCATTAAAAAGTTACTCATGCGTCTATTCCTGATGAAGCCTTAATGGCGAAACTGTAGAATCTTCATAGACGCATTTTTGCAGTTGATGTTACCTTATGACTTTATACCGATAGGTAGTAGGTGTATACCTATGATAGTCATATATATGTGCATATATCACTGTATTTTATGTATGTAATCAATAAATATTTTTTTTCTATTTTTTTTATACATCACTGTCATTGTGATTTATATACTTTTGTCAATCAGCACCTTTAAAATCCCACATCCTGTTTCGCTAGTTTTCACATTATTTACAGGGATGATGGTGCGGTTAATCAATTACATACTTATATGCTGATACTCGACCACCCATATTTAGTCCCAAGAAACCAGTGGACTTGTACGTGGCTGGGAGGAGGTGGCTGCGGATCATGTCGTCCTTAGTGACCCAGAGGACTCCGGACCGAATGCCTCAGCTAACCTACGCTGCATGGCCTCCCTGATCCTGCAAAGTCTGCGGAAGGATCCTGGTATTCTTCGGATCAAGGAGAGGGACCATTACTGGCTGGCCACTCTCCTTGATCCACGGTACAAGGGTAAGGTTGCGGACCTTATCTTACCGTCGCAGAGGGAGCAGAGGATGAGACAACTCTGGGAGGCCTTGCAGAAAGGTCTGTGCAACGCGTTCCCAGAGACTGGGAGGTTACAAACTCCTGGTCCTGGACAACGAGTTGCTGAGGCTTCGCTCAGTCAAAGAAGGAGCGGTGGGGAAGGTGGCCGTCTGACCGATGCGTTCAGACAATTCTTTAGTCCGCAGCCCCAAGGTATGATCGGTTCCAGCAACCATCGCCAGCGTCTGATATACATGGTGCAGGAATAACTAGGGGCAAGGTCAGACTTGGACACCTTCCCCACCGAAAATCCTCTGGCTTACTGGGTCTTGAGGATGGATCACTGGCCAGAGCTTGCACAGTATGCAATTGAGCTACTGGCCTGTCCTGCATCCAGCGTTCTTTCAGAACGCACATTCAGTGCTGCTGGAGGATTTGTCACGGATCACAGGGTGCGCCTGTCCACCGACTCGGTTGATCAACTGACTTTCATAAAGATGAACCAGTCTTGGATCACCACCAGCTACCAAACACCTGAAGCGGATATAACAGACTAATTTATTTTCAAATGTCACATCCCTTCAAGACTGATGCTGAGTGACTGTCCTGTTATGTTGACTGACTATCCTCCTCCTCCTCAATGATCCGATTGATGATGATAGCTTGGAAGAACATTTTTATTTCTGGGTGCCGCCACCAGTGGCTAAGGCCCAATTTTTCAGCCCCTGTTTAACAGGGACATGTAATTACAATTTTTTTATGCAATGCTTTTGCAGCAGGGCTCATTCCTGCACTCCAACTAGAGTATCTGGGAGAGGTTGCAGTGTCGTAGCACCAGTGGCTAAGGCCCAATTTTTCAGCCCCTGTTTAACAGGGGCGTGTTATTACAATTTTTGATGCAATACTTTGCAACAGGGCTCATTGCTGTGCTCCAAGTACAGTATCTGTGAGGGGTTGCAGTGTTGTGGCACCAGTGCCTAAGGCCCAATTTTTCTGCCCCTGTTTAACAGGGGCATGTAATTACAATTCTTGATCTAATAATTCACAGCAGGGCCCATTCCTGCGCCCACCAAGAGTAACTGTGAGGGCTCACAGTGTTGTGGCAACACCAACATGTAAGAGGCAAATTTCAGCTGAGTATATACGGCAGGCCCCTACTTTCAAACATCCAACTTACAAACGACTCCTCCTTGCAAACGGAAGGATACAACAGGAAGTGAGAGGAAATCTACCCCTAGGAACGCAAATTCTCTCCTGTAAGAGTTAATATGGGGAAAAAAGTGTCTCCTCTCCACTGATGCTTTATCACCAATTCTTGTTTCAATAAAAAAAACAAATTTTCAAAAAACATTTGTCATTAGGACGGAAAGTGAGGTGAACTGTTCTTAACAGGTGCACACTGCACAGACAGCAAAACAAATGTTACAGGGGTGATAACCCTTCCCTATGTTTTCCAAAAAGCTTAAAAATAGATTTTTTGGCTGGAGCTACACTTAAACAATGTACCTGTTCAAAATTACAAACAGATTCTACATAAGAACAAACCTACAGTCCCTGTCTTGTATGCACCGCCTGTATACGGCTGTTCAGAGTATATAGGGCCTTTTTTATTTTGTGTGCGGGGTTCCTCTTAATATCCATACAAGACCCAAAGGGGCTGGTAATGGGCTGGGGTAGGGGGGGGTGTATGATGGGGTAGCTATGCCATTTTTCTTAAAGATTTTCATCCATATTACCGGGACCAGACATTACATTAAAGCCGCAAGCAGTTTTAAATGGCTTTTTTTCCTTTAGAAATGTAATTTTGTGCAGGGACAGTTCTAAACACGGGAAACACGTGGCACTTCACAGCATAATCATTAAAATGACTGCTCCCGAAAAACGGCAGTTTTTAAAACTTCTTTTTGCAGTGATACATGTCCCCTGGTGCAGAACCCGGGTTCCCAAACCCTTTTTAGGACAATAACATGCATAATAGTCGTTATAATTAGCACTTTAGATTTTGAACGTTCGCATCCATTGTATTTAATAGGGTTCTAAAGTTCGTGCGAACTTTCGGTCCGTTCGCGGGTTCTGGTGCGAACCGAACCCGGGGGTGTTCGGCTCATCACAACCTGAGAGTAATGACTTTCCCTGCTGCCTGCCTGGCCGGTTTATTCGTGGACTCATGTACCCCTGGTTATGCTGGAGGTTAAGGTTTGTTGTTGGTTTTTTGTTTTTTTTATTATTATTATGTTCTCTCCTTGCACTCCTTCTTCCATACTTTGATTGCATTAGAATAAGCTGCTTTAAGTTTTGTACCCTTAGCTAGAGCTAAGTGAATGTTGCTGCGCACCTCGTGGCGATAGGTTACCCTTGCTGTGATCCCTTCTAAATGTGTTCCCTCCAGGAACGGTAATATGTGGAGCCTCCTGCTCCTCCCCCACTGTTTTTAGTTGGAAGTGTGTCTTTGGTGTGCTTTCTGCATCAGGAGATCTTCCTTTGGTTGGGTTTGGGTACCCAGACACCCAGTGATGTTTAGCGGGGGGTGGGGTGGGATGGGATGGGTGTTTGTTTTATTTTAGTTCTCTTTATGTCGATTGTTTTTATGTCAGACAGATATGTGATAATGACAGTATAAAATGGAGAGAGTGTTGACCAGGGCCTTGATGCTGCACTGCCTTTGCTGCCTTTGCTGGTGGTGGGCCTGTAATGCTTTTATAATGCAGACTGTGCTGCTCTCTCAGGGTCCAACGTATCTTGACAAAGAAAAAAGAAGGGCGCACCAGCCTAGTGCATTATCCTTGGGTGGAGTTTATTAAAAGTGACTAAAAGAATACTACTTACAAACAAACGTGGATAATATGCAATGAAAGATTCCACAAAAAGCAGAATGCGTCTGAACCGAACTCTCTCCAGAGCGATCCCTGTCAATCCCTCTGTGACTCTCTGGAGTGGGTTCGGTTCAGACGCATTGCTGCTTTTTGTGGAATCTTTCATTGCATATTATCCACGTATGTTTGTAAGTAGTATTCTTTTAGTCACTTTTAATAAACTCCACCCAAGGATAATGCACTAGGCTGGTGCGCCCTTCTTTTTTCTTTGTCGTTTTTCATTAGGATACCCCTATCCCTGAGGGCAGCAAGGCCAGTGACATATACCATTGTGATATACAGACTGTCTGGTGTTTTGCTCATGCGCAGGAGTTTTTGTTTTCTGCTATCCAACGTATTTTGAACTCTCCGTCATTTATTCCTGCCATCCCGAATCATGGCTCCTTTGAAAGTCCTTTCCTGGAAGGTTAGGGGACTTAATAACAAAATTAAACGCTCCCTGGTATTTGAGTATCTCAAAAAATATAATCCCCATATATTTATCTTCCAGGAAACACATCTTGTGGGAGGTAGCATCTTCAGTCTGAAACGACCCTGGGTGGGGCGCCATTTCCACGCCACTCACTCTGGGTACTCCCGTGGAGTTAGTATTTTGATACACAAGTCCCTCAATTTTGCGCTCGTAGATGTTAAGTTGGACCCTGAGGGACGGTACGTGCTGCTTCATGCCTATATAGATACAGTTGAAATGGTAGTGGTGGGTCTCTACCTGCCCCCCCCCCCCCCCCAGATGACCTTTCTCTCCTCCATGGTATAGTCCCCATATTGGCCCAATTTCCCACTGACAATGTTATTCTTGCGGGAGACAATAATATTCCTCCGAACCCTTCCCTGGACAGACTTGACCCAGACCCTGCTACAGACTCTGCCCTTTCCAGATGGGCGAGACTGGTCTGGAGGATGTGTGGAGATGGAAGCATGGAAGCATAATACACCTTTCATTCCCTTTCCCATAACACGTTATCTCGCATTGACTTTCTTTATGCCAGTACCAGCGTATTGCCTAAAATACGGGAGATCACGGTACTACCCAGGGGTATCTCCGATCATTCACCGCTGCTATGCAATATACAACTGACAACGTCCCTGGCAGACAGAATCTGGCGCCTGTCCAGATTTTGGATAGCCCATCCCACTATAGAGATTGAAATTGCTAGAGAGATTAGAAAATACTGGTTGTTGAATGCTGGGACTGCCTCCCCGGGGACCGAATGGGATGCCTTTTTAAGGCCTTCATCAGGGGGTGCAATCTTTCCTCTATAGCTGTGGAACATAGAAATGATCAAACTACATTGGAGGAAGTGGAGGCCAAAGCCCAGTCCCTCGAATCTAGATATGCCCTCACGGCTAACCCCGTTATGGGACAGGAAATGAGAGTGGCCTATCGGGGGGTGATGCTCCTGAGAGTGGCCAAGGTTCATAAGCGACAACTAGTCCAATCACAGAGAATATTTTGAGCAGGGGGAAAAAACAGGAAGGCTACTGGCCTGGATTGCCAGGGAACAGTCTCCGACCTCTACTATAGCTAGAATCCAGAAGGAGGATGGGGCTCTGGTGGTGGACCCTGTGGAGATTAATGCTTGCTTTGCGGACTTCTATTCCAAACTATACTCCACTAGAGCAGAATACTCCAGTGAGGAGCTCTCTGGGTTCCTCAAGGAGGTAACGTTCCCGACACTTGCTCCTGCCGCACAGGACAGTCTGGATAGCCCAATCACACTAGAGGAGGTACAGCAAGCGTTGGGCTCCCTGCAATCAGGCAAGACCCCAGGTCTGGATGGGTTTCTGCCTGAATTTTATAAGCAGTACGTGGAGGATGTTACGCCCAGACTACATAATATGCTCACCAAGACACTTAAGGAGGGTTCCCTCCCCCCATCAATGGCTCAGGCCATTATAGTGGTGATTCCCAAGACAGGGAAGAAACCACAGTTGTGCTCATCATATAGGCCCATTTCCCTCCTCAACGCCGATGCTAAAGTACTGACTACTGACCAAAATTCTCGCTCGACGCCTTAATGAAGTGATACTCACTTTAATTCATGAAGATCAATCAGGCTTCATGCCGGGCAAGGGAACAGATATTAATCTTCGGAGACTTATGCGATCTTGGCCTCTGGGGTTGGAGATGACGGACCTGCAGTAGTGGCCTCCCTGGACGCTGAGAAAGCTTTCAATTCGGTGGAATGGATATATCTATGGGAGGTCCTCCGCAGGTTTGGGTTCGGACCCGCCTTCATCTCCTGGGTCGAGGCCGTGTACAGATCTCCGACGGCCAGGGTACGTACTGGAACTATTCTTTCCCCCTTGGTATGGGAACGAGACCGGGCTGCCGACTTTTGCCAGGGCTATTCGCGTTAACAATAGAGCCAATGGCTATCCTTCTCTGGTTCAGGGTATAGTGGTGGGCTCTCTCCAAGAGAAAGTGTCACTATACGCTGACGATACCTTACTGTACCTCAGGGATGACAGAGTCTCTCTTTGGCGGGCGCTTGAGGTAGTGGATAGGTGCGATATTTAAGAATATGCATAAACTGGGGGAAGTCTCTCTTGTTTCCGCTTCACTCCAGAGCAGGCTCTCTGCCGTCGGATGTGCCACTCCAAAGGGTATCCCAGTTCAGATACCTGGGAGTGGAGATACATAGGGACCTCCAATGGTTTACAAAGAAAAAACTGTGCCACTTTTAACCAAAGTCTATTAGGAATTCGGAACTTATTTAGATGTGTATGGAAATCTATCAGGCATCACACCAGACTAGTCCAGTGGCATTTAACCAATCATCTACATTAGTCCATAGGTCATTAGGGTGACCCCAAGTTTCACACCACCGTGATTACTCAAAGCAAGCCGTGAAAATTCCACCACCAAAGAGAGGGGGAGCAGCTTACCAGAAGCCAAACGGTTAATGGCATTGAACTTTTGACCCAGCTGCAGCCTTTGGTGATGCAAAACGTCCCTTCCACAGCCAGTATTCTCACTCGGATGGTCCGTACACACAGTATCCAAATCATACACCCAGCATGGAATAAAAAAGGGCAGGCCAATAGCGTAATTCCGTATGGTAATTTATTAAAAGAATATATAGATCATACTCGCAAAGTAAAATCAGCATGTAAACAAAAAATGCCGGCCGGCATGTCGGAAGCCTCACTCCTCGAACGTGGTGACGTCACTGAGCGTCCTCCTAGACGCGTTTCGTCATTCAATGGACGTTTTCAATAGGAGTGGGCGCTACAGAGACGCACCACGCTTAAGAAAGGCCGGACCACAATGTGAAGTACACGGTTCGGCCATCTTAGTAGTGGGCAAATATGCCCATATATTTAAAACTGGTTACCCCGCTCCACACACCTACATGTAAGGGGGACTAATTACAGCTAGAACGCTCATCTAGACGAAAACACAGGACTTATCCTGCGGGCAGAAAATAGTTAAGTTTTTAGTTTTTTGGCCTGGGCCGTGATTAATCCCGAAAGTAGATATCCATAGGGGTAGGCTCACGATAATTAAACAGATATCTAATTTGAGGAAATTGATTACTAGTTATAAAATGTGTATAGTGTAAAAATGTAAGAATATACATATTAGTGCACATAAATATCATTTTTACACACATTTGAAAAACAACGTGAGGGTGACCTCTACTGGCGAAACCAGAAAGTGACATTAACCTAAAAAAAATTTAATTACTATTTGATCAAGGATATTGGCAGTATTCTGTGTAAACTAATGTGAAGAAAGAAAAAAGAATAAAAGAAAGGAAAACGACATCCAATGGCAGAACCCATAGTGTCATTACCATATAAATAATTCAACATTTATATTCAACCCCACTCCCCCAAAACGCATAGATTGGAATCCCAAAAGGAAGAGAAACCCCTATTTGATCTCGAGAGGAATGGGAAAAAGGGGAATTATTTAAATATATTTGATGAATTTATAATCAAATTTAAGTGCAAAATAACTATCAGTGTGTGATGATAGTTACATTTAAATAATAAAAATTAATAAATTTTTGTGTACACCAATGGTGAACATTACCCCAAATGTTACAAGGCTTCCACCGTATATCACACATTGGGTTTACATAGTAGATATTTCTAGGCATTATTAATAAACGCATTCACATCAGTATCTATGTTTAGCCCATAGGGCGAATAGGTCTTCAAACGGTGGATCCAGGCCATTTCTAGTCTAGAAATTTCCCTAACAAGATTACTCCCCCTCCAGTTAGGTTTGAATTTATCTATCCCCAAGAAGAGGGTATTTGAGGGGTTTCTGTCGTGTTTGAGCAAATAATGTTTTGACACAGAGTGGTTCTTAAACCCTGTTAGAATATTTGTTATGTGCTCATTGAGTCGCACCTGAAGTGGGCGTTTTGTCCGTCCCACATACTGCAGGCCGCATGGGCACTGCAGTAGATACACAACACCGGTGGAGGCACATGTGATACAGGGTTTAATGACATGCTGTAGCCTTGTAGCGGTGGAAATAAATGTGGTCGTTCGCCTAACGCGGTTGGAATTCAAGGCACACACTCTGCATCTCCTACATTGATAGTACCCTGTGAGTTGATCAAAAAAGCCCCTCCCAATACTAGGGGGGTTTATGACCCCAGGAGCAATACGATTTTTTAAAGATTGTACTCCTCTAAAAATCACCCTAGGCCTATCCGGAAGTACATCTTTCAGTACGTTATCATTGGCCACAATGTGCCAATGTTTTCCTATTAGCTGTTTTATAGCCTTATGCTGGATGGAATAGGTGGTGATAAAGGGTACTCCAGGTGGAAATGGTCCACCCTCTCGTGGTCCTCTTTCCACCAGCAGGTTATCCCTTCTGGTGTTCTTAACCGAATCCAAAGATTCTTGCAATGTATCCACTTCATACCCCTTTTCTAGAAACCGGCCTGTCAAAACCTCAGCCTGCTTTAAAAATTCTTGGTCGTCAGAGCAGTTCCTACGAAGCCTTAAATATTGGCTCTTTGGAACCGCTCTGAGCCATGAGGGGTGATGGCAACTCCCGACAGGAATAAAAGAGTTCCTGTCCGTTTCTTTAAAGAACGTGGAAGTTGCAAATTTATCCCCTCTAATGGTTATCCGTAGGTCTAGAAAGTGAACTTCTGTCTGGCTGATCTCATATTTCAACTCTATGTTTCTCTGGTTGTTATTCAGAGAAGACATAAAGTCGATTAAGCCCTCTTGTGACCCATCCCATAGGAGGAGGATGTCATCAATATACCTAGCCCAAAGGGCTACCTGGGGTCTGGCCCTGGAATAGATGACATCCTCCTCCCATCTGGCCATAAAAAGATTCGCCAGACTTGGGGCATACTTAGCCCCCATGGCCACATCGGTGGTCTGCCTGTAAAAATTCCCATTGAACCAAAAATAATTCGAAGCCGCAGCGAATTCCAAAAGGGCCAACAAAAATTCAATCTGCTGGAATGGGAGACCTGAATCTCTATCCAAATAAAAACGTACAGCCTCAAATCCCAACTCATGAGGGATGATGGTATATAAGGACGTAACGTCCACTGTGGCCATCCACATACCCTCCTTGGGTGTAATCCCTGCCAAGAGATTCATAACATGTCTTGAATCCTTGGTATATGATGGAATCTTCCGTACCAAGGGCTGCAAAAAGAAATCAATATATCTGCCCACCCGGGACGTGATGGAATCAATCCCACTCACTATGGGACGTCCCGGGGGGCAGACAGGATTCTTATGCAATTTAGGTAGGTAGTAGATGGTAGGTGTGCGAGGGGCCTTTGGAATCAGAAACAACCTCTCTTTGGGGGTAAGAATCCCCTCATAGAACCCCTTAGACACCAGAAGTTCCAATTCCCTGACGTATTTTAACTTTGGATCAGAGGGCAACATAATGTAGGTAGAGATATCGTCCACTATTTTATGCAACTCAAGCATATAGTCCTCTCTGTCTAGAATAACGATCCCTCCCCCCGTATCGGCGGGTCTAATCACCAATTCTTTATTCCCACAAAGCAAGTCCAACCCCTCCTGTAAAGTCTTATTCAATCTCGCCTTTTTAACCTCCATTTGATCCAAGTCCCTTAATAGGACATCTCTGAAAATCTTAAGGGAGGGAGCCAAAACTCCAGGAGGGTTAAACAGGGATGCATTAGCCAGCCCAGAATGAACGTAATTATTTGAAACAACCTGCTCAGTACTGGTAATCCCTGCCATATACCTTTTAATATTTAACTTCCTAATGAACCTATGAATGTCCATATAGGTGTGAAATTTGTCCAAACCCTTAGGGGGCGCAAATTTAAGGCCCTGATCTAGGAGAAGTTTTTCAGGTTCTGTTAGAACCTGCTTGCTTAAATTAAAAATACCCTGTCCTGTTAAACCTTGGGTCTTTTTTGTTGTTCTCGACCGCCTCCCCCCCTCTGGTTCCTCTCCTCTTTCGCCTAATCTTTTTACCCCTTGAGCGGGTTTGTGAAAACCCCAATTATTATATCCATTCGGCCCTCCTGAGCCTCGGGGGGGTAGTGAGGGTCCGGTTTGAGATTGATGAAACAATGGACTATGGTTGGGTCCATCATACGATGGAAAATAGTGTGGGCCATTTGCCCCATAATCCCCACTTGGCCCATCCATATCCTTCAAAGGGAAAAAGGAATTCTGAACAGGGACACCATAATCCCACCCAGAAGCTCCCTCCCTCTGCAAATAAGAGGGAGATTGAGAGCAAAACTCGGGTTCCCGCCTCCAGCTCTCTGAATGTTGAATATAAGGGCCTCCCCCTCTCTGGTTCCCATGACCCCCCCCTCCTCGGGGGTTCTTACCCCTTGGTCTCATCGGAGGCTCGTAATGATGTGAAGAAGAACCATTGCCATAACCACTCGCCTGACCTGGCCTGGAGGGCCATTGGGGGGCATCCTGGTTAAATGGCATTGATCCTCCCCTGGATCCACCCATCCCTCGTCTTGGTGACGGATAGGGGTGTTGGCCCATATTTTTATTCATTGGACCTCTTCTAGGGCCTCCAGAGGGCACTGGGGCTTGGCCTTTGATGCTTGGGATTGGTACCATTGGGCCCAGGGTATCCATTTCCCCACTATTCCTAATAGCTTCCTCCTCCAATAGTTTTTTCTGCCAGTTAAAAACTATATTGCCATGGTAGTCTGCAAGGTCCCTATTATACTTTTTTTTTCTTTTTTATACGTTGATCTTTATCCTCTTTTTCAAGAGTTTTAAGTAAACCTTGAGATTTTTCCCTATATTCATCACTATCCTTAACTGGATTCAATTTCTCTCTGATGAGTTTAATCTCCTCATCTAATTTCACTAGCTTGGTAGCCTTCCTATCGACCAAAAATCGAAGGAAAGATGGTTTATTGTTCTCAATCTGACCCCGGTAGTGTCTCAGGTATCCCAGAGATGTACCACATGGAAGTGTCTCCCCCTATTGCCAGTAGGACGTGTTAACCTAATCAAGATGTCAATCCTCCCTAAATTCAACTACCTCTTTAGACAGACTCCCGTCCCCATACCTATTTCCTTTTTTAAGAAACTAGATGGTATCCTCATCTCTTTTGTCTGGAATGGGAAGGTCCCTAGGATAGCAAAATCGACCCTACAACTGCCTGTCACGCTGGGTGGTTTGGCGCTTCCATGCTTTTCAAAATGTTATTGGGCCGCGGTCCTGGTTACAATTAAGTGGTGGTTGGCGGAGGAACCAGCTAACCCAGCTTCCACTGTGGAGGTGGTGCTGTTGGGTTCCTACTCAGAGCTGAGAAACCTCATCCATAGGGGCCCTCGATCCAACTTGAGGGTGACCCCCCCCTATGAGGGCAACCCTTAGAGTCTGGGATGCTGTTAGTTTGAAATTCGGGAAGCCGAATACATGGTCCCCTGGAACACCATTGCGGGGCAACCCAAAGCTGCCCGATTTCCACTCTATCCCGGACCCAATTGTGTGGGCTAGACAGGGATCATTACGCTAGCTGACATAGTGACCCAGGGACAGTTGACACCATTTGATACCCTTAAGAACACGAGGGGTCTTCAAAACCACATGTTCTTCCGGTATCTCCAACTACGGCGTGCTTTTTACTCCCAATTTCCCAACTCGGTCATCCTGCACATGTCTGACTTGGAAACTGAGCTCCGGCCCTCTGAAAGTAGTGGAACGCTTTCGATGATCTATAATAGGCTTGCTGTGTTGGACACATCCAAAGTTTCCCAACTGTTTACGTGCTGGCAACGTGACATCCCTGAATTGGCCGATGATGACTGGGAAGAGGGGATACAGCAATACCTACCTTTTAACAATTTCGTCAAGGGATAGATTTACCCAACTGAAATTCTTGCATCGCGCTTACTACTTTCCGGTACGGTTGGCTAGAATATACCCTGACAGATCAGCGGAATGCCCCAAATGTGGCTCGGCTGATGCAGATGATTTTTCACGTTGTTTGGTCCTGTCCGAGGATAGAAGGTTTCTGGAGGGAGGTTCTGAAGGACATTAACTCCATAGGACAGCTAAGGGTTCCGTAAAGTCCTATCCCCTTTCTCTTGGGCATCTGCGACTTCCTTGAAGCACCTCAGAGGAAAATGTTGTTTGTCTTTTACGCAGCAATATACGCTAGGAAAGCAGTCCTCCTCCACTGGAACCAGGCTCAACCCACCACTAAACAACTCTGGCTTTAGCTGATAAATGCAGCACTACTCCTCTACAAATTGACATACCTGGATAGAAATTGCCCAAAGAAATTTGATAAAACCTGGGCGGCCTGGGTGAAAGCTAGGCATCTGACCATTGAATAGGTTCTGGAGGATCTCCCATTCACATCAGGTCTGACTCCCGTGAAGCTATGTGGCGTTTTAGTCTTCTAGGCGCTGACTGTCCCCCCCCCCTTTATTTTTTACTTGGTATTCTAGATCCACTAATTAATGATTCACTATATGTCACAGCAGATGCGTAACTAGAACCTTCAGGGCCCCGGTGCAAGAAAACATGATGGGGCCCCCCTGCCATCCGAGCCACGGGCTTCCAATTTTGGGAGGTTGTCCATGGACATCCTCCCAAAACCGTGCTTCCTGCATGCCTCCTGGGACATGCATCCAGCGCAATCACAGCGGCCCTTTACCATGTGATCGGCTGATCACATGTAAACAGACTTGCTGGTTATCCACAGCCCTTTCCTCCCACGCTGTGTCTGTGTTAGGAAAGGACTGCCGTTAACTGTCAAGAATGTCAGTAAATTGTTTACACTGATAACCAGTGCCCCAATCATCAGTGCCATCTATCAGTGCCCATCATTGCTGCCTATCGGTGCTCAACAATGCCGCCTATCAGTGCCCATCAATTCCACCTACAAGTGTTACCTATCAGTGCTCAGTAATGCCGCCTATTAGTGCCCATCAATTCTGACGATCAGCACCACTGTAACGCCGAGCGCTCTGGGTGTCCCATCCTTCCCGGAGCGCTCGCGGCCTTGGTCCCCCTGTGGCGCTCCGGTCGGCCCCCCTGGCCGTGGGCGCTGCTCTGTTGCCGGCGGGGATGCGATCCACACGGCGGCACATCTCCGTCCACGGATCGCATCCCATCCTACTCACCATCCCCCTCCTGCTCCTTCCCGGCGCACGCGCGGCCCCGCTGCGCTCTAGGGCGCGCCGGCCTTCTGAGATTTAAAGGGCCAGCGCACCATTGATTGGTGCTTGGCCCAATTACTGTGTGCACACCCAAATCTGATTTAAACCCACTTCCCCTTCCTGTCCTTGCCAGATCTTGTTGTCTTAGTACCCTGTGGAAGCGTTTTGTGAGTTGCCTTGCCTGTGTATCTGACCTGCTGCCATTGTCTCAGACTACGAACCATTGCCGCCTGCCCTGACCCTCTGCTACGTCTGACCTAGCCTCTGCCTAGTCCTTTTGTACCGCGCCTATCTCAGCCGCCAGAGAGGTGGAGTCGCTACTGGAGGACACAACCTGGTTGCTACCGCTGCAGCAAGTCCATCCCGCTTTGCGGCGGGCTCTGGTGAAAACCGGTAGCTGCTTAGAACTTGTCCCTCAGTACGACCCGTGCCATCCCCTCTCTGGTACAGAGGATCCACCTTCTGTATCCCCACTAGCCGTCAGTCCGGCCCGTGACAACCACCTATCAGTGCTCATTAATGCCGCCTAACAGCGTCCATCAGTGCCACCTATCAGTACTCTTCAATTCTGCCCATCAATACTGCCTGATTTCTGTCTATCAGTGTTCATCAGTGCCTCCTATCAGTGTTCATCAGTGCCTCCTATCAGTGACCATCAGTGCCCTCCATCAGTACCTTTTTATCAATGAATGCTATTAATGTCCATCAGTGCCGTCTGCCTTCTCAGGACAGCACGGCTCTGAGCGGAGATCGTGTCTGTCATGGTACAGTAGCACTAGCACAGAGACACTGGCATTGATGTTCTATTTCCCATCCGTCCTCTGTCGCACGGGATGAGAGAGGACACACAGCTGATCTCACTGCTCCCCCCTTCTCCCCCCTCCTGTGTGCTCCGCGGGTGTGAAGCTAACAAGCTTACATTTCCCGCGGAGCACACAGGAGAGGGGAGGGGGGAGCAGTGAGATCAGCGAGATCAGCTGTGTCCCCTCTCTCATCCCGTGCGACAGAGGACGGAAGGGAAATAGAAAGCCAATGCCGGTATCTCAGTGCTAGTGCTACTGTACCATGACAGACACGATCTCCGCTCAGAGCCCTGTGTGAATAGCAACCCCGCTTCCCCCCCCCTCCCCACAGTGGCAGAATGCCAGGCCCCGTCGCAAGTGCGACTCTGGTAATTCCGCCACTGTGTCACAGTCAACATGTTTCCTTACCTTGATATTGTATGATCTGTTACTGTCCAATTCTTGTCTGAATGTATCAGTACCCTGATTTTCTGTTTGTTCGTTAAAAAATAAACTTTATGCATGTTAAAAAAAAAAAAGCTTCAAATGAGCACCCCCGAAGCATAAAAAAACACATCTAAAAAGCATGTTGAAGTGGTAGGCGCTTTCATGTGTGTGGAAGTCATTTACACTTGCTTTGTCTTCAGCACACATTAAAGTGTCTACTGTTTTAGCATACTCTTTTTTTATAAACAGAAACCTCTGTAGCGATACCCCCAGACTAAGGGAGCCGCTGGTTTGCTTTTGGGCCCTGTACACAGCACAGCCAACCCCCGGTAATCTACTCAGCCCTTCTCTAGCACAGCTAGTCTAGGGGTGGTATTTCTATATAGCTCTATAACAGTTTATGCACAATCCCACAATACCTTTCTTCTAGTGATATATATATATATTATATATATATATATATATATAATCTCATCTTTCTTATCTATCTTGACTCTAATACCAGATTTGAGAAAATGTAAAAGGTTTACTTGTAGATAAAAAAAGGTTAACAATCAATATTACATATAACGCATACATGTAGAGCCCTGCAGTAATACTAGCAGTAAATAGATGGGAGCAAAGAAAATGGGATTTTTAATGGTGCAGAAATGACAAAGTATCAAGCAGATTATAATAAAATATTTTTATTTGGACACCAAAATAAAACCAATGGTAAAAAACGGTGTAGAGAGTGATTGTTACAAACAGTTCAGTTGAATTGGACAGTTGGATGGCCTAACTCCCGACATGTTTCGCCCCTAAATCGGGCTTCTTCAAAGGGGAAGCACTGTCCAATAGGTGACATACACCTTCTAAAAAATACAGAAAAAGACACAAATACATATACAATCCATTAAAAATGATAACCAAAACATATATTATAATATTAGTGATAAAAAGGTCTATGCATGCACAATTCACCCCCCTATGGTCAAGCCCCTCTCTATACACTCCAGCCAGCCCAGATGGTCGCGTCCCCAACGGTAGCACCGGAACCCCGCCCAGGGCACATCCAAGGATCACAGGGGGCAGCAAAAAAAAACACAAGGGGAGAAAAAACGACCCGTGGCCTGGGTAATATCTAAAGTTGAAAATTAAAGATATGTCCAGTGAGAAGGAAATACACATGGACACACAGATCCCCATTAATCCATATATATGTGGCCCCAGAAAACACATTGCCTAAGCAATGCGTCTCCCGGCAATAATATTACCCAAAAATAGAAAACTCCATCGACAGCTGTCACATGTCCTGGGTCTTTCCCATGTAGGAGGTGTGACAACTGTCGTTTCTTGCTAAACAGTAATGAAGTCATGCTGCCCAATGGATGTATCCATAGGATAAAACACAGAGTAACATGCCAGACCACAGGCATTGTTTACATGATGCAATGTACCTGCAGTTCCTTCTATATAGGGAAAACAAAACATCCCTTTTTCAAACGAATAAATGAATGATCATATATCTTTGATTAAAAAAAAAAACAATGGAAACTCCGTTCAGTCGCCATGTTGGTCTATTTCATGACTTCAGATTGGACACCATCAAATTCATGGCCTTGGAACATATTCCTCCGGATGTTAGGGGAGGCAGCAACGATCAGAAACTTTTGCAATTGGAATCCCGATGGATTTTTTTGCTGAAAGCAACAATTTATCCTGGATTGAATGAAATGTTGAGTTATAAACCTTTTTTATGAACATTGCATATTGTTTCCCTTGTTGCCTCCCCCATCCTCGCTATAGCTTTGCTTGTTTTTCTTTTTTCCTTCTCTTTTTTCCAAAAATCTTTTTTCCCCCCCTATTTCCTTCCTGCTCTTCCCCTTTTTCTTTTCCCTTTTGTGGTAGTGTGGTACCCCACCAGTGTATGAATACAGGATTCTCAACCAGGCAGGTTGAGGGGCTCCAGGGTATTTGCTCGTTTGGGAGGAAACTGGCTTTTCAGTTTCCTCATGATTTACTAAAGTCCACTTTGGGACCTGGAGCTTGGGGATTTCTTAGAGATCCGGGTGGGATGAAATCCCCAGTCCTGGATCCGGGTTTTGAGACTCAACTGCACACTGATTGTTCAGGTGTGTGTGGGCCTGATAGTAGAGTCAGGACCAGCATTCTGGGCTCCACCCTCCCGACGAGTGCAGGTGTGCACTAGGGAAGCCATAGAGTGCATGTGTGCACAGTGGAAGCCAGAGACCCAAGTCTGAGGCCTCGTACACACGACCGAGTTTCTCGTCGTAAAAAACACGTCGTTTTTTTCGACGAGATTTTTGTTAAGCTTGTCGATTTTCTCGTCAAGCTTTCTATGCGTACACACTGACATTTCCCAATTTCCTCATTGTTCTCCGCGCTCACGTCCAGCACGTACGACGGCACTATAAAGGGGAAGATCTTTTTTCTTGGCGCCACCCCTTGGGCTGCTTTTGCTGATCTCGTGTTACCGCGTGTGAAGTAAAAGTTTGGGAAGAGACGATTCGCGCTTTTCAGTCTTCGTACTTTTCAGATCGTTTTCTGTGGTTCAGTTTGTGCTTGTGGGTTCGTATCTTGACTTTCAGGGCGTCTAGGCAGGTCGTATCTGTTTTACAGTGCGTTCTTGCCTGTTCGTTTCTGTTTTTCAGTTCGTTATTCATAGGCCTTGCTGTTCTAAAGTGCGTTCTGTTCTGTACGTTCTGATAAGACGACCGTTTCTTATTAGCCATGTCGCCTGGACGTTCTCGTCGTCGAGTTCGTGCTGTGCGTGCGCTTGGTGTTGGTCTGCTTGTTTTGGACCAAGACCAGTCCATGAATGGTGTGAGGAGGAGTTCATGGACCAAGAATTGGTTGCTCCAGCGGGACCAATTCTGCCATATGCCTCTGCTGCGGGAGATCGTCGAGAATAATCCTGAGGACTACAGGAATTTTCTGCGGATGTCTGACCCCGTTTTTCAGGAACTGTTGGCTTTGGTGTCCCCCTATATTACCAGGCAGGACACCGTTATGCGGGAAGCCATCAGTGCTGAGCAGAGGCTCATCGCCACGTTACATTACCTGGCGACAGGGAGAAGTCTTCAGGACTTGAAGTTCACCACAGGCATCTCCCCCCAGGCTCTGGGCCTCATAATCCCAGACACCTGTTCTGCTATTATACAAGTCCTGCAGGAGGACTATATTAGGGTAAGTTTTCTCCATTAACATCACATTTTATGTATTACATGTATGCTAATGTATTGTATTTCTTTCATCCTTCCCTAATTACCATGATTGTAATATGCTGAGAATGTCCCCTTTGTCCCCATGCATGCTGGAAGCTTTAGATTGCCCCTTTTTTCTCCTCCATAAATATTTCCCTTCACTAACTTTTCCAGCAGGGGCGCCTGTTGCTCCAAATGTTTGGGGGTCCCACCCCAATTTATGAACTAAACTTCCTCCTTTTTTGCTCAGGTGCCTATTAAACGCCCCCAGTTGTCCCCTCTAATGCAGCCATTTTGTTCCCTCCAATGCAGCCATTTGGTTCCCTCCAATGCAGCCATTTGGTTCCCTCCAATGCAGCCATTTGGTTCCCTCCAATGCAGCCATTTGGTTCCCTCCAATGCAGCCATTTTGTTCCCTCCAATGCAGCCATTTTCCCCCCAGCCCTGCACTTACCTTCTTGTGGTCAGCGCCATCCTTCTTCTGTCCTTGATGTCTTCTACTTCCCTTGATGTTGCATCAGCCAATCATGTTACCATTAAACAGACTTGGTGAACATGATTGGCAGAGCAGCCTGCCAGTGTTTCCCCAAGGAATGCCCCCCCCCCCTGCGTCCCCTATTTTACTTTTCGGAAGCCAATTACATCCCTCAGGTTGTAATGTGCAAGACTATTTTACTACCTGTTTCTGCTATGCAATTTGAACCCCCTAAATGCCGCAATTATTCATATGTCGGTCGCTAAACAAGAGGCCATCCACCTGAATAGTGGGCGGCATAGACAATACATAGGTTAATGCAACGCATGAACCTATGTATTGTTCTGAGTGATGGGCACAGGAGAGAGGGGGCAGTGCTCCAGCGCCCACTCTGGACGCACCGCCACTGCAATGCTATCCTGTGGCCAAACACATTTCCCCCCCCCAAAATAATTTAGTAATGGCCCATCAGAGGGGGTGATGAATCTGATAAATTAGCCTTCCCTTATACTTATTTTAAACACCTTAATAAACGTAGAATTTGATTGATGTTGGCCTTGATTTTTTTTTTAATCAAATTTCCTTGTAATGTCTGACTTTGGTATTCTAATATTATTTCATCTTGTTTCACTCCACAGCTTCCTTCCACGCCACAGGAATGGCAGACTGTGGCATCGGAGTTTGCCACGCGGTGGGACTTCCCCTACTGCGGTGGTGCCATAGACGGGAAGCACGTCCGCATCGTGCCGCCACCCCGTTCTGGGTCCTACTACTACAATTACAAGGGGTTTCATAGCATTGTGCTGATGGCGGTGGTGTCAGCACGGTATGAATTCCTCTATGTTGATGTAGGGAAGAATGGCCGGATGTCCGATGGGGGATCCTTCATCCAGACGGAGTTTGCCCTCCGTCTCCAGAGTGACGACCTTGCATTGCCACCGGATGCAGGGAATATTGAAGGACTCCCCTTTGTTTTCTTGGCTGATGAAGCCTTCGGACTCGGACGGCATCTTATGAGGCCATTTCCACAGAGGACCCTGACCCCAGAGAAGAGGGTGTTCAATTACCGGCTGGCCAGGGGCCGAAGAGTTGTCGAAAATGCCTTTGGCATAATGGCCAGCCGGTTCCGCCTTTTTATGACTTCAATACACTTGGCGGAATACAAAATAAACTATGTCGTATTATGCTGCTGTGTGCTACACAACTTTCTGAGCCAAAAATCAAATTCCTATATGGCCTCAGTTTTGCCAGAGGCTGGACTTTCCCCTGCAAATCCCCTGCCGGGCCTGGAATCTGCCCGTCCTGGCTTGCCCTCCCAAAATGAGGTTCGGGACAAATACATGGAGTATTTCACGGGTAGGGGGGCAATTCCTATGCCAGCCTATGTCTAAGGATCCCAATAAAAAGCTTGTTTAAACCTTTAATTATTTGTTCTTTCCTGTCTCCTAGTTTGTCTTTGTGCATTTGTAGTGCCAAGTGTATTTTACTTTAGTAAATAACAACCATTTCACTATGTAACCTTACAAAATAACCAAATAAGCTTAGAGGGTATTATAAAAAGAAGCTACACGTTGTTTGTGGTCAAATATTTTACTCTGTGCACATTCTCACCATTTTTAGTTTTTTCTGGTTTTTTGGGTTGGCCTGGCCCCAACCCAGCAATTTTTTGCTTATGAAAATACAAAAATAACAGTTGCATTCCAAAAATTACAACATTGGATACCTCTGAGCAATCTGAGACATTCACTTACACAAACTATGTCTCTATGTGCCCGTCCTAATATGGGGTCCTGCCACCCCTTGCCCAGGCAAAAATTGAATATGCACACATTTGGGATTTTTTACATCTATGAAGTTTACAATCCTGATCCCTATTGTCAACATGTGCTATCTGCCATCAGGGGTGATCAATGGACGTGTTTTGGGGGTGCAACCCCTTCCTCATTTCACCGACTTTAGATACGAGGAAGGGGTTGCACCCACAAAAGACGTACATGGATATCCCCTGATGGCAGATAGCACATGTTGACACACTGTGTGCAGATTCAATTTTTGGCTGGTTTGATTGTCAAAAAAATTCGAAAAGTTGCAAAAACAAACATGTAAAAACAAATGTGTTTGGATGGCTTATTGAGTTCTCCCCAAAACATCGAGAATGTCTTTAAATGTTTGTTCCATCACATGGATTCTGTTTAATAAGGTCCAGTTCCGTGCTACATTCCATCACTTGCTGGATGAGGCGGAGGGCACTGTCAGCAGAGAACCGTGTACTATCCTTCACAACATTTATATCCCCTAAAAACAAAAAAACAAAAAAAGGTATTATAACTCTGCAGGCCTACATCTCTTACCTGAAGCTGTGGTGACAGATACTGACAACGTCATCCACCTCTCCTTCCTGCACTTCTCCTTCCTCCACCTCAACTTCCTGCACATCTTTCGGTTGTGGGTCTTTGGGAGTTTGGGGTTGCTTGGAAGTTGTGGGGTGCATGTGCTCCCTGGAGTGTCCTCCTCCCAGTCTTCTCTCCCCTATGAGAAGCAAACAAAAGGTCAATTTATCACACTGTAAATCTCAATGTTAAAATAAAAACAGGCTAAATTGATTGGAAGTGTGGTACAAGTGTGTGTTTGGGCGGAATTTAAAGAAGAATGCATTATTTATGACCAAGAATATGCTTAGTATTCACCTTTGGATGTAATTTATTTGACATGGAGGCACCACAAAAATTCTCGTATGCACCTGTGTGGGACACCCAAAAAAGGCGGGTCTGGTGGCCCACACTATAGTGCTCCAAAGTACAGATGTGGAAGCAGCTGCTGAGTGTCCTCTCCTTTACACTGATAAAAGTTTGCATTTCATTCTCTTTACAAACACATCATCTAGACGAAAAAATACGCCACAATTTTGGAGCAAAAATGGCAGATGTATAATTACTTTTGTGGCTCTAAAATAAGCCAAAACCGCGGATAGTGGCCGAACGAAGTGTCTGTAACGTAACGAACGATTACTGTGCCCAACCAAGTTCAAAATATTACATTTTGGAAGCGAGTCCAATATGAGAAACCAAAATAAAGAGCAACATGTCAGTTTAGAAAAAGAATATCAGAAAAGTCTACATTTTACTTACTTTTAGCGAGCATTCTCTTTATGCTCCTCAACTGCTCTGGCTCCCTCAGTTTGAGGTCTGACCACCTCTTTCTGAGCTGCTCATTTGAGCGTTTCACCCCGAAATTCGCCTTCAGACTCTTCACGACTTTAGTGAGGATTTTGGCCTTCTATTTGGTTTGCTATACGGCCCATGCTTGGCATCATAATCAGCCTTGAGCAAGATGTCCACCATCTCCGCCATCTCCGCAAAAGACATATTCGATGCCTTGAATCTCCTCCTTGATCGTGACGTTTCCTCGGTCTCCGGGCTTGTCTCCTCCTCGTTAGTTGCAGAATTATCAGACACCTGCTGTAACTCCGCCATATCTGTCTGCGCGCCGAAAGAGAAGGGGCGGAGAAAAGATGTTAGTTAGAACGTCATGGGCGGGCGACGTGTGCGGAGGGATGTGTTCGTATTTTGACGCATGCGTGGTGTGTGTATATAGCAAACACACATGTGACTATAGTACGTTCGGTGTGCGGAGAGAGGAGTTCAAGTGACGGACGTGCGAACGAAGGTATGTGATTTTGTGACTTGTACAAATTGTTGGCCTATACTGTCTTGAGAATGTTGGAGGATATATATGGTGACTAGCATGTTAAGGAGGTTAGACTGTTTGCCTCACATTAGTTATATATAATTTATTTAACTTACAGATACAATATGAATGTCTTTATAAGCGACAAGGATTTCCTGGCGGAATTTATTGACCGGGTAAGGGAGCTGCCCGCTCTGTGGGAGACGAAAAACCCCATCCACAAAAAAAGAGGGGTGAGAAAAGCAGCGCTGGAGAAGCTGCTCCCTTTTGTGCATACCAAGGTGCCCACAGCCACAGCAAAACAAGTGGACACTAAAATTGGGAGCTTGAGAGGTACCTACAGGACTGAACGCTCTAAGGTGCTGGCTTCTCAGAGGTCAGGAGCAGCAGCAGATGATGTGTATGTCCCGATTTTGTGGTACTACAACAGGATGTCCTTCCTGGATGACCACATTGAGACAAGGCCATCACTCTCCACTCTTCCCCCCAGACTTCCCTGCAGCCAACCTGAGCCTTCTCTGGAGCAAGAGGAGGCAGCCATCCTGGATGATCCTGATTTGGCCATCTGGAGCCAGGTATAGTATTTTTCTAAAATGTATTGGGATAAACTTAATGTTTGACAAATATGTCAAGATGACAAACATAAACTATTTTGGATTGCACAAGTGAAATCAAGATCTGTAGACATTATTCTGCACTTAATTGGGTGCTAAATTGTCAATCTGATGTAGTGGTAAATTTAAAGCAAGGATTTATGGATTTACATTCTAATTGCTTCAATCAGGATTACAAAGTTTGATGCAAAGATTAAACTAACATATTAAACTATGTCCCTTTTTCATACACAGGATGAAATCAGCCAGGAGGAGGGTCTGGAAACTGTCAGGCAGGAGGACGAAGGGCCCAGTGGCAGCCAGGAGGTGGCAGGGCCCAGTGGCAGCCAGGAGGTGGCAGGGCCCAGTGGCAGACAGGAGGTGGCAGGGCCCAGTGGCAGACAGGAGGTGGCAGGGCAAAGGAGAAGCACCAGATCCCAAGTGCCTCCCATCCAGCTTCACAAAAGAGGCAGGAGGGACAGGAGCACGAGTGAGGCAGCAATGGCCCTTATTCGTGAGGCCCATGCCACCCTCCAGGAGCCCACATCCCCTGAAGAGGCCATTTCCGGCCTAGTGGAGGCTAAGTTTAAGGTGATGAGCATGGAGCAACGCCTCCTATGCGAGCCCCTGCTCATCACCTTGCTCAACAAGGGGGTGATGGAGAAAATTACCCCCAATACCGCCATATGTGAGGTGGCACAACTGACCCAACCTCAACCTCCACCTCCCCCTTCTTCTTCTGCCCCACCCCCTTCTGCTACACCTCCACCTTCTTCTTCTGCCCCACCCCCTTCTGCTACATCTCCCCCTTCTTCTGCCCCACCCCCTTCTGCTACACCTCCACCTTCTTCTTCTGCCCCACCCCCTTCTGCTACACCTCCCCCTTCTTCTGTCCCACCCCCTTCTGCTACACCTCCCCCTTCTTCTGCTACACCTCCCCCTTCTTCTTCTGCCCCACCCCCTTCTGCTACACCTCCACCTTCTTCTTCTGCCCCACCCCCTTCTGCTACACCTCCACCTTCTTCTTCTGCCCCACCCCCTTCTGCTACACCTCCACCTTCTTCTTCTGCCCCACCCCCTTCTGCTACATCTCCTCCTCCTCCTCCTGACAGGAGTACCCCTCCAGTGGGCCAGCCTCCAGCCAAACGAAGAAGGAAGGCTGCAGGGAAGGCTTCAGGGAAGATTGCAGGGAAGGTTGCCAGGAAGAAGAGGAAGTGATGGCCTTGCTTCATTGTGGTTGGACAGAAGGCAGCCTGATGTAGTACCACAGACTTGGGACATATATCTCACCTGCTGCTGTTCCTGACCTCTGGGAGGCCAGCATCAGATTGTGTTCAGAAATGTTGGCCTTCTCAAGCTCCCGATTTTAGTGTCCACACAGGGTTGCTGTGTGCTCTGGGGTCCCTTGGATGCACAAATGGCAGCAGGTTCTCCAGCGCTGCCTTCTCTTTATTTTATTTTTAAACATGAATAAATGTGATTTTTGTTTATGTTCATACTTGACTATGTGTATTTGTAAAAATTAAAAATCTAGCTTTGGAGTAAGCAGATACATTTGACTGACAAAAAAAGGGACAGATAACAACCCCCCAAAAGAATAACTAAATCTGATTATCAAAAAAACATGGTGGGAAATTTAACTAATATAGAGTCCAAAATTAAATGGGAGATCACTACCAAAACATTGCGAAATTATAATTAACATCATTTTTAAAAATATTACCATTTAAATTATTCCTAAAAACTTGCACGATATAATACACATAAATCTTCTTAAGAGCAGCATGAAAAAGGTTAAAAAAATAAGTCATAACTCTGTGTGAATATCAGCAGCAAAAGAAGGTCACTCGTTTTGATTAATGTAACATTCTAACGAAGATTTCAATGCAGAACATTTAAACGATGCAATATTTTTGAGCGTGACGAATGTGCTCTCTCCATTACGAAGGCTTGTTTTACCAGAAGATGCGCTCCCGTCTCATAGTTGCTTGTGAGCATGCGCGCTTTTGGAAGAGTCGTAAAAGCATACACACGAACCATTTTCTGGTCACAAAACAGCCCGACGAGAAACACGACAAGGAAATCTGGAATCCTGACGAGAAAATAGAGAGCAGGTTCTCTATTTTCTCGTCGAGATTCTCGGCAATTTTCTCGTCGTAAAACCATACACACGAACGTTTTTCTCGACAAAAAAGCTCTCGCGGCACATTTCTTGCCGGTTTTGGACGAGAAACTCGGTCGTGTGTACGAGGCTTCAGGGTCAGAGCAGTAAGGGGCTGCTATCTAAATGGACGGTGTTGCCAAGGGAATAGTCTGTAGGAGACAGATGAGAGCCTGAAGTGGAAGGCCTGAGCAGCACTGCAGTATGTATAAGCCAGGAGGCTGAATGTAATTTTGTTGATGAATAAAAGTGCTGAAACCCCTGCGAGGGAAACCTTTGATTTTGTTTTGAACTTCTTTTAATAAAAATGGGCAAACAAAGCCCTTAAAAAGAAGAACCAGCGAGTGGTGGTGTCCTTCAAGCTCTACATTTGATGCTAGTCCTTTACACTTTCTTCTCCTTTTTTTTTTTTTTTTTGACCATAGGGGGGTGAATTGTGCATGCATAGACCTTTTTATCACTAATATTATAATATATGTTTTTGGTTATCATTATTAATGGATTGTATATGTATTTGTGTGTCTTTTTCTGTATTTTTTAGAAGGTGTATGTCACCTATTGTACAGTGCTTCCCCTTTGAAGAAGCCCGATTTAGGGGCGAAACATGTTAGGCCATCCAACTGTCCAATTCAACTGTAACAATCACTCTCTACACCGTTTTTTACCATTGTTTTTATTTTGGTGTCAAAATAAAAATATTGTATTATAATCTGCTTGATACTTTGTCATTTCTGCACCATTAAAAATCCCATTTTCTTTGCTCCCATCTATTTACCAATTTAGGGATTTGGTGCTATATTTTATCAGTCGGTTATCCACAACCAAAACAAACGTAATACTAGCAGTAGTTAATTATAGTGCGCGATTAGTTCTAACACACACTAACATATAGCTTGAGTCCCCGTTAGCAATATGGCACTCAACAGTACTATCAACTCCCAGTCAGGCCTGACTCAAGTAAAACTCAGTCTCTAGAGAAGGAATCTTCACATGCCAGATGATCGATGGTGCACATACAGGAACAATATTTGTAATCCAACAAGGTATAAAGTAGTAGAACAACTCCCCGGAGACTATGTGACTCTGTCCTCCAACTAGTCTCCTGACAGGAAAAGGGAAATATAACCCGATGGGCCAAGGCAGTCTATAGGCCTAATAAAAGTACTCGATTATAGCTGTGAGCAGGTGCGCTCTCACCCCTCCGGACTCGATCCCAGTCCGGGACTCCCACCGCTGTGTCTTCACACACACACACAGGATCTGCCACCGCCTGATCTCCGGTTCACTGACGTCCCTGAAGCAGGTAGATGTCTGTCGCCGCACAGGCTCCGCAGCGAGGTGGAAGGCTCTCTGGAAGTGCACAAGGCCCAGGCCTCGGGCCTTGCACTCGCAGCAGGTCCGCACAGGAAGTCCTCTTGCCAGCCGTGCGGTGTCCAAAGAGACCGGGCTTAGCCTCGCCATCCCCTTTTATACTCCACCCATGAGTCTCTGCGGCAGCCCAATGCACCCTGGGTGCCAAACGGGGTTCTGGGTAACGTAGTCCATGGGGCCTCAACGGAGACCCCGCTACACACTCCCCCCACTTAAACTCTTTGTTCCCCAAAGATAATTGTCAACAAACACTACGCACAACATTTGACAAAGTTGCGTATGATGTCGGCAGAGGAAGTTCCCACCAAAAATGAGAGGGGGAACTTCCTCGCCCACAGGTCACACTATCATAAGTGGCCTGCCTAACTGTGCCAGGGGGTGAGTTGGGGTTGCCCTCCACCAAATGAACAGTGGAGGGATCAGGGCTTTCTGCATTCCTCCTGGCAGTCTCCACCGTATCCTCCGAGCTCCTCCCCATTTGTGGGTAAGTCAGCCTTCGGGGAGGCCTCATGGCCCTTTTCACCCTTCTCTCTCTTGGGACTTCTGGCTCCAACACTGTAGGTTCCTCTTCCGGAACAGACATGTCAGCTTCCACTGTTTCTGAAACATTTAACTCAGGAGCAGGAGGATTCACAGAACATCTTGGATCCTCCTCTGGGAGCAAGTCGAGGGCATCTTCCCATGAGTCTGATAGAGGGCTGGACGGGATAAATTCAGTAGCTTCTGCATTCAGTGTACTGTCTATGGTGTTTTCTAAAGGTGGGAGATCTATAGCAAAAGTCACTGGGGCCTGGGAAGGCCATAGCCATCCCAACTCTTCCCTTTCATCCTCACTAGGCTCAGAGACATCCGTTTCTTCAGACCGGGATGTCTGAGACCGGGTATTTGGCCTAGGAGTATCCAGGATGGACGTTGGCTCAGAGGAATCCTTCACAGGAGGTATCCGGACTGCCTCGGCATGTGGAAGTATGTGGTTCCGGTGCCAAGTCTTTAAAGGCCCCACCTTTCCCTCTGGCTTCAGCTGATAGACTGGTAGGCCGGGTAACTTGTTACAAATAACATATGGCTCCGGTCTCCATCTGTCTGCAAGCTTGTGCTTTCCGGGGATTCCCAAGTTTCGTAACAACACTCTGTCCCCTGGTTGCAGAGCCTGAATTCGGACCTTCAGGTCGAAGTTTCTCTTGTTGCGGGCTCCCCTTAGATCGGAAGCCGCTTGGGCCTGCTCATAGGCCAACTGTAAACTGTGTCTCAGCCGGTCCACATAGCCCCTATGAGAAGTGGCCGAGGAATGGTCTATGGAGGTGCCAAAGGCCAGGTCTATGGGTAGTTTTGCTTCTCTCCCAAACATGAGTCGGTAGGGAGAGTATCCTGTAGCATCACTTGTTGTGCTATTGTAAGCATGCACAATTGCTGCTATGTGCCTGCTCCAATGCTGCTTCTTTTCACTTTCTAGAGTTCCCAGCATGTTGAGTAGGGTTCGGGTGAACCTTTCCGGCTGGGCATCCCCTTGCGGATGGTAGGGAGTGGTTCGGGTCTTCTTGATCCCTAAGGAGTCCAAGAGCTTCCGGATCAGTCGACTTTCAAAGTCCCTCCCTTGATCCGAGTGGAGTCGCTGTGGTAGCCCATAGTGCACAAAGTATTTCTCCATGAGTACCTTGGCCACTGTGGAAGCCTTCTGGTCTTTGGTTGGGAAGGCCTGGGCATACCGGGTGAAATGATCGGTTATGACCAGAACATTTCTTAGTCCACTCAAGTCGGGCTCGAGGCAGAGGAAATCAATGCATACCAAATCCATTGAGCCTTGACTCTGTAGGTGGCCCATTGGGGCAGCTTGATGGGGTAGAGTTTTCAGTTGGATGCAACGTGCGCATGAATGGCAGTATTCCTCTACTTCAGCCCTCATACAGGGCCAATAGAACCGACTTCTGACAAGTTGGAAGGTCCTTTCAGCTCCTAAATGACCATGATGGTCGTGTAAGGCGGCCAAGACAGTCCCTCGGTGCTTCTCAGGCAAGAACAATTGCCATTTGTCTTCCAGGTCATCAGAGGGGCCCCTTCGGTAGACCACCCCTTGATGCACTTGCAACCTGTTCCACTCTTTCCGCAGCAGACGAGCTTCCTTTGAAGGGTGATGCAATAGCCTATCTGGGTCCTGACTCTCCAGGGCCTCGAGGGCCAACTTCCCCAAAGGGTCTTCCTTTTGATCACACCTCAATTCTTGGGTAAATCATCTTCCTCCATTTGAGTTACTCCACAGTATTGCTTGGGTACCCCCACTACTGTGACCCCTATCTCTCCTGCTTTGGACCCCCCACTGGCTTGGAGTTCAGCCCCTTGACAGAGGGCCCGCACCCCGTCCGGTGCCACCTGGGTCCAGTCTTCTGTGCGGCTAGTGGGAGCATAAGACCATCCGCATCTCGATTCCCAGCCCCAGGTCTGTATTTCAGGCTGAAGTTGAATCCAGACAGGGCAGCCAGCCATCAATGGCCCGTGGCATCCAGTTTTGCTGTGGTGAAAAGATAAGTAAGGGGATTGTTGTCAGTTTTCACGGTGAATTCTGCCCCATACAGATAGTCCTTAAGCTTATCAACTACAGTCCACTTGAGAGCCAGGAACTCCAACTTGTGAGTGGGATATTTTTTTTCAGATGGGGTCAAACTTCTGCTCACATATGCAACAGGTCGCAGTTGCCCTTCATGCTCCTGGTAGAGCACTCCTCCCAGACCGTCATGACTGGCATCTACATGGAGCTCATAAGGTTTCCTTGGGTCTGCATAGGCCAAGACAGGGGCAGTGGTTAAGCTCTTCTTCAGCATGTTGAAGGCCTCTTCGCACTTTCCATTCCACTGGTCTTCGACTGACACTCCCGGCTTCCTGGGACCTGAGTCATCCTCTTCCCCTTCTGTCTTCAAGAGTTCATTCAGGGGTCTGGCAATCCGTGAAAACCCCTCTACGAATCTCCTATAGTAGGAGCAGAACCCCAAAAAGGACCTGAGTTCTGTCACCGTGGTGGGCCGGGGCCAGGAGGTAACTTCCTCCAGCTTCCCGGGGTCTGTGGCAACCCCTTCTTCAGACACTATGTGCCCTAGATAGTTGACTGGTAGAACTGACATTTCTCTGGTGAAAGCTTGAGTCCCTCTTCACTAGGGATGAGCCGAACACCCCCGGGTTCGGTTCGCACCAGAACCCGCGAACGGACCGAAAGTTTGCACGAACTTTAGAACCCTATTAAATACAATGGATGCGAACGTTCGAAATCTAAAGTGCTAATTATAACGACTATTATGCATGTTATTGTCCTAAAAAGGGTTTGGGAACCCGGGTTCTGCACCAGGGGACATGTATCAATGCAAAAAGAAGTTTTAAAAACGGCCGTTTTTCGGGAGCAGTAATTTTAACCGATCACCGCACTGCGCGCCCCCGCAGGCGCACGCAAGTCATTATCCTGCAAGACGTCATATGACGTCCAGTGTGGATAATGCAACCACTTCCCGGACGTCAGTTCGCTATTGACTGGGCGGGAAGTGGTTGCATTATCCACACTGGACGTCATATGACGTCCTGCAGGATAATGACTTGCGTGCGCCTGCGGGGGCGCGCAGTGCGGTGATCGGGGACGGCGTGTGTCCCTCGGACACAGCGCTTCCCTGATCACGGTAAACAGCCAATTTCATTGGCTGTTTACCATGTGATCGGCTGTGTCAAAGTCACAGCCGATCGCATGTCACAACAGACTCGGCGGCGCGCTCCGTGCGCGCCGCCAGAGGCTTGCAGAGCGGGGATCGGGAGAGCGAGTGTCCCTTGGACACAGCGCGTCCCTGATCAGGGTAAACAGCCAATGAATTGGCTGTTTACCACGTGACCGGCTGTGTCCAATCACAGCCGGTCACAAATGTAAACAAACCGCAGGAGTTACTATCTGATCCCTGCTCTCTCCTCACACACCGATCTGTGAGGAGAGAGGAGAGATCAGTAAGTTAGCTCAGTGTAGTTTGTCTACATCAGTTTACAGTGCACAACACGCCCCCCCCCCATAAAGAGGACCTGTCACACAGCCCAGCACATCAATCAGCCCAGCCAATCAGCCCATCTGTCAATCAGCCCACCTGTCAATCAATCAGCCCACCTGTCAATCAGTCAGCCCACCTGTCAATCATCTGTCACAGGCCCACCTCCATCGGTACCGCCATTGGTACCGCCACACAGGCTACCAGTACCGCCATCGGTACCACTACCAGTACCGCCACCAGTACCGCCACTAGTACCACAATCAGGCCCAGCATCTATACTGCCACACAGGCCCGCTACCAGTATCACCACTAGTGCCGCCATCGGTACCACCACCAGTACCACCACCCGTACCACCGTCTGTAGTGCCACCACCACCTGTACCGCCATTGGTACCATCACCACCCATACCAGTATCGGTACCACCACCACCTGTACCGCCATCGGTACCACCACCACCTGTACCGCCATCGGTACCACCACCACCTGTACCGCCATCGGTACCATCACCACCCATACCACTATCGGTACCATCACCACCCATACCACTATCGGTACCAACACCACAAGTACCGCCATCGGTACCACCACCACCCGTACCGCCACCACCACCACCCGTTCCACCATCGGTACCACCACCTGTACCACCATTGGTACCACCACCACCCATACAGCCATTGCTACCACCACCACCCATACCGCCATCCACCACCACCCGTACCGCCATTGGTACCATCACCACCCGTACTGCCATCGGTACCATCACCACCCGTACCGCCATTGGTACCACCACCACCCGTACCGCCATCGGTACCACCACACAGGCCCACCACTAATACCTCCAACGGTACTACCACACAGACCACCACCACTACCACCAACAGTACCATTACACAGGCCCACCAATAAGCACTGCCATAATGTCCCAAAGGGTTTACACACCTGAGGAGGCATATGCCATTCTTGCCATGTCGGATGATGAGAGCAGCGGGGGGGGAGCTCCCATTATCCGATTCTGGTTCGGAATACCAGCCAGTGGATGATAGTGGCTCAGAGTCCGAGTCCCCGGAGGAAACCGTGCCTCCCAAAAGAAGGCGATCAGCACCAAGATCAGCACCAAGATCAGGAGAACTGCCCACCACCAGCAGCGCCATACCCCAGGAAGAGGAGCCCAGTACAAGTAATGGAAATGCACGCCCAACCCGAAGAATCCAGCCCCAGTCCTACCTTCCCGATGCCCTGGCAAACCCCTTATGGTTGCCTGCCAACTCAGGATCCACTATCATCCCCCCTTTCACCGCACAGCCAGGTGTGCAGCCCGACACTACAAATTTTTCTAAATTCGATTATTTTTGTTTATTTTTCCCACAAGATTTGCTGCAGAATATAGTGGATCAAACAAATCTGTATGCATCCCAATTTATTGCTGCCAACCCCGATTCTTCCTACGCCCGCATGTTCCAGTGGCGGCGTCTAACATTGGACGAATTTAAATTGTTTTTTGGGCCTTATGTTCAATATGGGGCTTACAAAAAAGAACAAAGTCCATTCATATTGGTCCAAATGCCCCATCCAACACATGCCCATATATTTCGCTGTCATGTCCAGGAAAAGATACGACATGATTATGCGCTTTCTCCACTTCAATGACAATTCACAGTGCCCTCCCCGAGATCATCCCAACTACGACAAATTGTACAAGATACGCCCCCTAATCAATGCCTTTTCCCAGCGATTTGAAGAAGTTTTCATCCCAGACCAAAAAATTTGTGTGGACGAGTCCCTCGTACATTTCACCGGCCGACTGCAGTTCAAGCAGTACATACCAAGCAAGAGAGCCAGGTATGGGTTAAAATTAAATAAAATTATGCGATCGAGCCACTGGATTCGTCTTCAAATTCAGGATCTACGAAGGCAAAGACTCCCAGCTCCAGCCCCGTGATTGCCCCACATATATTGGAACCAGTGGGAAAATTGTCTGGGAGTTGGCATACCCCCTGTTCGGAAAAGGTTACCATTTATATGTTGACAATTACTATACCAGCCTGCCCCTTTTTCGCCACCTTTACAGTAAACAAACCCCGGCCTGCGGTACCTTAAAAAAAAACTGGAAGGGATTCCCACAAAATTTGACCAAAAAATTGCGACCTGGAGAATCGGCATTCATGAGGAACGAGGAGGTGTTGGCCATGAAGTGGAGGGACAAGAAAGATGTCCACATCCTCTCTACGATCCACAATGACACCGTAGTGGAAATCCCAAGAAGACACGGCCCCATTGTAAAGCCCGAATGTGTCCACGACTACAATTTGTACATGGGGGGGGGGGGTGGATTTAAACGACCAGATGCTACAGCCCTACTTATCAACAAGAAAGTCCCGTTATTGGCACAAAAAAGTTGCGTTTCACATTTTTCACATGGCCCTTTTTAATTCGTTTGTCTGCTACCAAAAAACAACTCAAAATCACCAACTCCACTACCTCCAATATATCGAAGATATCATCGATGCCCTCATTTACCAACAAGATCCCACCCCAGGAAGCATTCGCTCTGATAGTGTGAGTCGGCTTCATGAGCGACACTATCCCTTTAGCATCCCCCCCACAGAATCTGGAAGAAGACGCCAAAAGAAATGCCGTGTATGCAGCAGAGGAGGAGTAAGAAGAGACACCAGCTATTATTGTCCCGATTGTCCCTCCCAACCTGGCCTGTGCATCGGAAATTGCTTCAAAAATTATCATACATCCATTAGTTCCCCTTATTATTAACAGACTGCCATTTACCCATTTGCCTGCTACCATGTTACTAACTACCTTCCATGTTAATTAACTGACCCTGGCCTGTTTACCGACGATGTCTTTGCTTGCCGATTTAAACCACGTTTCTGACCTCCACGTGCACCAACCTCAGCCTGTTTACCGACGATGCCTCTGCCTGCCGATTTAAACCACGTTTCTGACTTCCACGTGTACCGACCTTGGCCTGTTATTCGACCATGTTTTTGCCTGCCACTTGGACTGATATTTTGGCCATCTACTTTTAGTACACAGGCGTCTCACATATGTGAGGGGCTTCAGAATAGCGTTCTGAGTAGAGAAAACCAGTTTTTCGTTTTCTGTGCTCCAAGAACAGGGTCTGGTTGCCCGGAGGCTTCAAAGCGATTTGGGTGGGAGAAGCCTCTACCCCTGTCCCCCTGGCCCTAAGCTTGATGGTCCTTCCTGCTGCCTGGGCCAATACTTTGGCTGTGCTGACCATATTACTGCCTGTAATGACCCATGACATTATGGACCATGTTTCTTCCTGCTGTATGGACCAATACTTTGGCTGTGTTGACCATATATCTGCCTGCTGCCTCTACTGACTTTGGACAGCATTTCTGCCGGGACACCTCTGCTTGCTACCTGGACCTGTGCTTTGGCTGTGCTCTGGCTGTGCTGACAGTATCTCTGCCTGTGCGAACTATGGACAGTATTCCTGCCTGCTGCCTGGACGATTGCTTTTGCTGTCGCTGACCTCATCCCTGCCTGCTGCCTGGACCGATGCTCTCCTTTGTGGACTACTGCACTTCTAAAACCACAGGTAATCTTTTGTTATTTGGTATGTACCTGCTATGTGGTAGATATATGAAGGGCCTTCAAAAATTTGATCGGTAGTCAGAAAATAGGATTTTTATAACAGCTTACCTGTAAAATCCTTTACTTGGAGTACATCACGGGACACAGAGCGACATAGTCATTACTAATGGGTTATATAGTTACCGTCAGGTGCTGGCACTGGCAACTTCCAAAACCGGAAGTACCCTCCCCTATATAAGCCCCTCCCATCCGGGAGCACCTCAGTTTTGTAGCAAAGCAATAAGTGTCCCCAAAAGAGGGGTGGGAGCTCTGTGTCCCGTGATGTACTCCAAGAAAAGGATTTTACAGGTAAGCTGTTATAAAAATCCTATTTTCTTTTTCGTACATCACGGGACACAGAGCGACATAGTCATTACTAATGGGATGTCCTAAAGCAATACCAAATGAGGGGGGGGATACACCATATATAAGCTGAGCGCTATCAGACATGAGGATCTTTTGCGGCCTGCAACACACTGCGCCCAAAGGCGACATCCTCCTGACTTCTAACGTCCACCTGGTAGAACCTAGTAAACGTGTGAACTGAAGACCACGTTGCGGCCTTACAGATTTGAGCCAGGGAGGCCTGGTGATGCACTGCCCATGAAGTTCCAACTGCTCTCGTGGAGTGCGCTCTAACTTTGAACGGAGGCGGTCTCCTTCTCAAGCCATAAGCTTGCATAATGACCTGTCGAATCCACTTGGCTAAAGTAGATTTTGACGCTGCCTGACCCTTTCTGGGGCCTTCCGGCAGAATAAACAAAGTATCCGTTCTGCGAATCTGAGCAGTGGCTTTTAGATAAGCTTTAACTGCTCTTACTACATCCAAAGAATGCAATAACTTTTCCTCCACCGAAGTAGGTTTGGGGAAAAAAGAAGGAAGAACCACATCTTGGTTCAAATGAAACCTCGATACCACCTTAGGAAGAAAGGCTGGATGAGGACGTAACACTACTCTGTCCTTATGGATAACCAGATATGGCTCCCTACAGGACATAGCTGCTAATTCCGATACTCTTTTAGCCGAACAAATGGCTACTAGAAAAATCAATTTCCTGGTGAGAAGCACCAAGGAAATATGCTGTAATGGTTCAAGTGGTTGTTTCTGTAGAACCGACAGAACCAAGTTTAGATCCCATGGACATATGGGAATATTAACCGGAGGACTAATACGCATCACTCCTTGTATAAAGGCTTTGACTAGTGAATGCGAAGCCAAGGGCCTTTGAAAAAATATTGACAAGGCCGAAATCTGACCCTTGATAGTACTCAAGGCAAGCTTCCTATCTACAGCCCACTGTAGGAAGTCCAGAATCCTACCTATTACGTACTTATGTGGATGCCATTTCTTGGCCTCACACCACGCGATGTACGCCTTCCAGATTCTATAGTAGATCTGCCTGGATACCGGCTTCCTGGCATTGATCATGGTAGATACCACAGCATTAGAGAGCCCTCTCTTTTTTAGAATGTGGGCTTCAATAGCCAGGCCGTCAAACCTAGGGCTGGTAAGGAAGGGTGGTATATCGGTCCTTGCGAAAGCCGGACGACGTGGGAGAGTCCAAGGACTCCCCACTGAAATTTTACAATCTCCGCGTACCACGCTCTTCGGGGCCACGCTGGAGCCACCGGAATCACTGGTTTCTTTTCTACCCTGATTCTGCGGAGTAATCGAGGTAACCATTGGCGGTGTGAATGCATATATCAGCTTGAACTGATCCCAAGGGAACACTAGGGCATCCGAGCCGCAAGCTAGGGGATCCCTTGTCCGAGAGACAACCCTGTCCCCCTTTGCGTTGAATCTGGATGCTAGAAGATCTACATCCGATGTTCCCCACCGCTGACATATTGTCCAGAAAACCTCGGGGTGAAGGGACCCTTCCTCTGGGCCTAATTGCTGGCGACTTAGAAAGTCCGCCTTCCAATTCTCCACTCCTGGAATGAATACCGCAGATATGGCTGGGACATATTTTTCTGCCCATTTCAGGATGTAATTTACTTCCCTCTGGGCTGCACGACTCCTGGTGCCCCCCTGATGATTGATATATGCCACTGCTGTGGCATTGTCTGATTGAAATCTGACAGGGGACCCTTGGAGTTTGGATGTCCATGCTACTAGGGCATACCGGGCTGCTCGTATCTCTAAGAGATTGATGGGCAGGGCCTTTTCTGCATCCGACCATCTGCCCTGGAGAGACTATTGCTCCAGTACTGCTCCCCAGCCTATAAGGCTGGCATCTGTAGTGACCACCCTCCAAGAAACCGGACTGAAGGATTTCCTTTTTTCCAGATTCTGGGGAACCAACCACCAACGGAGGCTCTTGCGAACGGAAGGGGACAAGGATATTGTAAGTCTAGGGCCTGAACTTTTTTTGTTCCAGGCTGACAGTATGGCCCCTTGCAAATTCCTTGAATGGAATTGACCGTAGGGTACTGCTTCGAATGATGCCACCATTTTTCCCAGCAGCCTCATATACAGGCGTATGGACGGCTGTCTTTTTTGTACCCACTAAGTGGATCAAATCTTTCAAAGACAACACCTTTCCTCGAGGCAAGAATATTTTTCTCTGGCCTGAATCCAACCTTAGCCCCAAGTATTCCAGACTTTTGACTGGTTTTTAGGGCTGACTTGTCTCGGTTGATAATCCAACCGTGAGATTCCAGATACTTGATCGTCTTGTGAACGACCACGTCTAGTTTTTTCACTGAGTGGTCTATCAGCAACAAGTCATCCAGATATGCCATTATCATTACACCTTGTGTTCTTAGATTGGCCAATAAAGGGCCAGAATTTTTGTGAACACTCTTGGTGCTGTGGCCAAACCGAAGGGTAAGGCTCTGAACTGAAAATGGCGCCCTTCTACTGCAAAGCGTAGAAATTTTTGGTGGACTGGAAAGATGGGAATGTGCAAATAAGCATTTTTGATGTCGATCGTGGCTAACCAATCCTCCCCTTGTAGGGCAGTGGCCACCGATCGGATCGACTCCATCGGAAAGTCCTGATATACAGGAATTTGTATAGCCCTTTTTAGAATTAATATGGGCCTCCCGTCCGCGTTTGCTTCGGGACTGTAAAGAGGTTTGAGTAAAACCCGAACCCTCATTCTTCCAGGGGAACCTCCATAATTACTCCTTGGAGCAATAGTTGTTCTAGTGCCAACAGGAGGGACTCTCTCTTCCGGGGATCCCTTGGCACGTTTGACCTCAAAATGGGAAGGAGGGGAGTCTTTTAACTCCAAACTGTATCCCAAACCTACTGCGGAGAGCACCTATCTGTCTTGATCGTGTCCCGCCAGGTCTCTTTGCGAACAACTGGAGTCCTCCCCCCACCCGACTGAGTGGGGGCTTCAATGAATTTAACTTTGGGGGAGGTTTTGTACCTCCCCTGACCCAGGGTTTCTCATTACCCTGCTACTGTCCCTGTTTTTTACCCCCGGGATTTAACCGAGGAGGCCGTCGGAACTGTTACACAGCCGATGCCCCAGGGACTGGAGAAGCAGGCCTCTTAAAGAGGGACCTCTAACTCTGCTTTTAACCGGCAAGAGCGTATTTTTACCGCTGGAAATTTTCTGGATATATTTGTCCAGGTTTTCCCTGAATAAGCGTTCACCATGAAATGGGACGCTAACCAGCCATTCTTTACAGGGAGCTTCAGCAGACCAGTTTCTGAGCCATAGGAGCCTACGCATATGTACTATAGACAGCGTAAGGCGGGAGGCCTGATGGACTGAATCCTCTATGGCGTCAACCGCAAAGCCTAAGGCTCTAGGTAGATCAGCTAGGGCAAAGCTTGCTGATCTGTCAAGTCCCTCAAGACCTGTTTCAACTGATCCTTCACTGCTTAGCAGACCCCAATAGCTGCTACTGCTGGTTGTATCACTAAGCAGATTTTCATAAGGACTCCAATCTTTTATCTATTGGGTTCTTGAACATTTGGACATTATCCACTGGACATGTCAGTGATTTATACATACAAGAGATGGCTGCGTCCACTGTAGGGACCTTCCATTTTTTTTTTTTTTTTTTTTTTTTGATGAACTTATCCTCCATGGGATAGACCACCGGAAATCTCTTGGGGGAATAAATATTTTCTCAGGACGTTCCCAATCCTGGTAAATGAGCCCTTTCAGTAAAGGGTGAAGTGGAAAAAAACAAACAGTCTGGGGGCTTCTAGCGACCCCAACGAGGATACAGTAGTGGTTGATGGTTCCGCAAGGTGCATTTTTAAATGCTGATCGGACCATGTTAGTCAGAGACTGAACCCACAATCTTTCAGCTTGAGATGCTGAGAAAAGGTTCCCCCACTGTTGATTCCTCTATAACAGAATCAACCTTATCCTGATCCCCTTCAGGCAGGTCGATCCCTGTATGGGACTGTTGCTCTGCTAACAGGCACTCTGAAGGAGGAGACGGAGATCGGGCGTGCTTTCTCTGACAGGGAGGCAGCGATAAATTTTGACAATCTCTCTCTAATCCTCCCAGAGCTGAGGAAAAAACCTCCTCTGTTACATACACAGGAGCAGGTGACTGAGGACAGCCACAGTACCAAGTACCCCTGCGGGGTCTCTACGGTCACTTACCTCTGAACTTCAGGGGAGACTGGTGCAGCAGGAGTATGCCCAAGATCCTCAGAGCCCGATGAGACCCCCTTCGCTTCCTGGAAGATTCAGTTCCGGAGCTACTGGACGGCATATTCCTAAGCCTAAAGCTGAGGTATTCCAGCCGTAATACACCACTTTTACTGAGAATAGTCTAGCACAATTGCTGCTATATAACAGTTGGTGTCTACTAATGTGCCTTTCTAGGGGATGCCTGTATCAACCGCTTGCTGTATGCCTTTAAATGTTGCCAGCTCTGTCTCTGTACTTCATAGCCAGCTTACTGCAATAATGTGGCTTTTTAAAAACCTGCTGGGACGCCCGCACATGCGCAGAAGTGCTGCGGCGCGCACAGAGCGTCATCCCCCAGGCCCCGCCCCTTTTTCCGGCCACCTCTATATATAGAGGCGCGTGCACGCGCACGCGCGCGGCCACGTGCGCCTCGGCGCTAATTTTCAAACATGGAAACCAGGGACAGGAGCCAGGGCCCCCTTTGCCGCAGGCCGGGGGATAGACGAACACTGCAACATGGCAGAGGAAACAGTTTCCTGTAGGAGAACTCACCAGCTGCCTGGACTTTGTTCTCTGAGAAGAAACTAGTCCATATGACAAGAAAAACATTCCACAGCGGCCTCTAGTGGACAAACACAGGTACCGCAGTTTAATATACTAAACATATATAAAAAAACATTCCCTTTTTTTTTTTTTTTTTTCTTGACCACCATTAAAAATTATTACATTTTTTTAGTAGTTACAGGCATGCACAGATATTAGCGGGAATACCGTTAGGTAACAGACAGAAAGACAAATTAGGCTTGGGGGTCCCCCAATAGAACCAAGTTCCTGGGGGCCCCCACTTACCTGTTCCCCGCCGCAGGACTTTGTTTGGTCCACAAAAGCCCAAACTTCACCTATCACGGCAGGCATTGTAATCAAACCTTCAGGGACCGGGTTCCCAAGGATTCCACTCCCCTGGACCTGTATAGCACCCTGCACAGAAACATCTTGGTCGTGGGTATGACCAGAGCTCTGGATCCCAGGGTCCAGCTCTCCTAAGAGAAGCATTACAGGCAGAACCTTGCTCTTCTCTGCAAGGCCCGGGTACCGACCGTTTAGCTATGAAGCTTTTTTGGTCGGATCCGGAATAGCTTACTGAGGCCCAAAAGAACCTGTACGCAAGCTCAGTGAAAAACACATGTTTCTTCTTGGCCAACACCTTAGACACTGGCAAAAAACTGAGGTGCTCCCGGATGGGAGGGGCTTATATAGGGGAGGGTACTTCCGGTTTTGGAAGTTGCCAGTGCCAGCACCTGACGGTAACTATATAACCCATTAGTAATGACTATGTCGCTCTGTGTCCCGTGATGTACGAAAAAGAAAATGATATGTGCAATTAATGCTGCTAGAATGCCTAGAGGTGCTACTTGGATGTTGGGCCTCTGTATGTGGCCAGGCTGTGTAAAAGTCTCACACATGTGGTATCGCTATACTCAGGAGGAGTAGCAAAATGCATTTTGGGGTGTCATTTTTGCTATGTATAAGCTATGCGTTAGAAATATCTTATAAATGGACAACTTTGTGTAAAAAAAATGCATTTTCATTTTTTCTCCACAATTTCCAAAACCTTCTGGAAAAAAATGAACCGTTCAAAAGACTCATAATGCTTCATAGATTATACGTTGGGGTGTGTGCTTTCCAAAATGGGGTCATTTTGTGGAAAATTCCATTGTCCTGGTGCTCCAGGGCCTTCAAAAATGTAATAGGTGGTTGAGAAAGGATATGTGCAATTTATGCTTGTAGAACGCCTGAAAGTCCTACTTCAATGTTGGGCCTCTGTATGTGGCCAGGCTGTGTAAAAGTCTCACACATGTGGTATCGCTACACTCAGGAGTAGCAGCAGAATGTATTTTGGGGTGTAGTTGCAATTATGCATATGCTGTGTGAGAGAAAAAAACTGTTAATATGACCAGTTTGTGTAAAAAAAAAAAAAAATCAAAATTTTCCCAAGAATTGTGGGAAGAAAATACTACTTCAAAAAACTCACCATGCCTCTTAGTAAATACCTTGGACTGTCTACTTTCCAAAAAGGGGTAATTTTGGGGTATTTGTACTTTCCTGGCTTGTTAGTGTCTCAAGAAATGAGATATGCCTTCAGGCGTGATCAGATGTGATACATTTTCAGTGATTGCCACCATAGTTTGTAGACTCTATAACTTTCACAAAGACCAAATAATATACACTAATTTGGGTTATTTTTACCAAAGATATGTAGCAGTATACATTTTGGCACAAATTTATGAAGAAAAATTACTTATTTGCAAAATTTTACAATAGAAACTAAAAAAAAAGTTTTTTTTTTTTTTTTAAAAATCGCAGTTTTTTTGCTTATATCGCAAAAAATAAAAAACCCAGTGGCGATTAAATACCACCAAAAGAAAGCTCTATTTGTGAGAAGAAAATGATAAAAATGATAAAAATTTTGTTTGGATACAGTGTAGCATGACTGAGTAATTGTCATTCAAAGTGTGAGAGTACTGAAAGCTGAAAATTGGTCTGGGCGGGAAGGTGCATAAGTGCATGGTATTGAAGTGGTTAATGATGCATAAAGTGAAAAAAAAAGTCAAATATTCCTTTAAATATCGTACCTGGGGGGTGTCTAAAGTATGCCTGTGAAGTGGCATGTGTTTCCCATGTTTAGAACACAAAATGACATTTCTAAAGGAAAAAAAGCCATTTAAAACTGCTTGCGGCTTTAATGTAATGTCTGGTCCCGGTAATATGGATGAAAATCTTTAAGAAAAATGGCATAGCTACCCCATCAAAATTGGGCCTTAGGCACTGGTGCCACGACACTGCAACCTCTCCCAGATACTCTAGTTGGAGTGTGGGAATGAGCCCTGCTGCAAAGCATTGCATAAAAATTTGTAATTACATGCCCCTGTTAAACAGGGGCTGAAAAATTGGGCCTTAGCCACTGGTGGCGGCACCCAGAAACAAAAATGTTCTTCCAAGCTATCATCATCATCATCATCATCATCAATCGGATCATGAGGAGGAGGAGGATAGTCAGTCAACATAACAGGACAGTCACTCAGCATCAGCATCAGTCTTGAAGGGATGTGACATTTGAAAATAAATTAGTCTGTTATATCAGCTTCAGGTGTTTGGTAGCTGGTGGTGATCCAAGACTGGTTCATCTTTATGAAAGTCAGTCGATCAACCGAGTCGGTGGACAGGCGCACCCTGTGATCCGTGACAAATCCTCCAGCAGCACTGAATGTGCGTTCTGAAAGAACGCTGGATGCAGGACAGGCCAGTAGCTCAATTGCATACTGTGCAAGCTCTGGCCAGTGATCCATCCTCAAGACCCAGTAAGCCAGAGGATTTTCGGTGGGGAAGGTGTCCAAGTCTGACCTTGCCCCTAGGTATTCCTGCATCATGTATATCAGACGCTGGCGATGGTTGCTGGAACCGATCATACCTTGGGGCTGCGGACTAAAGAATTGTCTGAACGCATCGGTCAGACGGCCACCTTCCCCACCGCTCCTTCTTTGACTGACCGAAGCCTCAGCAACTCGTTGTCCAGGACCAGGAGTTTGTAACCTCCCAGTCTCTGGGAACGCGTTGCACAGACCTTTCTGCAAGGCCTCCTGGAGTTGTCTCATCCTCTACTCCCTCTGCGAGGGTAAGATAAGGTCCGCAACATTACCCTTGTACCGTGGTTTAAGGAGAGTGGCCAGCCAGTAATGGTCCCTCTCCTTGTCCTGAAGAATACGAGGATCCTTCCGCAGACTTTGCAGGATCAGGGAGGCCATGCAGCGTAGGTTAGCTGAGGCATTCGGTACGGAGTCCTCTGGGTCACTAAGGACGACATGATCCGCAGCCACCTCCTCCCAGCCACGTACAAGTCCACGGGTTTCTTGGGACTGTAAATCATCCCTAAAAGACTGCTGCTGATGATGCCGAGTGCCAGGCTCCACCTCCATGCTGACACAATCCTCCTCCTCCTCCTCCTCTTCCTGTGCGATGGGTGGGACAGAAGGAACACTGTCCGGGTAAAGGGGGCCTTGAGAGGCAAGGAAGTCCTCCTCTTCCTGCCTCTGTTCTGCCTCAAGTGCCCTGTCCATTATTCCACGCAGCGTATGTTCCAACAGGAGGACAAGAGGTACAGTGTCACTGATGCATGCACTGTCACTGCTCACCATCCTCGTGGCCTCCTCAAATGGTGCCAGGACAGTGCATGCATCCCTGATCATGCCCCACTGGCGTGGTGAAAAAAACCTGAGCTCCCCTGACCCTGTCCTGGTGCCATAGTCGCACAGGTACTCATTGATGGCCCTCTGCTGCGTGTGCAGCCGCTGCAGCATGGCCAACGTTGAGTTCCACCTGGTGGGCATGTCACATATAAGGCGGTTCTTGGGCAGGTTAAACTCCTTTTGCAGCTCAGCCAGGCGAGCACTGGCATTATAAGATCTGCGGAAATGCACACAGACTTTCCTGGCCTGCCTCGGGACATCCTGTAAGCCCGGGTACCTGCCCAAGAACCGCTGCACCACCCGGTTAAGAACGTGAGCCACACAGGGCACATGGGTCAGTTGTCCCTGTCGGAGGGCGGAGAGGAGGTTGGTGCCATTGTCGCAAACCACCATTCCTGGCTTAATCTGGCGTGACGTCAACCACCTCTCGGCCTGCCCCTGCAGAGCAGACAGAACCTCTGCCCCAGTGTGGCTCCTGTCCCCCAAACACACCAGCGCAAGCACGGCATGGCATCTTTTTGCCTGCGTACTTGCGTAGCCCCTTGAACGCCTACGGAGCACCGCTGGTTCCGAGGACAAAGCACAGGAAGAGGCCATGGAGGAAGAAGAAGAGGAGGGGGTGGAGGAGAGAGGTGTGTCACAACCAGTAGTAGCATTTTGGAGGCGTGGCGGCGGAACAACCTCCAACACTACTGCACCTTGTCCTGCATCCTTCCCAGCTGCCAAAAGAGTGACCCAATGGGCCGTGAAAGAAAGGTAACGTCCCTGTCCATGCCTGCTGGACCATGAGTCAGCGGTAATATGCACCTTACTGCTGACCGCCCTGTCCAGCAAGGCCAAGACATTGCCTTCCACGTGCCGGTAGAGAGCCGGAATCGCCTCCTGTGAGAAAAAGTGGCGTTTGGGAACCTGCCACTGAGGAACCGCACATTGCACAAACTCACGGAAGGGGGCCGAGTCTACCAACTGAAAAGGCAGCAGTTGAAGCGCTAGCAATTTAGCCAAGCTAGCATTCAACCGCTGGGCATGTGGATGGCTGGGAGTGAACTTCTTTTGACGGTCCAGCAGCTGGGGCAGGGAAATTTGCCTGCTAGAATCGGACGTCGGTGTACTGCTAGCAGAGTGCCCGCAAGTACTTGGCTGTGACACACCTAATTTTACACCTTCATTCCTCTCAGTGCAGGTTTCAGAGAGGACTGAAGGTATAGTGGGGTTGGAGATCCCAGCTGATGCGGTGCAAGGAGAGGTCCGCTTTGTTCTTTGGTGTGGGTCTTTAAGGTAGGCTTGCCAACGAGCTGCATGGCAGGTCAACATATGTCTGGTCAAGCATGTGGTGCTCAAGCGGCTGATGTTTTGGCCACGCGATATACGCTTGAGACATATGTTGCAAACAGCAGCTGTGCGATCTGATGCACTCGACTCAAAAAAGGCCCACACCAAAGAACTTTTTGAATAACGGGCAGAGGCAGCGCCCTGCACAGGCGGAGCTCTGCGGTGTGATTCCGTCGGTGTGCTGCCCTTACGCTGGCCCCCTGAGGGCATCCTGCCTCGTTGGAGATGTGCCTCCTCCTCATCCTCCTCTCTCCTATTAGGCACCCACGTGGAGTCAGTGACCTCATCATCCCCTCCCTCCTCATCACTGTAGCCAATCTGGCAGTATGCTGCAGCTGCTGGAACATGACTGCCAGATTGGTGTCCTTCTTGAGCATCAAATATAAAAAACGTGATGGTGACTGCGCTGTAGTGTGTCAGATTAAGTAAAATTGGGGAGGGAGAGGAAGTATAAATGAAAAAGCGGTGGGGATAGGACAAACACAGGTGCAAAATGTGGAAGGGAGGGGGAGGGGAAGGGGGAAGGGGCAAATGAGGGAAAATGAGAGACAGAGTGAGTAAGTAATTAGCTGGTATTACGCTAACTAGCAACGATGTGCAATGTGCACAGTGACACAAAAGTACGTGCACTAATAGAGGACTGATCAAAATATAATCAGAACAAAAAAATAAAAAAATATATAACACAGTGAATAATAAAGCAATATTAGTGACATATACAACCAATATCTAAATAATCCAAATGTGCAGCACGTGTTAAAAAATTTAATCACTAAAACATATTAGTAATCCACAAACATTATCCATAACTGAAAAGGATAGGATGAATAGGATAAATAGAGTAACACACTCAGTGCATACGTGAACTGAACTGGTAAAGAAAAAACAGTCCCAAAAAAAGTCCTGGTGGTGACTTCCCAATACTTCCAAAAATAACTAATTATGAGTTTATGGTAAATGGATAATATATGTGAATAAGGTCCCGTCACCAAATGCTTGGAGAAAATCCTGTGGCATCCACCCTGTGATCACACCTGGCTTACCTCCCTGTTGGAGGGGGGGCGGTATGCAGCGGCTCTCTGTAGTTAGGGAGGGTATCGCGTCCTTATGGGCTGGTCTTTATGGCACCGTTACTCATTGGAGTGTATATGGAAAAACACAAACAAAAAGCACATCAATAGCGCAACTTTGTGAGTGCAGCAAGATGGATCACTGGTGCATACATTCACACACTCACTTGTGATGAAGTGAGCGTGGACCTCAATCCAAACGAACGCCGAGCTCGTGCCAGTGGGAAAAGGGTGTAGCATCTATGGTGCAATCAGTGCATCCCTCAGGTATCAGCAGCGGCAGTCACAAAGTTGAGATGTACAAAATAAAGGAAGGAAAAATAGTGTGGGTCTGAAACCACTAAGGGCGTTTAATAAAATCAAAGTAAAAAACTCACATTTAAAAGTCAGAGCGGGGTATTGAATCCTTACGAGCGGCGAGCTCGTCTCCTCTCAGATCTGCTGGCGGTGTGTCTGTGCTTCCGTCCTGACGCGTGTCATCATATCACATGACTTCATCAGAGGCTAGCACTAGACACAGGATGTGGAGTTTAAATAGTCCTCAGCACAGGGCGGGCGGCGGCCATTTTGTGGTAGACCAGTGTGTGTATATGCACGCGGCCATGATTGCTGTGACTTTTGCATCTGACTGGCATCAGTGTCAGCGAGCAATGGACTGTGCACAATGAGGAGGGGAAGAGAGGGACGCTGCAGGACGAAGGAATATGCAGCATGAGGGAACAACCTTTAAACATGAATGACATAGTGATAAAGCGGGACTCACTATCCCCAGAGTAAATTAAATATATGTATGTAGAGAGGAGGTATGGAGACTACTCTTGAACTATACATAACTAGAGCGGATGTCAAGAGTTACTCAGCTTATGTCTAAATGTAGACAGCTCCAATACTATGGGGCTACAATATGTCATGCATGAAATGTATAAAGCTCAGACACACCCCAGCTATGATCCTGAGAGGAAATAAACCAAAATAGATAACTAAATAGCTTGACATGTTGGCATAGGAATAAACATATTAAAAATATTAAAAATACAGACATGGTATATATAAACAGGAGGGAAATAAAATAGAATTAAAATCACTAACTCAGCATATGAGATAAATAAAATAATGAAATAATAAAAGAAAATGGAATGGGCCTATATGTATGGTATAAGGTGCAACCCACCACAATGGTAGACTAGTATAAATCCTGCCTTGGCAGATGAGTAATCTTAGTTGACATAAAATGGAGTCCAACGTCCAGAAAAAAGTTCCTGTTTAAATGAGTACATCATGTCAGTCTTAGTGAAAGCATCTATGGCAATAGACAAGGATCTAGTGTCGGTTGTGAGTAGGGAGAGGTATGTGACTAGATGTACTAATAGTCACTCAAAAAGCAATTAAGGTCAAATTCTATGTTTAGGCCTTTAGGTGTGAACGTATCCATTGAAAATATCCAGTGGGATTCAATTTGACTTAATGTTCGTACCTTATGAACTCCTCTCCATGGACATGAATAAGGTACTATGCCCCAGAATTTTAGATGGGAGGGGTCTCGGTTATGTGTTCCTGCAAAGTGTCTTGAAACACTATGTTTAATGAATCCGCGTTGTATGTTTTGTACGTGTTCCTTAACGCGGATCCTAAGTAGCCTTTTGGTGCGGCCTACATACTGCAGGCCGCAACTGCACTCCAACACATACACCGCCCCTTCTGTATTACAACCAACGAATTCTTTAATTTCGTATTCTCTCCCATTACTATTAGACTGGAATGAAGATCTTTTTACATTCGGGAGTTTCGTGCGTCTACAGGCCTAGCACCTTTTGCAGGGATAAAACCCTTTGCCAGTGAAGAAAGTAAAAATCTTTTTGGGTGGATTAACCACGCTCTTCACTAGCTGATCTCGTAATGTGGGTGCGCGTCTGTAGATAAACTGGGGTCTATCAGGTAGTATATCTTTAAGGCTCTTATCTGCTTTCAAGATATGCCAGTGGCATCTGACAATACTCTCAACCTTCTTATATTGAATATTATAGTCTAGAATGACCGGCACCTTGTCGGGCTTGGAAGTTTTTTCTTTGTTCTGCAGTAGTTCGCATCTTGGAATGTGTATGACTTCTTCTATTTTGCTTTTTATAAACTCTTCTTTGTATCCTTTTTGTACAAATCTTTCACCTAGTAGGTTTGCCTGAGTGTGGAAATCTGTGATATCTGTACAGTTCCGTCGTAGGCGTAACATCTGACCTTTGGGAATGTTAAAAAGCCAGTTTTGATGGTGGCAGCTTCTCATTGGGAGATAGCTGTTGCGATCTACGCTTTTAAAGAAGGTTTTGGTGGCAAAGGTGTTGTTAACTCTCATTATTGTAAGGTCTAGGAAGGATATATTTGATTCCTCAATTTGCCAGGTTAGTACTATATTTTGATGGTTGTTATTTAGTCTCTCGAAGAAGGTTACTAATTGTTCACGACCACCTTTCCATATAAGGAAGATGTCATCTATGTAGCGTTTGTAAAGTACTAGATCTTCTGGTGTTTCGAGGAAAACGCTTATTCATGTCCATGGAGAGGAGGGCATAAGGTACGAACATTAAGTCAAATTGAATCCCACTGGATTTTTTCGATGGATACGTTCACACCTAAAGGCCTAAACATAGAATTTGACCTTAATTGCTTTTTGAGTGATTATTAGTACATCTAGTCACATACCTCTCCCTACTCACAACCGACACTAGATCCTTGTCTATTGCCATAGATGCTTTCACTAAGACTGACATGATGTACTCATTTAAACAGGAACTTTTTTCTGGACGTTGGACTCCATTTTATGTCAACTAAGATTACTCATCTGCCAAGGCAGGATTTATACTAGTCTACCATTGTGGTGGGTTGCACCTTATACCATACATATAGGCCCATTCCATTTTCTTTTATTATTTCATTATTTTATTTATCTCATATGCTGAGTTAGTGATTTTAATTCTATTTTATTTCCCTCCTGTTTATATATACCATGTCTGTATTTTTAATATTTTTAATATGTTTATTCCTATGCCAACATGTCGAGCTATTTAGTTATCTATTTTGGTTTATTTCCTCTCAGGATCATAGCTGGGGTGTGTCTGAGCTTTATACATTTCATGCATGACATATTGTAGCCCCATAGTATTTGAGCTGTCTACATTTAGACATAAGCTGAGTAACTCTTGACATCCGCTCTAGTTATGTATAGTTCAAGAGTAGTCTCCATACCTCCTCTCTACATACATATATTTAATTTACTCTGGGGATAGTGAGTCCCGCTTTATCACTATGTCATTCATGTTTAAAGGTTGTTCCCTCATGCTGCATATTCCTTCGTCCTGCAGCGTCCCTCTCTTCCCCTCCTCATTGTGCACAGTCCATTGCTCGCTGACACTGATGCCAGTCAGATGCAAAAGTCACAGCAATCATGGCCGCGTGCATATACACACATTGGTCTACCACAAAATGGCCGCCGCCCGCCCTGTGCTGAGGACTATTTAAACTCCACATCCTGTGTCTAGTGCTAGCCTCTGATGAAGTCATGTGATATGACGACACGCGTCAGGACGGAAGCACAGACACACCGCCAGCAGATCTGAGAGGAGACGAGCTCGCCGCTCGTAAGGATTCAATACCCGCTCTGACTTTTAAATGTGAGTTTTTTACTTTGATTTTATTAAACGCCCTTAGTGGTTTCAGACCCACACTATTTTTCCTTCCCTTATTTTGTAAATCTCAACTTTGTGACTGCCGCTGCTGATACCTGAGGGATGCACTGATTGCACCATAGATGCTACACCCTTTTCCCACTGGCACGAGCTCGGCGTTCGTTTGGATTGAGGTCCACGCTCACTTCATCACAAGTGAGTGTGTGAATGTATGCACCAGTGATCCATCTTGCTGCACTCACAAAGTTGCGCTATTGATGTGCTTTTTGTTTGTGTTTTTCCATATACACTCCAATGAGTAACGGTGCCATAAAGACCAGCCCATAAGGACGCGATACCCTCCCTAACTACAGAGAGCCGCTGCATACCGCCCCCCCTCCAACAGGGAGGTAAGCCAGGTGTGATCACAGGGTGGATGCCACAGGATTTTCTCCAAGCATTTGGTGACGGGACCTTATTCACATATATTATCCATTTACCATAAACTCATAATTAGTTATTTTTGGAAGTATTGGGAAGTCACCACCAGGACTTTTTTTGGGACTGTTTTTTCTTTACCAGTTCAGTTCACGTATGCACCGAGTGTGTTACTCTATTTATCCTATTCATCCTATCCTTTTCAGTTATGGATAATGTTTGTGGATTACTAATATGTTTTAGTGATTTAATTTTTTAACACGTGCTGCACATTTGGATTATTTAGATATTGGTTGTATATGTCACTAATATTGCTTTATTATTCACTGTGTTATATATTTTTTTCTTTTTTTGTTCTGATTATATTTTGATCAGTCCTCTATTAGTGCACGTACTTTTGTGTCACTGTGCACATTGCACATCGTTGCTAGTTAGCGTAATACCAGCTAATTACTTACTCACTCTGTCTCTCATTTTCCCTCATTTGCCCCTTCCCCTTCCCCGCCCCCTCCCTTCCACATTTTGCACCTGTGTTTGTCCTATCCCCACCGCTTTTTCATTTATACTTCCTCTCCCTCCCCAATTTTACTTAATCTGACACACTACAGCGCAGTCACCATCACGTTTTTTATACTTTATTGTTCACTTGGACCAGACCCCTCGGTGATTGCTGCAGTATCCCATCTGTTCCCTATCCCTCCCCCTTACCTCCCACCCGTTTCACTACTCAGCTAGCGCAAGGGTTTTTTTCTGTTTTATATTTCTTCTTGAGCATCCCCTCTCTCTGCTCTCACGCTACTGCCTTCCTCTAGCTGGGTATCATCATCAGACCCTTCGAAACGCTGGGCATCCTCCTGGAGCATGTACCCAACACTGTGCTCAAACAGTTCGGGGGACTCCTCAGGAGGACATGGTGGGTCTAGGGAAGGAGTGACTGATGATGACATTGATACCAGGGAAGAGGACGCTTTGGCAGCTGCTTTGCCAGTACCCTGAGCCTGGGTGAGAGAGGATGAGGAGGACGAGGAGGGCTTGGTCATCCACTCTACTAAGTCTTCGGCATGATGCGGCTCAACACGTCCAGCTGCCAAAAAGAAGGACAAGCGTGTCCCATGGCCACGTGCTGATGGCGATGCACCGCGTCCACGACCAGCACTGTTGTCTCTAGACACAGAGCCTGCTTGCCCTCTTTTATTGGCTCCTGACTGTCTGCCCCTCCTTGTTTGCCTTCCAGACATTCTAATGGCCTGCAGGGAGATGGGAAAACCAGCAATAAGGCCTAGCTTCAGGAGTATATTTTGCAGGAATCACACTACGCCTGCTGTAGGTGCTGCAAATGCCTGTTGGTGTAACACACTAGGAAAACAAAGCAATAAGGCGTAGCTTCAGGAGTATATTTTGCAGGAATCGCACTACGCCTGCTGTAAGTGCTGCAAATGCCTGTTGGTGTAACACACCAGGAAAACACAGCAATACGGGCTAGCTTCAGGAGTATATTTTGCAGGAATCACACTACGCCTGCTGTAAGTGCTGCAAATGCCTGTTGGTGTAACACACTAGGAAATCACAGCAATAAGGCGTAGCTTCAGGAGTATATTTTGCAAGAATCACACTACACCTGCTGTAAGTGCTGCAAATGCCTGTTGGTGTAACACACAGCAATACGGGCTAGCTTCATGTGTATAATGTGCAGGAGACACACTCCGCCCGCTGTAAGTGCTACAAATGCCTGTTAGTGTAACACACCAGGAAAACACAGCAATAAGGGCTAGCTTCAGGTGTATACTGTGCAGGCGGCTTAGCAGCAATGACACTGACACTGTCCCCTGCCTATCCTTCTCTTTCCCTGCACACAAGGTTTAGCAAAGAATATGACACTGACACTCTCCCTGCCTATCCTTCTCTCTCCCTGCACACAATAGCACAAAGAATATCACACTGTCCCTGCCTATCCTTCTCTTTCCCTGCGCCGGAACACACTACACAAGGCCGCTACGCTGGCGGCCTTTTATAGTGTGGGGCTTGTGCTAAACCTATGGCTGTAATGGGTGTCACCGGAGGTGTCATCCTTCTCTGCCTCTCTGATGCATGGGGTATTCTTGACGGTGATCCCGTTGGGGATGTCGGAGGTGACTCAGTTTTCACAGTTATTGCGTGCGCCAGACCATAGGTTTTGTTATCCAGCGATTGCACACTTTGTCCTTTTAAGGTTCCC